>JARHVA010001004.1:3667500-4064548 GCA_037957365.1 Torreya grandis | reverse complement strand
AATATAATGAATATAAATACCATTAAATATTCATCTAAAAATATATTATTTAATATGAAACAAATTTATATTAATTACTAGACTAGAACACACTCTACTAGATAAGGGAGTGACTAGGGATAATGTGGGAGTGATTAGGTATGATGAGGGCCAATGAGGGAACGGTTATAAATAATGAAAGATGAGGAGTAATTATGAGGGACTGAATAGGGATGATTAAGGGTGATGAGGATTGTTAATGGAGTGATTAGGAATGATGAGGGATAATTAAAGATGATGAAGTATTGACTAGGGATGATAATAAATGATGATGGTTCATGAGGGAGTTATTAGGGATGATGAGAGAGTGATTAGTTATGATTAGGGATTATGAGGGTTGATGATGGATTTCTTTGGGATGATGATAGAGTGATTAGTTATGATTATGGATTATGAGGTTTGATGAGAGAGTGTTTAGGGATGATCAAGGATAATGAAGTATGGTTAAATATGATAAGGGAATGACTAGGGATGATGAATTATCAATAATGATGTATGATGATATCCAATCAATAAGTTATTAGGGAAAATTAGGGATAATGAGAGATAATGTGGGAGTGATTAGGGATGATAAGGTAATACAAGTGTCAATGAGGGAGTGATTAGGGATGACAAGAGTCAATGAGGGAGTGTCCTACGTGAATTTAGAGTGCTAGAATATGATTTTATTTGATGTGACTTTGGAATAATACATGAGATTGGAATTGAATAATGCATGGATTAACCATTTATTTAACATTTATTTCATATTTAATGGTATATTTTTTGAATGAATTTTTAATGGTGTTTTGATTCATTCTATTATGAATAGAGTGTATTAGGGTGACTAGCTACATTCATGTTTGGTATAAGTTATCCTATCATGACTACAAGTAGATGTCATGTATGAGTGAATGAATACATACATGTTGTAATAGGTATGAAATATATTTCATGTATGAGTGGTTGTATCATGACTATATGTATTTTACAAGTTACATGTTACAGTGTAGTCATTTGTGCATATTAATAGATCCATTTATTTAAAATCCCACAAATTATATAAGAATATTCATTCAATCTTGGTTATTCAATTAGGTATGTCATATGCCCTTTCAACCTTTTATTATTTTTATTTTGCATTTTTCCTTTGAATGTGCTTTGGGTATAGGCTTGAGAGGTTTAAACCTAGCCTAAAACCAGCCATGGAGCAGTCCACTTGGGTTTTAAGAAATTTAAGAGTCTTTTTTGTCTTTGTCAAATCATTTGATTAGGGAGATTTTATTATTTAGAAAAAAATTATATGGGTTTGTAGAGGGGAAAGAGTTGTTTTTTAATATGTAATTTTTTTTAATGTTAAACTCTTTTTTATAATTATTACTTAATTTTTACACTACATACCTCATTATGGATTATATACATATCATTATAAATAAATTTATAAATTTTTGACTGTTAATCAAAATTTTGTAAAAATTATACCTAATTTATCTATGCATCATTGGTTATGATTTGAAAACAATGATTTTCATGAATTTAATGTCAAAACATTGTGTTTGTACACTTGTAATTCCACTTTTCCAGTTGTCTTAACTGGTAAAATTATTTTAAAAAAAATATATTTATTAAAAAATTAATAAAAAAATATCCTAACCAATATTTGACATTTCATCTATGCATATATTAGATTTCATACATATTTTCATTCATTTACTCAAAAATAGTGTTTCCATACACATGTAGACTCCTTATCTTTTCATTAAAAAGGGCCAAGTCATTATCAGAAATACATCTATTTCACACACTTTTATCATCTGGGTATTTAAAACAATTATATATCTCGAAACTACATTCATAATGACATAATTCATATACTTAGATCATTGTCAAATTCTTTTTCCAAGTGTCTCTAATATTCTCTCCAAGTTCAAATACTACAATTTTTTTAAAAAGTGACACTTTATACCTAAAACATATGCATCTCAATCATATAACTATGCAAATTGGCCAATTTTAAATTTTATAAGTTTGGAATACATGTTCCCTTGAGATGCCCCCATTAAATATGAAACTAAAAATTGGTATAAGTGTGGAGAACATGTTTCCATAACTTGCCCCCATTGAATCTAAAATTATGAAAAATAAGGAGATCATGTCTCTATGACATGCCTCCACTGATATGCAACCCATTTTGAAGTGAGGGGAAGTATAAATTGGTAGTGACATTACTTCAAAAGGATAAGATAACTATGTAATCTCTAAATTTATCAAGAAGCATATAAAATAAAAATGTCTAGATAAATATATCATTGAAGTGCATATAATGTGATCACATCAAGGCCTAATATGCATGATATAGATCATGAAAATGCCTAAATATTAATATTACAAGCTCAACAATAAATCAAAAACACACACAATATTTCTTAAAAGTATATCAAAAGACAATGGTCAAAGGAAACCTCAAACAAGGGGCATGTTCAAATGTCAAACAATCAAAGGGACATAACTTAGTCAAATGTCCACAAGGAAAGAAAAGACATATTTGAATGTCCATACAATAATTAATTAAATATTCAAATGTAAAATTAAGTGAATAAAGGCATGAGGGGTACAAATAATGGAGTATATTCAAATGCTTAAACAAGTAAGACAATAGAAATTAAGGCAAAATAGTTAAAGAAGTGCATAAAAGGAAAGCACAAAACACAAGCAACCAACATAAACATATCATATTAGTCTCCAGATATATGTATTAACAAAAAAAATTAAATACATAGCACATCAAGTACACTGTGAAATATATAAGCACAGATAAAGGCATGCGTAAGTAAATAAGCTCAAACATGATAATAAAAATTGATCATAGAATAATGTAACCTAGATGTATCTTGATCAAATAAGTAGACACCCCCAATCACCATATGACATGAGTAAATGGAAGGCCTAACACTCGAAAGTGCATAGATCATGTGCCTGAGTATGCCTATATCACACTCAAAAGATGCATGAAACATATGTGTATCTAGAAAGTATTGATATGCTATCTACAAACATGGAACTAACAACATATATGCAAGAAACTAATAAAATATGTAAATTCTAAACGTATTTTTGGATTTTTAACTTTTTTAATTTTTTGGTACTTTTATAATATGTGAAACCAATTTAGTCAAAAAAGTCTTTAAATATGGGAGCCAAGGTGCTTCGTAGTGGATTTATTTGCTAAAATTATTTATATTGATTCATTAAAAATTCTTATGCATTTGTTGGTAACTCTCTACCATAAAATATGGGTATTTTCACCTCATTATATCCATCAAGTGGGATACAAATTTCTCTATTATTATACTAGAAAGTAAGGTATTGAAATGTTCACCAATATCCATAAATATCCAAGGCTTTATAATAAAAGGTTGGGTTCACCAAATGTTTAACCATTAATTTGAGATGGGTCAATATAGTATAGGGTTAAGAGTATATAAATGAATAAGCATAATGGTGATAAACATATCTATACTAAGCCATATATTATTGTATGTGATTTGTGTTATCTACATTTAATGATTTCACTTATTATTGTGAAAATAAACAAGATCACAAAATAAAGCATTAAATCATAAGTGAAATCATTAAATGTAACCTTAGTCAAAACAAAATTAAATATAATGATGTTTCCCATTATCATTTATCAATGAAACTATTGATATCATTTTGACATTAGGATATGCAATTATTAGAAACAATAATAATCTTATAAGTATGATAATAACCTTAATCCCATAGATCAAGCAAAACAATAGAATCTATCTACTACTACTATAACAATGTATGCAAAAAAAAACACTATTATTCTACACCTAACTATATCCTAAACAATAATAAGCTAAAATAAGACATAAATGGATTTCAATTACATGATATAGAAACATCATCACTAAATAAATATAAGTCTGACAATAATAAGTGAAATCACATAAGCGTATTAGTGAAATCATTAAATGTAGATAACACAAATCACATACATACATACATATACATATACATATACATATATATATATATACATATATATATATATATATATATGTATATATATATTCATTGATATGTATATTATCTAGTCTTAGATTGTGGCATTAGTCTATATATGTTTATGAATGATATGATATTGAAACATAATCAAACAAATATATAAAACCTATAGATGCATAAGGTAATTGATAAGTAATATATATATATATATATATATATATATATATATTTCATTGATATGTATATAACTCAGACCATTTAAGTCCTATAGATTTATATACATATCCAAAAATATATATTATATTATCCAGTCTTAGATTATGGCATTAGTCTATATATGTTTATGAATGATATGATATTGAAACATACTCAAACAAATATATAAAACCTATAGATGCATAGGGTAATTGATAAGAACTGAAAAAGTGTGTGTGTGTGTGTGTGTGTGTGTGTGTGTGTGTGTGTGTGTGTGTGTGTGTGTGAGAGAGAGAGAGAGAGAGAGAGAGAGAGAGTGTACTTTCATATAAGTTGTGTTGAATTAGTTTTAGAGGCCTTTGGAAACAAGTTAATGTGACTTTGAGATGGGAAAATTATCTTTTCTTAAATAGAGATCCTTATACAAAATTTGATATATTTGTGTATTCATTTAAATACTTATATGAGTTGTTTATAAGTTTTAGGGAAGAGTAATAATCTCATAGTTTCACTATATTTAAATATAAATATAATAACAATATACTCGATGGGAATTGTTTAAATATGGTTGGCTGATTTTTAGTGTATAATAATATACATTTATTTATAAAACATAAATGATATGCATAATGACATAGTACTCAATCAAGTAATTTAGTTTGAGTTATTTTTATTTGTGAAGAATAAATTGGTAATAGTTAATGGATTAATAAGATATACATGATACTCTATTTATAGACATAAATTTGTCTAATTAGGAGTATAACATATACCAAACCTATTTATATTGGTTGTTCACTTGTCTTGATTATGTACAGATGAGTATATGGATTATGTATATATAAATGGGATACATGTAGATTTTTGATTTAGTTCAAAACTATGTGTATACCACACACACACACTCATCTAATATGTTAAAACATTGCATGGTAAAACAAATATATATGGGTGTATTTGGTTATCTTAGCTGAGTTGTAAGTGTGATTGAATGTTTATGATGAAACATTTAAATATAATGTATTTTGGATTGAATACTAGTCATTGTAATATTGTGTATTAAAATGAGCTTATTAATGTACTTTTAGTATTTGATTGTTAAGTTGTGAAAATGTTTATTGATGGATGAAATAACATTTATAGTTACATATTGATATTATGTAACTAGATGCCTTCACATGTTTCTTAAGTAGATGGTATATTACTAATGAGGGCTATTTATGAATTTGTTTATTTTTCTATAATAAATTAGATGATTTATGATATATTACATTACATTTGATCAACTAAATGTATGTATTTGATATTTTTGCACTTAGCATAATTTATATCTACTAATAGATACTATTCTATTTGAATATATTAGTTTTTAATTATTATATAAATAGCTAAATGTCACATTAATAATGCTAAATAAGTAGTGTGATAGATTCCACTCACTTAATTAACACCATTAACAAAAGATAAGATGTAATCTGATTGAGTGGTGTGTATGAAATTGACTGATCCTAGAGATCAATAACTATATATTTATTATTGTTAAACATTATCATTTCATGTGTTTGATATAGTTTAAATATTTTTATGATATCATGTTAGAACATATTTCTTTATGGTATAAATCATGTATTAGTTATTGCACAGGACATGGGTTCTATTTTATCACTCTAGATTCTCACACCATCATTATCTACCCATCCATAAAGGGAGAGCATTAGGAAATAGTGTAGGAGATCGATGGTCTGTGGTTGGTATAGAAAATCACTCAGATGATGTTATCCCTCCTAGCAATAGTACTACACTAGAGAATACACTTGAGATTACAATGGATATTTTGAGTTTGTTGAGACTCATGCTCCATGAAACTTTGTATAAAATTGTATTATTATTATTTACACATTTATTATTGATAAAACTATACTTTTTATTCATATGCATATTTACAATAGTGGTTGTAATGTTGTATCAGTTGTGGATGAATTTATAATACTTCTATGAAATAAATATAATCTTTGTTTGTATATTCAATATTGTACTTGTTTTGATATATTATTTTTATGGTCATCATTAGCTAAATGGATTATCTATAGACCTTTTAAAGGTTAACTAAAAAATGATACATTTATTTAAAGATCACTTAATTAGGTTTCATCATGGTTAAATCTATTAGATGAATATGTGTAATTTTTTTTTTAAAAATTACCCTATTCTAGTAAAATATAGTGGGGTTGTTACATTATGGTATTAGAGCCAAGGTTCAAAATCTAGGACTTAATGTGTCTACTAATGCAAACTTATTATCCTATTAAACAAGAATAATAATGGTGTGTGCTATACTAGGTGGTGAAGGTACTTCAAATACCATTCCCCTTGTTGATATAAATCATTTTTTTACTGAGAAAGTTACAAAGTTGGATCAGATCCTTCCAACTATACAAGAGATCAAGGACCTAATCCCTATGATAGAATAGGAAGTGTATGGGAATATAGAGGATATTGACTAGAAGGAACCTAAAAAACATCTCAATGAGCAAGAACATCCTCAAGAGCAAAGGCATGAGGAAGTACCAAAAGATGAAGAGCTCGGGTAGTTATAGAATTGACATGAGACATGAAAAAGGTGAATCGACCCAAGTTTGATGGAACTATTTTGGGAGATCGAGATGAAGAATGGATGACAAATATGGAGAAATATTTTGATATTTAAAATTAATCTGAAGTCATGAAAGCAATTTTGGGAGCATATCAGTTTGCTAGTGAAGTAACAAATTAGTGGGCAAACAAGAAGCTTGAGATGAAACTCAACTCTACCACCACCACTTAGGAATAGTTTGTGACATTATTTATGTCACAATGGTTTTCATAATTGTATTTTGATCATAAGATTACAAACTTTCAAAATATTAAGCAAAGAGACCTATTTGTGAATGAATACTAGGAGAAATTCACCAAACTCCTCAAGTATGTACCTTAGTATCAGGCAGATGAGAGGTTCAGGATCAATAAATTCATTATGGTATTAAAACCTAAAATTAGTTATGGGATGGATGTGCATGGTCCATCTACCATGGATCAAGTCTTAGAAAAGACAGTCAAGTAGGAATAGAAGTTGAAATCTCTTGCCCAAGTTAGATATAAGTTCAATAAAATTTTAGAAATTCTAAACCAACTTTCATAAATAAGAACTGGAAGTAGAGGAGTGGAGACTCCAAGAGCTAGTTAAAGAACCACAATACTAAATTAAATAGTGGCTCAGGGAATAATAAACTTGGTAATGGTTTCAATAGATGCTTCAAGGGAAACCAATGGTCTAACAGGAAAGGACCACTTGGAGGCTTCTTTATTTATAGAAGTTACCATTATGCTAGAGAGTTTACTCAAGATACATTGAATCAAAAGGGTTTTACTTCTCATCAATGGATTCATGTAACTGTTGAAAATCATCAAGTTAAGTTCCAAGCTTCACCCATAGAGCTATTAGGTTTTTTTTAATCATTTAGTTTCTATGTTGATTGACACAGGGATATATAATATTTTATTAATCCTATAATGCTTAATAAGTTGTCTAAGAAATCTAGAGTTATGGAAAATACATGGTCAATACAGTATGAGAATGAGTCAAAAGTTAGGGTTAACAAGTATCTAGTTGAAGCTATGATTAGGTTGCTTGAATTCATTATAGTTATATTCAATATAGTAGTGGATATGTATGTTGTATATTTAGCGTCATATGATGTTATCCTAGGATTCAATTGGCTTACAAATCATAAATCTAACGCTGAGTGTTATTTGAAAAAGGTTGAGTGTCAAGATGATTTTTGAAATTAGACATAACTATAAGGTAAGAAAAGGGAGTTGAAGCTTATGCAAATTTCAAAAATTAAACTTAAAAAAGCTTAGAGGAAGGGATACCAATCATTTATTGTTAAGATAAATGATATGGAGGAATATAAGGAACCATCCATCAAGGATTATCCTTTTCTAAGGAACTTCCAGGATATGTTTCCTAAGGAATTACCTAGATTACAATGCAAACATGAGTTTGATTTCTATATTGACATCATACTTGGATCAAAACCATAGTCCAAGGCACCTTATAAAATGACAACTACTAAATTAGTTGAGTTGAAAGCTCAACTTCAAGAGTTGTTATCAAAAGGGTTGAGTTGACAAAGTGTGTCACGATGGGTTGCACTAGTAGTCTTCATCAAGAAAAAGAATGGTACTATTTGCTTATGTATTTATTATAGGATTTTAAACAAGGAGATGATCAAGAATAGATATCCATTTCCTCGCATTGATGATCTCTTCAATTAAATAGGAGGGGAAATTATATTTCCCAAGATTGATCTTAGATTAAGGTATTATTAGTTGAGAATCAGAGATGAGGATATTCCTAAAACAACATTCAAAACTTGATAAATGCTCCTAGAACATTCATGAATCTCATGAACAGTGTGTTCAGAGATTATCTAGGTCATTTTGTGTTGGTCTTTCTAGATGACATCCTCATATATTTCAAGGATGAGGAATAACATCTTTAGCATCTATAACTTATTTTGTAGCATTTATGAAAGCATAGGTTATACAAGTTATCTAAGTGTGATTTTTTTCAAAATAAAGTACAATATCTGGAACATATTATCTCCATAGATGGAATATCAGTGGATTTATAAATATAAGAGCCATAATTGAATATCTAGTGCCTAATAATGTGCATGAGATAAGGAGTTTCATGGGATTAGTGAGCTATTATGAAAATTTTATTCCAAATTTCTCAAAGATAGATAATCTAATTACCTCACTTTAGTGAAAGACTCAGATTTATTTTGGTTAAATAAGTGTGATAAATCCTTGTAAGAGTTGAAAAGGAGGCTTAATTTAGCACCAATGCTAAGAGTTCTTCATATTAATGGTAAATTCTCAGTGATCATGAATGTATGTGGAGATGGACTTAGAGGAGTTCTTATGTAGGATGATTTAGTTGTAGCATATGAGTCCAAAAAACTTAAGCCATATGAGGTGAATTATGACCCTCATGATCTATAACTTGATATAATAGCACATGCCTTGCAAATTTGGAGGCATTATCTATTGGAGAAACCATTTGAGCTCAAGATCAACCACTCAAGACTCAAGTACATCTTTACCCAACTAGACCTGAATGCTCATTAGAGATGTTGGTTATAATTCTTATCTAATTATGATTTTGATATTAATTATATCAAGGGAAAGGATAATAGAGTTATTGATTCTCTAAGTTGTAGAAGGTACATAGTAGCCATGATAACTATTAGGAATACTTTTTGAGATCAGGTAATTAAATTCTCACTATGAGATGAATTCTATGATTAGGTCAAGAAAGCACTATCATAGAATGATTAGAATCCTTGGTATAAAAGATTCAAGATATATAGTGATGGTCTTTTGAAGTACAATGGTAGGATGTATGTACCTAATTAAGAGAATATAAGGATCATGATGCTAAAAAATACTCCATATTTAGGACACCTAAGTGTAACCAAGCTCATGGTTGAGCTAAGACCTCTCTATTTCTAGAAAGGAATCAATAAATATGTAATGAATTTTGTCTCTTTATTTGGAATGTCAACATGTGAAAGTTAAACATGTGCATCTGACATGATTGTTATATCTACATGATATACTATAATAGAAGTGATAGGTTATTAGCATGAAATTTATCTAAGGGTTATCATTATCATGTAACTAACATGATATGATTTTGATTATAGTTGATAAACTAACCAAGGTAGCCCACTTCATACTAGGAAACTTGTTAGATGATGCACCCATGTTTGTCAAGAGATTCATGAAAGAGGTGTACTAATTGCATGGATTTATAGAAAAGATCATTTTGGATTGATATTTGAGAATGACTTCTATATTTTGGTTGACTTTGAATTTAGCTATGGGTATGCAGTTGAATTTAACACTGATTATCACCTAGAAATAGATGTATAGACAAAGATAGTTAACCAAAAATTTAAAATATCTCCTTCATATATATTGCATGGATCAATAATATAAGTGGTATGAGTACCTTCCATTGGTTGAGTTTGCTTACAACAAATCATACTAATTAGCATTAAATATGGTTATGTTTGAGGCATTATATGAAAGGAGGTGTAGAACACCAATCAATTTGGACAAGTTAGAGGACAACATCATCATTGGGCATGAGATTCTTGTGGAAATAGAAGAACAAGTCAGGACAATCAAGTAGAGGTTACCCAAGGCCAATGATTGACAAAAATGTTATGTTGATCTAAAGAGAACAACAAGGTAATTTTTTTTAGGTGATCAAGTGTTTATGTGGGTTAAGCCTTAGAAAAGCTCAATTAAATTTGAGAAGTTAGCTAAACTTTTACCTAGATATGTGGGAACCTTCAAGGTTTTGGAAGTGGTCAATCCTATAGAGTATAGGATTATATTTCCACTAGTTATAACTATTTTACATAATGTTTTCTATGTGTCTTATCTTAAAAATTATATTTTTAATCCTTCACATGTGTTAAATATGAATGTTTTATAGGATTTGGATCATAGGGTGGTCATGATAGAACCAATCAGAATAATTAACACTTGCAAACTCAGTTTGCATAATAGAGAAGTGTCATAGTGAAAGGTCCATTGGGATAAATATTCTAAAGATAGTGCTACTTGGGAGGATTACGATGATTTTTATAGGATATTTCTATATTTGTTTACTTGATATGTGTTTCATATTGTTTTATTTTCTGTTGAATAATGTTTTAAATTTAGAACTTATATTTGAATAAGTATCATCAAGACAATGACCATATTTAAGGGGAAGGATGTCACATCTTAATTTATCTCTATTGATAATAACGTATTGATTCATGGATTATTATGGTTATTATTTGATTAACTATTATTTATTTAAGCTTGATTTCATATGTTGATTATGGGATAGTTATATGTTGCTTAATTTACATGATTGAGTAGCTATGAAATTAGTTGCACTTTTATATTGTGTATATTTTGATCATATTTATTAGTTTCTATAGAAATATTTTATGGATTATATATATTTTTAAAGATAACTACCTTCATTGTTGTGAGGTAGATATAATATAGATCCATTCCTCAGAGTGTGACAAAGGGAGGGCATCGTTGAAGAGGGTGGCGTACATGGAGCTGTTGGAGGATGATAGAGGGAAAGGCCAAAAACCCATTTACACACCATGATAGTTTAGCATACTTTATATTCATTTCTTGATTTAGATATTTATAGTATGTATTTTGTGTTATCTATATTTAAATGATGGCTTATATGATTTTTCTTTTGATCTTCTTTGTTGTCTAATACTTATACTAATCTGGTTGTGTGATTGCACTTATTGTTGTCATACTAGATTTATTTAGTTATGATATTACTACATCATGTAATTGGAATTTATTTATGGCTTATTTCAACTTACTATTGTCTAGGATATCGCTAGGTGTAGAATAAGTGCTTTATTTGAATACATTGTTATAGTATTAGTAGACGAAATCTATTGCTTTGTTTGATATGTGGGATTAAATTGATTATCATACTTAGAATATTATTATTGTTTATAATAATTACATATCCTAATGTCAAAATGATATCAATAGTTTCATTGATAAATGATAAGGGGAAACATAATTATATTTGATTTTGTGTTGACTAAGGTTGTAATATTCATATTATTAAACAATGATTATATTGTTTAAAAGACTAGGTTAAGTCATTGCGTTTTAGTAATACATTTATTACTAATAAGTGAAGATCAAATTATTTAATAAATGACTATAAGGTTTGATGGACTTGTTATATAGTCTATGGTATTTTTAAATGGCTTTATGATAGTCGGCACTATCATTAAAAAGTATAAAATTGAAGGACTTGTATAAAAGTTGATGCATTGTTAATTATGGAAGTACAAAAACATGCATATTTCTAAGGGATATTATAATTTTTATTTTATTGTTTAATAATAGAACTCTATAGATGATTAAGGTTTATAAATTTGTCTTTGATTTGAGTTAACAAGCAATTATCAAAACCATTATTTGATTATAAGATTTTTGAATGAGAAAATTATGGTGGACTATTAGTTTTGTTAGCTCTTTGATTACATGCATTAATTGGGTCATTATTTTGGCTGGGAATTTTGGAGATTTATGTTAAGCTAGAAGAGAATAAGAAGATAAGGAGGGCGACTTGGATAGCATAGAGGTAGAATATAAAATAAGGGATTCAAGCTAAGAAGAAGAAGAAAATTTATGATTTTGGCATCATTGGTTTCATTTACTAGGTCAGTGTTGTATTATATTTCATATAATATGTGGAATTTTTGGTAATAACAAGAAATGATATTAAGGGTTTAAATAGTTCCAGTTTAAATGAAAGTATTAACCCCTAATAACCCAATAATCCCTAATTAGAACAGTTAGGGATTTATGTTCTTTTCCATTATAGTTAAAATACTTTGTAAACTTTTGTATATATACTTGACTCAAATTTTTTAAAACCCTAGGTTTAGTTTGAAAAACTAAATTTATTTGCCATGAGTAACAATGTGGGTAAACTATATTTACAATTAGAATTATTTAAATTCCTTTGTGCATTATAAGTCTTGTAATTTGATATGGATACTATGTGTGTATTTATGATAGGGCTAAAGTTAACCTTATGTTCATATTGCCCAGGTGAAAACTCGATAGGTTTTATATAATAGACTTTGAGTCATTTGGATTTGTTTCAAATTATTCCCTTTGTTATTCTAACTTATATGAGGCATTTATAATTTTGTGGGTAGAATAAAAATCTCATAGTATCCATTATATATATATAATACACACACACACACACATGTATGTATGTATAATAACAATAAACTCTATGGGAATTTTTTAAATACACTTGACTAAGTTTTAGTGTATAAAAATATACATTTCTTTACAAAACATAAATGCTAGGCATAACGACATAGTATTCATTCAAGTAATTTAGTTTGATTTGTTTTGATTTGTGAAGAATAAATTGGTAATGATTAATGTATTGATAATATATACATGATACTCTAGTTAAAGACATAAATTTATCTAACTAGGAGTATAATGTATACCAAACCTATTTATACTAGCTATTCACTTATCTTGATTATATACAACTGAATATATGGATTATGTATAAATATTTGGGATACATGTAGATTGTTGATTTATTTCAAGTCTATGTGTATACCACACACACAAACACATAGTTAATATGTTAAAACATTGCATGGTAAAACTATATATATATATATATATATATATATATATATATATATATATATATATATATATATATATATATATATATATATATATATATATATATATATATAGTTTTACCATGCAATGTTTTAACATATTAACTATGTGTTTGTGTGTGTGGTATACACATAGATAGTATATAGTTATCTTCGTTGACTTATGAGTGTGATTGATTATTTATGATGAAAAATTTAAATATAAGGTATTTGGGACTAAATACTAGTAATTTTAATGTTACATATTAAAATGAGCTCATGAAAATACTTTTAGTATATGGTTTTTAAGTTATGAAAATGTTTATTGATGGATGAAATAACATTTATAGTTACATATTGATATTATGTAACTAGATGCCTTGACATGTTTCTTACTTGGATGCCATGTTATTAATGAGGGATATTTATGAATTTGTTTATTATTCTATAATAAATTAGATGATTTATGATTCATTTCATTACATTTGATGGAATAAATGTATGTGTGTGATATTTCCATACTTATCATAATTTATATCTATTAATAGAGAATATTCTATTTGAATATATTGGTTTTTATATTATTATATAAATAACCAAATCTCACATTAATGACCCTAAATAAGTAGTGTGATAGATTCCAATAGCTTAATTAGCATCATTAATGCAAGAAGAGGTGTAATATAATTGAGTGGTGTGTATGAAATTAACCAATCCTAGAGATCAATAACTATACAAAAAATTTGGTCAAAGTGATGTTTATAATTAAACATTTTCATTTAATGCATTTGATATAGTTTACATGTTTGTAATATATCATGTTAGAATATATTTTTATGGTATAAATCATGCATTAGTTATCTTACAACACAAAGGTTCTAGTTTTTCACTCTTGATTCCCTAACTATCATTATCTACCAATCCATGAAAGGAGGGCCATTTATTTGTTGGGAGATAGTGTGGGGTATCAATGTTCTATGGATAATCTGGAAAAGCACTTGGATGATGCTCTTCCTCCCCATAGTAGTACTACACTAGAAACTACACTTGAGATTACTGATGGATAATTTAAGTTCATTGACACTCATGCTCCATAGATCTTTGTATCATTGTATTATTATTATTTAAACATTTATTATTGTTGAAATTGTACATTTTATTCATATGTACATTTACAGTAGTGGATATAACATTGATTTAGTTGTGGCTAAAATTTTAATACTAATATGAAATAAATACAGTCTTTATTTGTATATTTAGCGTTGTACTTATTTTTATATATTATTTTTATGATGATCATTAGTTAAATGTATTGTCTATATAATTTTTAAAGGTTAACAAAAAAATAATACATTTAGTTAAAGATCACTTAGTTAGGTTTCATCGTGGTGAAATCTATTAGATGAGTATGTGTAATTAAATTTTAAAATAAAATTACCCTATTCTAGTTAAACCCATTGGGGTTGCTACAATACCCCTCTATCAATGGGAACTACCTACATAGCCAATACATCAAATATAACCTTATATTTATGTAGTTATACCTTACATTTTGTCATATGTGTGAATAAGAATGCAATGGGTGAGAATAAAGTACTTAGAGTGACCTATTTTTTAACTTATAAAATATGGATCATGGGATGCTCCTTTAGTACTTCAGACCTATATATAGGGTATCCCTATGACTGATATTGAAATAAAAAATAATAGGAAAGATATACTCACTTGAATTGTTGATTGAGTGTTTTGGGTAAGTTTCTTTTTGAGTTGTTAGGTCTTTTCTAGGTGAGTTATGAATGAAGATTAATCATGCATATATATAAATCATTTTATTAAATATCTCACATTAAATCACTTATGCTAACAATAATGACACATTAAAATTGAAAATTTTATGAATTTAGGGCAATGGGCACTTCATTTATCATAGGACACTTGCATGGATGTATGTGTCTTGATGGGATGCAAGTGTCCAAGAAGCTATCAAATAGGTATAGGTTCGAAAATTGTATCACAGTATAGAAATCCTATTCATCTGAATAACATATGATTTTATTAAGAGATAATAAATAGGCACAAGAGATAAAGTATGTGAGCCTTTTATTAGTGGGAAGGTCTAGGAACTAAAGGGTACATCCATGAGAAGTACTTTCCAAGTATACAAGATAGAGGTGATATATAATTCAAATTTAGTATCTACACATAGTATCTTGTTAATATCAAAATTCAAAATTGTTAAAAATTAGAAGTTTATTTTCTAAATAGGTGCATTATTAGTTGAAAATGATGTCCAAATTATCACTCTAGATTATAGGGGTGAAAATGGAGAAATTGAGTCTAACATATAAATTTTAATGGAAACTTTTTCATACTTGGAAAGTAAACACTCAACTATTATTGGTTGATTAATATTTATGGGAAATTGTTGAAGGAAAAACAAAGAAATCAAAAGATGCAAATGAAAAAATAAAATAGGCTATCAAGGACCATAAAGTGATGATAATTATTGACTTAGGAGTATCCAACACTTATTTTATTCACATAGATATATTCAAGACATCAAGTATCATTTAGGAGACTTTAAATAGGTTATTTATTTTGTAAGCTATAAGCATAATAGTGGCCCTAAAGCATAAACTATTTCAACTCAAGATGGAAGAAGGTGATAGTATGGTTAAAAATATCAATAATTTATGTTTAATAATAAATTAATAGCTAAGAAAAAAGTTTATGAAAATAATGATAATGAAATTTTTGTTCTATTAGATATCATGTCAATCAGCGATTCAAAGATAATTTTTAATTTAAGTAAGAAAATCCTAGTTTAGAAGACCTAATTTATTCTTTGATAAATGAAGAAAATAGAATAAAAATGACTGATTCAGAAAAAGAATAAAGTGTTATGTATGTTAAACTAGTTCCAAATATCCTTTCAATTTAGATAAATAGGATTCAACTTCCAAAGATTGAAATAATATATATATTTTTATTATTATAAATAGTCTGGACACATTTATTATGTCCCAACATGCCCCATTTGAAAATTTCAAACAAGGACCCACTTTACCCTAAATTTTTTTTTCAAAGCAAAGTCCAAGGATAGGATAATATTAGAAACCACAAATTTTTCTAATTTATGAAGTTATATGGTTACCCTATTTTTTTAATTTTAATGTTTTATTGCTTTATGAAAGTCAAAATTCAAGCATGGGATTATAATTTTTTACATTGATTTTGGATTTTATTCCAATTTGGGCTTTCATTTGAAGGGGATAATGAAAATAATTATGTTATTTTTTAGTTTGTTTTGGATTATGGTCATATTAAGGGTTGTTTTCAAGACTAGGGTTTTCTATTACTATCTTAGAGACTTTGTAATCTTTTCAAGTGCTTCCACCTCACTCATCCACTTATATCCACTCCAATAGTCAAATTCAAATAGTTTCAATCATCAAAATAGGTGAGATCACTCCATGTGGTGTCATATTTTTAATTCTCTACTAATCTATACTTATGTGAATATCTAAAACTCAATGGGTATCTAGATAGGCAACATCACTCTACATGGAATCATCATTTTCATTTGTTATTGATTTTTACTTTTAAAAATATCTAAAACTCAGTGGGTATCTATAAAAGTGATATCACTCCATGTGTGTATATCCCTCTCACCCACAACCCAAGTGATGAGTGCATACTAAAAAATCATTTAGTAAAGTAGATAAGTGATAACAATCCACATGGTACCATCTCATTCATCTATTGCCAAAGACTATTGAGATAGTTAACCATAACTTGTGACCTTCAAAGAAATTGACATTAATCTATATGTCATCATTCCAATAATTTATACCCTACTAGAGGGTAGTGCATAGTCAAAATCTAAGTACCATTTGGGTAAGTGAAATCCTTCCAAGTATCTCAATTTTATGCACCTGATGTTAAAACACTAAGGTATAGAAGACAAAATATAGGTAAGTAGACAAGTGACATAATGTCATGTATCTCCCTCTAAATAAAGTAAGTTTAAGACATAAAATCAAGCCCTAAAATTGAGATATAAAGATACATATATCGTTTTAATATGAATAGGCATATAAAAGTAGTGAAAAATTGCCCTACATCTCCCTTCGAAAAAAATAAATAAAGACACCTAAGCATCCAAAAGTAGCATAAATATGCCATGTGGCAATCAAACCTGTTAAATCTAACATTTTAAAATTAAAATTAAAATGAAATAGAAACAAATGAGCAATGAAGAAAATATTATTTTCTATAATAAATTTGTATAAAATGGTAACTCAATGAATTCAAGTCTCTGTCTAAACAAAATTTATGTGATATATTTGAATTTAAAAATATAATTGAGTTACATTGTTATCAAATTATCTTATGTAAATCATGAATTTGAGCTTCCAAATGACTAAAAGCCATATTTTTTCAACATGTTTGAAATAATTTAATAGATATATATATATATATATATATATATATATATATATATATATATATATATAGCATTAAATTCATATTCATATCATGCATCTCATGAGCCCTCTCCTTTTATGCACTTCTTTGTTAGAATGATTGAATATGTGGATAAGTGTTCAAACTAGTAGCATTAGAACACTAATCTCAACATTATTCACATATTTGACACAAAATTGAAGCATTGGAGACATACATATCTTAGGATAAATTATCCATTATTAGAAGAAGATATACCAATGATATACTATAAATTAATCTTTTGGGCTTATATAATGCCACATCAAAACCAGAGGCAATGCCTGCATTAACTTTTTACATGATTTATTTTCCAATGGTAAAATTTTTGGGAAAATTTTAAATTATTCATTAATACTAATCTTATAGCCTATATTTAGATCAATAAATTCCAAAAATATTATAGGCTCTGAAATCCTAAAATTACTTACAACTAGCCCATGGCAAATATATGGTTGAAGACTAACACAATCAGAGATAAGTTAAAGCAATGGGTCAAGGACATAGGTAATTTGGTTATTTTAAGTTTAACTTCATCTATTAATATAGTAATGTTTATATTATGGATACTATTGTATATGGAATTACTCAATCAATTATATGGTTTTCTTATCATATCTTATTTCCATGAACTATGGGTGCCACTACTAGATATCATTCTAAGTTCAAATAGAATCATAGCTCTAGAAGAAGTCATCAATTCCAACCTAAGGCTCCAAATAATTAGAGAATAAAACATATTGGATGGAAATTTTTATATGGTTTCATATTTAGTATATGATAGCACAACCACCATGCATCAATCTTATGAACATCCTTTGGATTTGTCTCAGGAATACCCAAAAATAGGGTTTATAATGATTTTATCTTTCTTTATATTTATAGGTTTAGGAAGGAAATACAAAGTATTTAAAATACATTCTACTTAATGGTGTATAGGGTCACTTATGGGATTAGCATTCCCAAGCTTTCATATTCAATAAAGATAAGTGTTTAAAAAATAGGAAATTATTGGTATTACCCAGAACATACAACAATAAGGATAGAAGGGAATAAGACCCTTCCCATTATATCTATCACACAACATACAGACAAAATAGTTGATCAATAAATTTCCTTTCAATTTTTTAATAGTGTATACATTAATTTGAGGGGTGTCAAGCAAGGAGTTATACATAAACTCCTTGTTAACATTGGCTGCATTCAATATACAAAGTGGGAACTTATTTAGTTTTTAGCCAAAATCAGGGTGCATTATAGATTGAATAAGGTGGCATTAAAATATATGGATCCAATAAAGAGCATAAAACTTGCCATTGCAAGACTAGGAAATAAATTTCACATTTCATAAGAACATCAATACTTTGAACATGATGATACATTTATAGACACAGAAAATGAATGTGACGTTTACTTTTGTATGTTCTGAGCTTGAATTTTAATGTAAGTAGTGTAAAGGATTTAGTAGATCCTACCATCAATAATGAGGATTCAAAACAAACTAAAAATTAAAAAGTGGTTCTACCATAGTTCCAAGATCCTCCTCCTCAAGTAGAAGTAGGCCCATCTAGTGAGCATAACACACATGGGGAGAGAGACCCTCTTATCTAGTCTAATATCTTCAAGGGTATCCCCAAACATCTAAGTTTTGTTTCCCCTCAATATAAAACTAGCATGGGAATTATATATCTCTTGGTAGGCTAATGGGGACACTTTAATTTTCACCCTTACCCCCACTAACAAAAATGCAACAAGTATTCTTTCTTTTTTTCAAGTTCTAATTTTTTCCACATTACCATCACTATCCACTATTATTCCAATTACATTGGTACCATTTCCCACTACTTTATCACCCATGCCATTATTTCCTACTACTATTGGTCCTTCACCATTTTTGGTCCCTCATGACATAATGACCCTATGGCTCCACCATTATTCATTACTCCATTTCCACCCACGAGGCCAATTAATAATTCTATTGGGCCCTCTATAATTATGTACAAGAGGAAATTTAAAACTCCCCAAGTATCCCCATAATTTTCTATAGTTAAAAAATAATAATAGAGACCTATAGAATACTTAGGTGTTCCACTAGGTCCCCTTTATATGTAAAAAAAGGGAGAAAAAGAAATAAGTGATCAAGAGGGGGAATAAATAGGATAATAGGATAAAGAGGGTGAATAACAAAGAGAAATAGAGGAGGTAGCTACAATATTCTCCCAATAAGTTTCAAATCAAGAGCTTGATCATACATCAATCACTACTAATCCAACCTCTCCTCCTAATATTTCAATGTAAGACCAATCCTAGTCTCTCCACAAGGACCAATCATGGATCATAGTCTTATTGAAACTTAGGGTACTATTTACTTTCATCTAGAAAGTTTGACAGTGAGAGTGTGTCAAACAACTTCTACTAATATAGAATCATCTATAGTATTATAGTTATAATATTTTATAGAGATGATAATGTTATTAGTGAATAAGGTAAACAACACTTGATACTATAATCTATCTTATCACTTTAACTAATGCTCTTGTTGATCTTATATAATTGGAAAAGATAATGATGAAACTCCTTATGAGCTAATGAATTATTATTTAAACAAAACCAATCAAATCCCACTGACCTCTTTAGTATGTTCCACACCTACTACATTAGGGTTACTTATGCATCCATTAAAAAGTATTTTTTATAGTTTGACTCAAACCCAAATAAATCATTATTTATTCATATGTAATTACCCAAAAACTAATAAGGTAAAGATGCATTTTGAATAACAGTGTCTTCCTCCATTTTTTCTACATAGACTCCATCATAAATTCCATCTACCTAATTGGGTATGCCTATTTACTAGGCTAATTCAATAGATTCTTCCATAATTTCTATTTATAAAACCCTAGGCAAGACTAAATACATCATTTATACACATAGACAAAGGAATTTCACATGATGGAGTAAAGTTATTCCTTCCTTTCCTGAGCCTTAAACACCTTTTCCTTCCATTTGTTTTCCCTCAGCACCAATGTATCCACCAGGTAATCTCCCACCTTACACTTTTGCACCTATGGATCAAACTAAAGAGCAAGCTATAATAAACATTCCTCCCTAGATTAGGAAGTTTCAAGAATATGAAATAAGTAGGAAATATTTTATTATTAATGAGTATCCTAAGGTGGCATTTTATTTTGATAGACATAAAGATGCATTGAGAAGGGTGAAAAGGAAGATTATGTTGATTGAAGGATAAACTATAGAATTATAATAGAGGGGAGATATTTTATCCCTAACAAAGAAAATTAAGGTTCACATAATGGACACAAATAAGTATAAATAATATAATTATAGTTTTGTAGATGAAACTAGGGGAGTCCTCAAGCAGATGCTTCGAAGTCATGATCAGTCAAATAATAGATTAATGATCATAAGGTTATTGGAAATCCTTGAGATATTGTGTATAATGTGTAGGGGGCATCCAAGACATTATATAACTATTAGCCAAAACTAGCCACCATGAATGATTATTATTCAAAACTTTGTTCCTCATGCTTATAACTTTGTTGATATCCATGAGAGAGGATTTGTCATAGTCATATAGGTCTCATAGTAGTAGGCATTATGTCTTCCTTGGTAGCTTGTAGATTTCTTAAGGTGGTATTTTTGGAAGTGAGGTCCATTCACTTAGTATTGTTATCAAGTATTTCAATTTAGTCATGAAATAATCCTTTTTCAAATCAAGTTTAGAAAAGTTTAAGGTTATTTTTACAAGGTTAAGGTAATTGTTCATTTTGGTCTTATGCTTGTCTAAATATCTCATGTCATGTTTAAGTTGGTTCAAGGGTGATAAAGTTTTATAGGGTCTTACTATGTCATGAGATAATTATAAAATATCATCTTACACCTCTCTTGATCCATACAATTAGCAAAATGATGTCCAACTTAACCTTATAATGTTATAAATCATTTTAATTATTTTTTTACTCATTTTATAATATTCAAGGAATGGTGTAAGAGATGGAAATTAAATAGATTTAATATTCTCTTGTAATGTTTTATACCTCTTTAAAAGCTTGAATATACTCCATGAACACTTGTTCCTCAACTCCAATAGAGTTTTAATCAAAATTTGGTTGTTTTCATTGTTAGAAAGGGGTCTATTAAGGCATTGTTTTAGGATTTCCAAGTTTAAGATGGTCTAAAAACAAAACCATTGATTAATCCACGTTCCTTAGGTCCAAATACACGTAATGGAGAGAGTTTAAAGTATAAAAAAGGTAGAAAACCTATCTATTTATCCATTGACCTCTTTGCAAGCTAGTGAAGGCCATTTTCAAGTGTTCAATTCATGAAGAGGAAAGAGAGTTATATCAAATGAAATTGGGCATGGATAGGGGACCTTATTAAATTTAAATTACTGGCATTATTTTTTTTAAGTATATGCTTTATGAATAATCATTAAAAAAATAAACAGCCTAAAACCTTCCTAAAACCCCATAACAGGGTTGTCTCAGCAAGTTTGAAGGTAAATGGATGTAAATGAATGGTTGTTTTAGATCCTAAATTGTCTTAATAACAATTTCACATCATCCCACACCATTATTTTTCATGTTTGAGCAACCAATATAGCAAAAAAGTTGTGTGTTATTGTTTTTTAAGGTGGCAGAAATGGTTTTTGAAGCTATGATGTTATTGAGCATGAAGATAAATGGATTTGTACATGAAATTAATAAAATAAGGTTATTTATAGTGAATCCAACCTCCCCAAGGTTTCTTATACCTTTTACCCAAATAAATAATATCAAATGTGTGGTGAGTGATGAGGGTTTTAGGCCCAAGATAGGCATCTATAGATTTGAACTCAAAATTTTGTGTCTTCATGAGAAGATAAGATAACATGAACACCATTGGTAGGTTTTTTAGTCATAATCACACTTTCTTGATACCCCACATGTTCACCAGTAAGTATCTCAATGTTGAACATACCTCAAACCCTTCACAAGCATATTGTCTTCTCTTATTGCAAGCCTAGAAGAAAAGAGTTATGATTGTATGAGGATTTTATAAGTATTAGGTGACTGTAATAAATTGTATATAAAAATTTTATAACTTTTAAAAGCTCCATAGTTCCATACAATTCTAGGTAAAGGTTTTGACATGAGTTCAGGGTTATTTTCAAGTGGCTTGTATAGGTTGCAAGTATAGAAAGTGAAAATTTCTCATTATTTTTATTGTTGACCAGGTGCTAGAGGGTATGAAGGTATGATTAGATAATTAAAATAGTCCTAAAATTTACTTAGGCCTGTGTTAATACCAAATGATCATATACATCCCCTTCAATCACCTACAAGTGAACAATTCATAACATGAAAGAGATAATTCAAGTTGTCAACAAGTAATATCACCATCCACGACATGTGAAGGAGGATATGATACAAGTATATATATAACCCATAGTATCACAAGTTACCAAGAGTTCATATAAGATTTATAATGATAGACTAGGCCTAATAAGGCTAAAACAAGCCTTAAACCCAACATGCCCACACACAGGCCTACACATAAAGCTTGAGAGAAGTATGCAAGTTCTAAGGTGAGCTGAAGAATGAGTTTTATTAAAAGGTGAATGTAATATTTTTTTATAATATTAAAATCATATATTCCATTTAAATGAGAGATAGTATGCATATGGATGTGTATAACCCAATCCTAAATGTGCACCTACAACCTCCCAAGACAAAAGATATAGTTGCATGAACAAGAATCATGGAGGTTTTGAGAAATAATACAGGTGAAATTTTCATTGATATACTTTAGATAATAATAAAAAACTCTCATATAATATATATATATCAGTTCACCAAAATCCTAATATTATCCTTGAGGTGCACTTTTAGAGTACAGACCTAAGGAACAATAATTTAGTGTTTGTAAGCAAAACTAGGTGTTTGAAGTCATTTCAAAGACTTAAAAGAGGTTTTGGATATTGTAAACTAGTATAAAATATAAATAATAAAACTATAGGGTTTGGGATAATTTATCAAACATGTCATTAATGGTTCAAGCCAAGGTGAATGTAGACCTACAAGTTTTCAGACCTATAGGTCCACATTCTCAATCAAGAGAAGAAAACCTTGTATGAAGTATGAGGTTTGAATAATTAATGAAGAGTAAAGGCCATAATAATATGTTGAGAAGGTATATGTAGGGTGGAATAAAGATAATAATTGAATAAATACCCCTTTTCTTGAAATCCAATAAGCATCAAACCTAAAGAGGATTTACAAGCCTACTAAAGAGTTCCTTTTGTAAGCATGTTTTCAAGAGTCTAAGAGAATATGCAATAATTTGTATTAGTATAATGGTTTGAAAGGATATTATAGGAGTTTGGGAGTCATTATAATCCTTTTAAGGTGTTTATATGATTAGATAATGATTTAAAAAATCAAATAACACCTACAACCCACTTGATAGTCCTCTTTCATACATAAAATTCCATGTTTTTTGTTTTGTGAGAGCTCATTGTAATTGATCATGCATAACAATTTATTGGAGAAGATGAATAAAGTTTTGGAATACCTCACATAGTTATTGGTTTTATTTTAAATTTTCTAACTTTTCTAATATTTTTTTTTCCTTTTCTCTTTGCGTACTTAGCCTTGTGCCAAAACTAGCCTAGGGCTTAAAACTTGCATTTTAAACTCAAGTTCTAACCCTTAATATTGCATAAAATTTTTCCATATAGCATTATTTAATGTTAAATAAAATATTTTAGAGTTTTTTGAGTAATAATATATATATATATATATATATATATATATATATATATATATATATATATATATATATATATATATATATATATATATATATAGTATGGTCTTTAGTACTGTAGGCTTGTTTTAGGCCTAATTGGGAAAAATGGGTGTTGGGTTAGTAGGTCTGCCTTGGGATTTAAGCTATGAAATTTTGGTTTATGTTGAAGCATTATAAAGGTACTAAAATATGATTTTATTTTTACTTTAATTCTTTAAAATCATCCAAACCAAGGAGGTTTATGTCAAAATAGGGTTACAAGGAATAGGCCTTAAGGAGAGCAAACATTAAAACTATGAAGGAAATTGAAAAACAAAGGTGGAAATAATATGATATATGGATTTTAAATAGGTACCCAAGGAAATGAAAAGTACGTAGAATACAATAATATGACTTGTCATTTAATAATCACTCTTAAACGGTAGTTTCAAGAGCTCAAGGATGAGTCATCAAGCCAAACAAAACTTATATGCCACCTTGAGAAGATCATGATCAAACTAAGTGAATAGAAGTTGAAGAGGGATTTTAGGACCATTTTTTAACATGAATTCTTTTTTTGACTTGCTTCATCATGATATGACACTTGTCATGGGATTCTCCAATGCCCATCTTCTCTACCCTTGTTCTCTTCTATATGTATGCCTAATTTTGGAATTGTAATGGATCCTTTTGATGGATATGGCATATCCATTTCCAAATGAACACTTGTTTTGACTCTAAATTGAATAAATTTGAATTAAGCCTTATCAACATTTGTATCTAGAGTACACTTCATGATAATTGATTAATGTTAGTGAGAGTATGCTACTTCTTCTCATTTGTCCTATCATGTTTACCTCTTTGCAAGTGATTGTTCATCTTTTCAAGTTACATAAGGTGATTATAAATATATTTTCATGGATTGAAAATGGAAGCATTCATTAGTGTTTTTTGAGAATTTTTTATCAACTCCCTTATCTTATGCATCATGTTATAGCCTATATGTGAAACACTCATGCTTGGAGACTCATTTTGAGTATGGAAAACCAAATTCAATCCTAATTCAGGTTATTAGTGCATAATATGCAAGTGGAGGAGCAAAAATTTGGTGTATCATTTTCCTTCTTAGTTCTTAATTTTTTTCTCCCCTTATCCTTGCAAGTTAATCTATTACTGATTGATTCTAAGTTATGCATCAAGGGAGTTATCCCTATCTAGAGGTTATCTTCAGTTATAAGGTTACCCATAACCTTTAAATATTTCACATGCTATCACTTAAGTGAGGAGACTTGAACACCCTACTCAAGTGTGTAACTTTTGTTGATAACAATAACATCATTTTTTCAAAAAGAGCTACAAGATCTAATTCACACCCTAAATGGGTAAGTATGTTTAAGTCTTATGATACTATGAAAGATATGGAATCTAATCTCAATTTTATATGTAAGTCCTTAAGGAATAATACTATTAAAATTTAAATCTAATTTTGGCTCTAGATGTTACATTGGCACAAAACCATGTAGCCATAAATAAGGATAATATATTGGAGTGGTATAAAGAGATGCACACCTTGGGTAAATAGTTCATAATCCATGAATAATGGGAATTTTATTTTTTTAAAGACATGAAGGTTACGTGTATTTATACCCCTCTATGGAAATTAGTTATAAGGCCAAATTCTTAGGACCTGCTCTAGGTGGATGTAAATAATTTCTAGGTTGAAATAGAAGGGACTGTGTATAAGACCAATGAGAAATTAATACAATTAATAAATATTTTGAAAGGAAAGGTGGTCAATACATATACTCTTAATGTAGAATTAAAAGCTTATATGATCATTCATGTGAACTTAATAGGTAATATTCCATAGCTAATCAAAAGGTCCATCGTTTATTATGAAATAATTGAAATAGATTTTGTCTCAAGTCATGAATTATATAAGAAATTTAAAGTGTTAAAGTAAGCAAATATCTTAGTAGATGTAGCATTTATACCTACCTAGCCACCTAATACTTAGTCTCAGTTTCTATAATATACCATGGTGAAAACATCAATGGGCACCTTTCATTACATTTATGATCACAGTTCCACCAATGTTCCCATTTATTACAGTTTCAATCTCAATGAGAATAATTACACCATATGTAATTACAGTGGTAAAAACCAAGGCTTCAAGCATGAAAGATTTATCTTTAAGTGATGTCGCATTAGCCCTATAGGTATTCCTTGTGTATGATTGCATGTTTGAGTTGTGACTTGATTATTTTTCTTAGCTTGGCTATATTTGTTTCTGACAGTTCTAATCAACATGTATTGTATGAATGAGATTATATGCATATTTTGTAAACATGCATTTTATTCATGAATTTCAACATGATCTTGATTTAGATGTAAATTTGTACTTCCCTTGAAGGATAAGACATCCCCATTTAAAGATTATTTATATTTTTACCCTATTAATTATAAAAGTGGGATAATTTTTACAATTAAGGTGAATA
Source organism: Torreya grandis (assembly GCA_037957365.1). Taxonomy (NCBI): domain Eukaryota; kingdom Viridiplantae; phylum Streptophyta; class Pinopsida; order Cupressales; family Taxaceae; genus Torreya; species Torreya grandis. The sequence continues at coordinate 4,037,199 of JARHVA010001004.1, read as the reverse complement.
ATAAATTTTGAGGACTATTCTACAGGTTATTCTTGATTTGTGTTTCTCTTCTAAACCTTGTATGTCATTGAGTAAGCTCCATCATAATGGTATTTTAGGTATTTGAGTTATGTATAATTGATTTCAATACAGTTATTTAGATTGTATTATTAACTTGTTTGAATACTTTGTATTTATTAATCATAATATCTCATTGATAGGAATTGTGATAGCAATCTAATATTGGCATCAACCTTTGATTATAAACTTTTGATTTATTGTATCTATTTACTTTGATTCCTAACTATTTTTTGTGTTTTGTGGGCATATATCAACTTATAGTAGGAATTATTTATAAATAACGTGTCCAACCCATAGAAAAAGGACCAACTTAGAAGGGTTTAATTTGTATTTGAGTCACAAACCTTCTTTCATGCCCTATCTTTCCCTTTTTTATATATATTTTTTGATCTAGTCCACCTTAGATTAATTCCACCCATCCATCTCAATCATACTTTGGGTTTCTTTTATACTCCATCTCATCCAAACCATCTAAGGTAAATAACTCATTTCTCAATGATATTCCACCACATGGTTATATACAAAATTGAATACATTGTAACTCATGCCTTGGAGTGAAATTCTTCAATGATCCTAAAATGTTAGAGGATAGCTTGCAAGATTTTTTGATTTGCATAAAACCCATATAAATAAAATCACTATAAATTGTAAATAAATATCACAAGATCTACTTGATGTAAAGTTAAAGAACAAGGCCTTAGTTGATACTAAAAATAAAAAATAAGAGAGTGATTGGAAATTAAATACTTCCCATTCAAGTGATCCTAATGATGTAAAATAAATATATTAAATGGCTAGTATTAGAGGTCAGAGGCAATAGAGGAAGGAAGTGAAACAATGATGTCAATGTCACCACTAACAAAGGGGTTATAGATTGTAGTAATGGTAAAAGATTTTATTTATTTATGTTTGTGTGTGGTGTGTTATATATTGTATCACTGAGAATTCCATTACTCTTTGAACATAAATAAACATATTTGGTTGTAAAAATTCTTATTTCCCTTAGTGTTGTACTCAATTGTGAACTAATCTATTTGATTACATGGAGTTGAGGATGAACATGTGTGTGGGTCCCTATTCATTTATTTGAGTTCCCACCACTGGATTATGTTGATGTGTTCCCATATTTGAGTGGTTGATGATAGGTCAATGGGTTCCATCTCTACCTTCATTTATTAATTGGCCACATGTTCTAATGTTTGTACTTAGGAAGAATGGTGAGAGTTTTTTGTTACTACTCAAATTATTATTTGTGTGAGTGAATAATTAATTTTCATCATTTCTAATTGTATGATTTGTAATAAAAACTCACTTATATATAAGGTTGTTTTAGTGTTTTAATGGATATGAATTTGTCTTTTATGAGCTTTGACTCCTAAATTTTATGATATCATTAAGTTATAAATATGTAATTCTAGTTGATTAATAAATGAATGAATATTTATTATGTAAATTTTGACCAAATTTAATACATAATTTCTAAAACTACTAGGAATCATGGGGATTCCTCAAGATCCGATACCCTATTTAGAAAAAAACTTTGGAACAAGCTTATGCAATATTAAGACATGTATAATGAATGTGTGTGTGTGTGTGCATGCGTAACAAACCTATATTAAAAGAATTAAAAACATTTCAAAAAATACTTTAAAGGAGCCAAAAAAGGTTGTGAGTTCTCATGCTCTAATAACATCATCTATTCTCTAATAAGTTAGAGAACCAGGTTCTCAAACTCTTTTTAAGTGAAAAACTCATGTACATGAGGAATTATTTATAGTATTTATAATGTCTAGGCCCGTTTATTTATTATCTAATGAGGGGGAACCACATTTTCTAAAATAATGGTGCATTTTTATTGATCTACTAAAAAGTTCATTTTCTTGTATTTATAATATCTAAAATTAAAATAAATAACCCTAAATAAACTTAGAATGTGGTATAACTACATATTTTCACCAACACATCCATGTATCATACTAACAAAGTCATGTTAATGCAATATGTGCCATTATAAATATCATAACCAAAAGGGAATTTTCTATTATGTCATATCAATGGGCTTCCGATTGAACTCATGCCATCATAAAGTCATTGTTCCTAGAGATGCCAAAAATTTGTTACTTACTCCCTAGTAATTACTCACACTAAGAAGATGATAAATCAAGTAAATATTTTTTATTAGTAAAAAAGGTTTGAAGGGTCCCTCACCCTTTTCATTAATATCAAATAAAAAGTTTACAAAAAATTATATTTAGTCATTAAACTTATAAAAGACAAGACAAAATTTAAAAGATATAACTTAGGAAAGTGAGATGGTTGAAAGCAAAAAAATGTTTCAAACCCAAAAAACTCCAAAAGGCTATGAAATTTGTTGTAGAACTTGATACAAAAGTTATAAAATCAAAAAAACTCAACTAATAAGTAAAACATATATCCAATAGTACGAGGAAGATTTCAAACTAGAAACAAAGATTATGAATATAAAATTATCCATCAAAACCTACCAAAATTTTATAGGCAACCAAATCCCACCTCTTCAAAATCACAAACAAGTTGTAGAACCTATTACATAAGTTTTTGTAGAAGCAAAAATCCCTTCAAAAAAATAGATAAATATACATCCATAGGTTTCATAAATAAACTAGACCAAAAATAATATATTTGTATTACAAAAATATTATCCTGACATACAAAAATTCATAGACAAGAAATTCCCACCTCAATAAAAATCACTTTTAAGTTACCGTCTCAATCCAAAATGATGTAGAAAGATTAGTTAACCTTTTGGAGGCCATAACTTTTGACCCGTAGCTCTGTTTGAGCTCTTCCATATGCCAAAATGACTATCTCAAAAAGTTTGTTGCTTCCCTAAGCTGTGTTTTCTACTTAAATCTATTTTTGATATTTTTTAGAGTTCATACATGATCATCTAAGGGTCTGAAATTAGAATTTAATGATTTTTATGAGATTTTTAGATTTTTAGATTTGTATATTTTTAGGATCAAATGTCAACTTCAGTTGAATTTCATCCCATAGGATAATTTTAGTGTTTAGAATATTTTGAGAGATTTTTAAAACTACACATGCTTGCATGCAAAACTTACTAAAAATAGCAACTGCTAAAAATAGAAGTTTTTTTTTTTTTTTTTTTTTTTTTTTTTTTTCAAATTTTTGCATGTCAACTCTAATTCTAAGTTGAGACTTATTTAAGCATGGGTTGGATTTTAATTATTTCAAGTCATCCAATATGAGTCAATCTACGTTATTATTTTTAGAAGCTTTACCTATTGATAATTTATTGTCTTGATAGTTTTTAGGAAATAGTAGTTGTTAAAAATAGAAGGTTTTTTTAGATTTTAATTTTTTTTTCAAATTTTTGCATGTCAACTCTAATTTTGAGTTGAGGCTTATTTAAGCATGGTTTGCATTTTAATTATTTCAAGTCATCCAATATGAATCAATACAAGTTATTGTTTTTAGAAGCTTTGCCTATTGATAATTTATTGTCTTGTTAGTGTTTAGGTTCATTATCTGATGATAATGAACCTAAAAACTATCAAGACAATAAATTATCAATAGGCAAATCTTCTAAAAACAATAACTTGTATTGATTCATATTGGATGACTTGAAATAATTAAAATGCAAACCATGCTTAAATAAGCCTCAACTCAAAATTAGAGTTGACATGCAAAAATTTGAAAAAAAAATTAAAATCTAAAAAAACCTTCTATTTTTAACAGCTACTATTTTTAGTAAGTTCGCATGCAATTGCATGCATATTTAAAAATATTCCAAAATACTCTAAATACTAAAATTAGTCTATGATATGAAATTCAACTGAAGTTGACATTCAATCCTAAAAATATATAATTTATAAAAATACAAAAATCCCTTAAAAATCATTAAACTCTAATTTCAGACCCTCAAATGATCACATATGGCCTCCAAAAAAATCAAAAACACATGTAAGTGTAAATCATGGCTTATGTAAGCAATAAACTTTTTGATACGGTCGTTTTAGCATGTGGAAGAGCTTAACGAGAGTTACAAGTCAAAAGTTATGGCCTCTAAAAGGTTGGCCTATTTTTTCTACATCACAAAAGGGCATAATCATGAATAGAAATTATTTAGTTAATAGTGCATTATTTGATTATTTCACACAATTAACTAATAAATAAATATGAGTAGACTCATATCTATTTATCCCTCTAAACCTTTCAAGGGTATTCATCATACATAATTACTTACATGACGAAGGATCTTATAACCATATAAGCACGCACCTAATAAATATAATTAGTCCACCACAATAATCATGTTAATTAAACAATAATTTCTATTTAAATGTTTAAAATCATATTTAAGCACACACCGAATAAATATAATTAATCCACCAAAATAATCATGTTAATTAACCAATAATTTATATTTAAATGTGTAAAATTATATTTAATTACTTATTAATTTAAAATAAAATGGATGTGACATCAATTTTATGAATTATTTTGTTAACCTTATGAGTAAAGTTTAAGTGGATGATCCTGGTTGGTTGAGGGAGAATGTGTGAATGTATATTTTTATGTGGAGGATGTTATAATTATGGACTCTTTCTAAAATATGGGTAGACCTTTTCATATTCCTTTATCAATACCTCTTCTTGATAATGTTGACCACTTAGTGGTAGGAAGGATTATGTTTAGCCTTTTTTTTCATGATTTATTATGTGATGGTATGGTACATGGAGATATTTTTACTTTGCTATGGCATATGTTCATGGACATGTTGGTCGCTACACTCATTATTCTATTTTTGGTACCTTTTTAGAGTCGATCAATTTAACACCAAATAGCATCCTATATGGGACTTGAATATCTTAAATGGGACACTATTTTAAGTAATGAAGTTACATAGTGCTAGTGGTATGACTAATTGGGTTTATTTTTCCTTCATATATTTGGTTAATCGAGGGGTAAATTCTTATTCATTTTCATAGTTTTATGGAATACCATGTCTGGATGTAATATTTAGGAGTGATTTTTGTTTTCATGCATCATATTGATATGTATTTATTTGTTATATTTCTCATGAGCTACTTGGATGGTTCATAGGATCACCTTTAGTTAGTATTTCATTACACTATTTTTTTAATGTGTCATTCATGGAGATTGTCCCTCTTTTGGTGGGACTCATGTATTTATCTTGTCTCATTTTCACCTAAGAGGTAGTCATGATAATTTTCTTAAATATGCATATTTTTTTATTCTTCATGATGAGGGAACCATTTCTAAGGCCACTACTTGGATACATTAGGCCTACCTTTCGTATCCCTTTAAGATATTATTCAATAGACTCATTTCTCATGGTGGAAAGTTATTTGTTCCATTACTTGGATCTCTTGTGCATTTTTGGAAATGTGTATGGTACCATTGGAGTGTGAGAATTCATAGATTCTTTTTCTTGTTAGTGACAGAGGACATTATTTCTTACTAACTTGTCACAATATTTTTCCCTAGTTTTAGTTTTTGGTTCTCTTATATAATAGTAGTTGGTTGATGTATAGTATATTTTGATTACAAAATAGCTAGCAGATATATTTACTAAATATTTAGGGGTTTCATTTTTATATTCAATATATGATTGGATACAAGATGTTGTCATCAAGGGACAATGTTTGGTTAATGCTATCTTCTACTACCTTAGTCAATTTTAAGGGAGGGTGTTGAATGATAATATTAATTTGTAGCTTATGTTCATTAATGTTATATGTCTTGTTACTTAACTCTCTCATATACATTATATATTTAATGTATTTATTATTTTTATCTTTATGAATAATGGTCATGATTTAACACCTACATGTTGTTAATATAATTCCAAAATATATTTATGGACATTTATATAGTTTATTCCTTGGTTGAGGTTTACTATATTTAGGTCACCCATTTAACCATTTGTAATAAATTAAGTTATTTTTAGTTATTCCTATTCAAGTGTTTATGATATATAACTTCATAATTCAGTTTTCATAAATTCTTTATTTTTTCTTGTCGTGATTGATTAGGTGATCAATCCTATGACAAATATTACACAACCCTACACACTTACCTTTAATTTGCCTTCATTTATCCTATCTCACATAATTGGGGCATTAATTAATCAAAATAAATTTAATAATGTCATTTAAACATGAAATAATGATAAAATTCTATCAATTACGTACCTTTCCTCTAAATCTAACTTCAATTCTCATACCACACCTAATTAGGGCTTTGTTTGAATATTTTTTCTTGAATAATGTCATATAGATATAAAATAACCAAAAAATACCAATTATGTGTATTTATGTAGATTATATTTATGAATTATATAGTGACTCATTCTTGTACACTTGTAAAACTTAGACCTTGGTCATTCCTCTCAAGTGTAGACCTTTCCTACTTTTGGAAGTCTCACATTTACTCTATCTTATTACCCTTAGCCTATCTCTTAGTCTAACCAATCTTATGTTGATGACCAAGACCTTATATCTTTTTTATAATGCTTAAAATATTATTATCTTATACCCCTATAAGTTTTGATTATGTACCTATTTTTTAATTGTCAAAACACAAGTGTCAGTCTTAGACCCCTACGTCAATGTTAGTGTCCTGCCCTGATGTAGGTGTCCAGTGCCCTAAACTCATCTAATTTTCAAATTAAATGCATCTTAATGGTCAACCTATGTGATTCAATGTGATATTTTTTTTTGATAGGAGTGTTATGTATTCACAGTCACTCCTCATTCATTCCTCACCTAGGATTCATACCAATAAGCATTCAATTGAGAAAATATTACCTATTTATTATTATTTCCATATTAGTCATAAGGAATACACATCTATAGGTATGAATTATTAAAGGAGCAACCCAAGAGCATGATTTTCCAAGTTATAAGCTAGGTCACTTTTGTACTTGTTTCCACATATTTCATCCTTGTGTACACATAAGATAACACATTAGGGGAGAATTACATCAATCTAAATCTATTTTCAAAGTAGTGTCAATGTAGACAACACCCATTAACATAGGAGGATTTTGGGTTAGCTTGACACCATGAACCCACTAACCCATTTTTCCCAAGGTCACTATGAAGATGAATAACTAGGCTTTTGTCATTTCATGAGGAGTGATAGTCCATGACTCAAATCATAATGCACTAGAGCAAAGGTGAAGACAAATCCAAAAGCATCCAAGTAGTTGCATCCTTTGTTAGTGGGTATTTTGTACATGATACCTACATTCAATTCAAATAGTATTGTTGATGTTAATGTCAATCTAGAATTTGGTGACTATTATAGAATCCTCTTCCATTCTACTTCCTATATGTCCCAAATCCAAAATTGTTTAAGCATAAAAACCAACTAAGTACATTAATTATTTGTCATTTCCATATATATCATAGTTGTACTTTATATTTTTATCCTATCTCAATTTAATAAATTCAACATATGGTTTATTAGAGTTTAGCATTTAATTGGCCTGATGTAAATCTGATTATCACCCTTATGCATTGACATATATATATTCTTAACCATATCCACCCAAGTAGGATCCACATCCAAATTTGGGGTTAATCATTTGTTTAACCCAACCTCTATTTATTTCAATGCAACTCCTAGTGTGCTTTAATATTTTTATGATTTCCCTAATCTTTCAATTGTCATAATTTATCTTAAAAAATAGAATTTATTTTATTAAAATCATGTTTAATATGTCTAAGAAAGATCTTCTTCCTCCTCATAACCTTAAAGAGCGTGGTATCTCCTATCCTTCTAACCAATTCTAAGCTATCACTTATCTAAGGGGTAAAGGGGGCCACCCTATAGTTTCAAATCAAGGTAATCAATCTAAAATACATAAGTTTTATGCTTGTGAATCCCTAACAAATCAAATCACCAATATTAGTAAGTTAATAAAAGAGTTACAAAATGAGATTACATACGTGTAGAATCCAACATATGGTAGTGTTAATCATGTGTTTGCATCCTAATATACCAATGTTTTGTAAAACAAGGTTTCATATCAAAATGAAAAGCTAAAACATGATACATCTAAAACAAGTCATTTCAAAAGTGACCAAAAGACTACTAAGAGACCAAGTGAGATCCTAAGAGACATGATTTGTAAAAAAATTATTCGAACTACTTCCTCTACATCCCATAAGGATATCTAAATATGATTTTGCATATCATAGAATGCATGAGCATCATAGAGATTATTTTTTGGCTTTAAAAACCCAAATATAAAGTCACAAACACAGTGGTGATCCTATCATTGATACATAAATTAAGAATACCACTCATGTTATGAGTAATTACCCTAAATAAAAAGTGCCAAAATAACAAATATGGGTACCAAAATAAAATTCAAAGAAAGAGAAGGATCAAAATAACAAAAAATAGTGCAAATACTATTACCAAAGCTTTTAAAATTTATAAATGATATGCAATTACCAAAGGAACCAATTATATTAAAATCACAAGAAAATAAACCATGTGAGCCCCCTTTCTTGGTCAATATCAAACAAAAAGAGGACATAATTCCAAATGATTATATTAGTGGTGATACTATTCCTAATACAAAACCAAATACATATGCAATTAAGACAAACCATGTAGCTCAAGATGTTCATAAGGTATTAATATATGAGGTGCACACATATATAAATAATAATATACCAAAAATATCACAACCAAAATATTACACAATTCCTATTTCATATACAAATACCCCAAATGGTATATCACATGTTTAAGAACAACCTAAGAAGTTACATTTTTACTATGACATTGATCATTATAATCCTAATGATATTACATATTAGTGTGATCCTGATTATACTTATGAACACATTATAATTGATACAACCATAAATACATCAGTTATAGTGTTATATCCAAAATTAGAAACCTAGTTACCACATGATCATTAAATTTAAGATTTTGTATTCATAGATTTATTCCATTATGGATGATTATTACCTCAGTTATCACTACATCAATGAAAATGATCCAACCTAAGGGTATAATTATTCCAAAAATACTAAAAAAACAAAAACCTTCAAAACTCCAAAAATATTTTTAGCATTAACATGCCCTATTGGCTCCTTGGCATTTGTGTGTTAGTTCCATATTGATGGATGACATATCAGTTACTTTTACATACACACATAAGTCATGCTTCTACTTGAGTGTGATATAGGCATACACAGATACATGATCTATTCCTATTTTAGATGTTGGGCCTTCCCTCTACTCATGTCATGTGGACACTGAGGGCATATGCTTCGTTGACATTAATACACATAAGTTATACCATTCTATGGTTTCTTCATTATCTTGTTTAACATCTTATATACTTACACATGATTTTATCCATGATTATATCTTATACATGGTACTTGATATGCTATGCACTTGACATTTTTTGCTAACACATTTTATCTATGGGTTACTATGATATGTTTATACTAGTTGATTATGCCTTCATTTATGTAATTCCTTGAGTGTCTTACTTTGTTATTGCTTTTCTTGTTTAGGCATTTGAATATGCTCTTTTATTTGTGACCCCCTTGCATTTTCTTGATTTATTTGACATTAGAATGTCATTATTTTTCATATAGATATTTGAATATTTAATTCTTGATTTTGTGGACATTTAATTAAGTCATGTCCCTTCAATTGTGCATCATTTAAATATTCCCCTTGTTTGCAGTCTCTTAGTACTATTGTATTTTGACTTACTTTTGATTGCTCATGTGTGCATGTTTGCTTATTTATCTTTTCCTATTTCTATCCACACATTTTCATGATTTTTATCATGCATATTATGGCTTCATGTGATCACATTTTTCTATGCACTTTAATACGACATTTACCTAGAAATTTTATTCCATATAGTACATGGGTCTATTTACATATTATATAGTTGTATTATCCTTTTGAGGTGAGTTAACTACCGGTTTATATTCTTCCCTCACCTAAAAGGGTGGGGGAATATTAGTGGGGACATTTTATAGAGCAATATTCTCCACATTTGGCATAGTTTTTAGATTCAGTGGGGGCATGCTTTGGAAGGATGTTCTCCAGATTTATTTAGTATTTAGCACACCAATACTTAGTGGGAGCATGTTTTGGAAACATGCCATCCACATTGGTATATATATATTCTGCCACAATTATGAATTAAATTATATAATTATGTGATTTGGCCAATTTGGAATTTTCCATAAGTGTGGGTAGCATATTACCATAACATGCCACCACTATATATATATATATATATATATATATATATATATAGAGAGAGAGAGAGAGAGAGAGAGAGTATATATATATATATATATATATATATAGAGAGAGAGAGAGAGAGAGAGAGTGGTGGCATGTTATGGTAATATGCTGCCCACACTTATGGAAAATTCCAAATTGGCCAAATCACATAATTATATAATTTAATTCATAATTGTGGCAGAATTATATACATTAGTACCATTATTATACATATTTTTATCATGATACATATCTAAGGTGCATATTATATGTAATGTGTGCCTAATATTACAAAATAAAAATTAGTTTTAGATTTTAAACCTCTTTTATGGACTATTAAGGATCAAACTATTACAAGCAATATTGAGTCAAACTATTGCAATAGTTGGTTAACTTTTGGTATGGTTGAGATGATTAAATCACTCAATCATGTCAATTTTATAAGTTGGAATTTATTACATCATCCATATTCACTAAATATATGGTATGAGTTGACTTTGTTCACTCATGCTTACTAGGTTATACATATGATTGGGTTGCATGGTTAAGCTAACCTCAACTATTAGATGACAACACACCTTTTTGTAAGGTTAGGGTATGTGTCTTCAAATACATCTCTATCTCCTTATATATATGTACTTTCTAGATGTATATAGTTTTCCTAATCTCAATTTTAGTGATTCTTAATGATACATCTTTAAAATCAAGTTGCCAATAGGCAAGGCAGTTGTATCGATAAATAAGTGTAATCATAAACCTTACTCTTTCAATTTCAATCTTTTCAATGCTTTCAATTTCAGATTATATACAATGATTATATATTGTAATATGTTATTGGTTTCATTTTTGTCAATAGCAAAGTAATCAAGTTGGGTTCAAACAAAGGTAAAGTGTATTATACACACCCAAGTACACATTTTTCTCCTTTAAACCAACAATTTCATTACTATATTAAATGGGATGAAAGTTTGGATGATATTTATGAATTATATAGTACCTCAATATTGCACACTTGGAAAACTCAAACCTTGGATTTTCTTCTCAGTTTTGAAACTTTCCTACTTTCAAAAGTCTTGCATCTGATCTATCTTGTGCCCCTTAACCTATCTCTTGGTCAAAAAAGTATTATGTTGATGTCCCAGACCTTCTACCTTGCCCAAAATTCTTAATATATGCTTATATTATTCCCTTGTACTTTTTAATCATGTGCTTATTTTATTACTACCACGACACAAGCATCATTCCCAAACCCTTGCATCGATGCTAGTGTCCTACCCTAACACATGTGTCTAATACCCTAAAGTCATGTAATTTTCAAATGAAACATATCCTAATGGTCATCTTAAGTGATTTAATGTGATATATTTACCGATAGGAGTGGTATATATTCACAATCACTCCTCATTCATTCCTCACCTAGCATTCATACCAAAGAGTATTTAAAGATCATTCAATTGATAAAAGCTTCCCTATTTATTCATATTTCCATTTCAATCCTAGGGAATGCACATCTACAAGTATAAAGTACTGAAGGAACAACCCAAGATCTTTATTTTCTACGTTATGAGCTAGGTTAATGTTATACTTGATTTCCCCATTGCAGTACACATAAACCAATACATTAGGGGATACCTATATGATTTTGAGGCCCTCTTCAAAGTAGTGGATATGTAGGAAACACCCATTTACATAGGGTTATTTAAGGTTAGCTCAACATTATGATCCCACTAAACCATTTTTTCCAAATTCCCTATGAAGATGAATAACTAGGGTTTTGACATTTCATGATCAATGACAGTCCATGACCCAAATTTGATTACACTATAATAAAGGTGAAGACAAACCCAAAATCGTATAGGTGGTCAAATTATTTTTCAAATAGGTATTATTTACAATACACCTATGTCTGGTTTAGATAGTAGCATAGACACTAATGTCCAAGGCTAATGCTAGTGTCCATAGTTACAAAGGCACTCAATATATAATTTGGTGATTCCAATCTAATTTGTGCTTATTCTAGATCCATAATTATGTTAACATCAAAACCAACTAAGTACATTATTTCTTTGTCATTTGCATATCTAACATAGTTGTACTTTATATTTTTAACCTTCTATATATGTTCTATTTGAGTTTAGCATTTAATTGGAGTATTTTAGATTTGATTATCACCCTTGTGTATTTTCATTTCTATATTTTTAACCCAATTTAGCAAAGTAGGATCCACATCCAAATTTAGGGTTAAATAGTTTAACCCCAAATCCAATTGCATTTCTTTGATTGCACTTAATTGTGGCCTTATTTGGTTATATTTAATTAAATAACATTATATAAACATTAAATAATGATAAAAGTTAATTTTATGTGGTTCACTCCAAATCCAACTTTAGTTATCCTATCACACCTATTTTGGGACTTGTTTGGTCAACTTTTCTCAAATAACATCATACAAAAGCAAAATAATGACAAACATTGCTAAATTATGTATGCTTTTCCCCTATCCAGCTTTGTCTAACATCATATAAACATGAAATAATGACAAAAAAATTGTAATTATGTGAGATTCTCCACAAATATACTTAAACGGTCCTATCTCACTTAATTGGGGCCTTGTTTAATGAAATTTATCAAATAATATGATATAAAAACATATAATAATTATTTTTGAGTAAGGATTTATGAAGTTGACTATTGAAGGATAATCCTTCAACATCATTAATTATCTAAGAAAGGTGTCTAGAACCTCCTAGACTATCAAAAAAGAAATTTTAGATGCTAAGACCCTCTTGAATAGTTTCTAGGAATTCTCTCTGAGTCATATTTTTAGAGGAGGAAATAGATGCATGGATCTTATGTCTAATTTGGGGGTCTCTTATGAATTCATTATGTGGGATCTAAGAGGAAACCTAGCTCCCCTTTCAACATTATGAATCATGTCCTTTTGGATAAAATAAGGAGTTAGCTTAGCTTGTTAGAAGCAGGTTCATCCTTTATTGGGTCATCTTTCAGTCAGGATAATTTTTTCCTTCTTGATTTGTTGTTCTTTCTACTTATTATTATTAAGGGAGACCCAAATCTCCTTATGTGTCTAAATTGGATTCCACACTAGTAAAATGTGGGGTTATCTTATTATAAACATATAATAATGACAAAAGTTGGTCAATTTTATGTTATTCAACTTAAATATACAATCATGTATTTTATCCCTCCTAAGTTTGGGATTGTACATTAAATATACTTAATTATTGTCTATTTTTAAAAATGAGTGCACAAGTGTTTAAAACATTTTCAATATTGTAAAATAATTTCACAATAGAGATATAGATAAATATGATACATATAAAAAAATAAACCAACCCCAGTGTTGATAATAAATTGAGTTATTGGACTAGGTACATCGATATGGTAAAGATATGGATAAAGAGACATGTACTAAAATATGACTCACATGTGTTTTAAAAATTATTAATAAATGTAACAAACAAGCTTTGGATTAGTGTATAAGGTTTAACAAAAAGATGATAGTGAACATAGAAAACAACTCATTTAGGATTTACCAAAAATGATAATGACCAAACATGGTGATTCATATGGTATTTTTGAGTGAATGTGTTAGGAAAGGCCAAAAGTGATATGTAGGTCTTCAAATTTTGAAAATTTATGTAGACATAAATCTAGTCCCAAGTGCTTAACAATGATAATCCTTGACAATATTGAAATACATGAATTATTCCTAAATACATGTCTCTTATTCACCATTCCTATAATAAATTTATCCATATGGGGTTTGACATTGTTGTGCCCCAATGAACCCCATTATCAAAGATTCAAATAGGGACCCATGATTTTTAAGATATTTATATTCATGGTCCATATTAAACTTATAAATTCTAATATTGATCATATGTATACAAGCCTAATGTTATGTTCAATGTCTAATTTCATTAGAATTATTTTGAGAAAGAGAAAATCAAAGCTTAGGCATCGTTCATGAATTATTTATCACCTTTGATTATAATTTTTAATGAAAAAATGTGTATTCAATATCAGTTTTTGATTTAAATAACTAACTAATGGAGACATGCAGCTTATTTTAGTCTTTGTTGTGTATCATCCACTAACAAATTCCAAATCTTCATCAGGGACCCTATATCATGACATCTATCATCATCTCAATGACTATTGTTCTAATAAAATTTATGAGTCCTTCCAGGCATCCAAATTCATGAGATCATTCCATATGGAAGCATCTCATTCACATGAAACACTTGGTGTTCAAACCATATTTTAAGTCTTTGGATTCATGAGAGTTATCTACACATAAAAATCTCATAAAAGAATGACACAACCAGTATTCATATAAGGCTTCAAGTCCCTAACTTCCTAGAACCTGAACATTACTCCACGTGATGACATCTTGGTCACTCAAAGTCCACAGGAAGAAATTACACCATAAATTTTAAAAGGTTTCCAAAATATTGAGATCATGCCAAGCATCACAATCTTATTTAACCATGATCTATAGGATCACAGTATGTTCATTATGCTCAAAGATTTTAAACTCTCAAGATCATGCCAAGTGGAAGAATCCCATTCAATAAAATCATATCTATTGTAGGTACATTATAAAGTCTTGTTTTCTTTGAATTCCCAAGAGTCCTCCATGTGTCATCATAATATAAGTCAAAGACATATCAAAAAAAATACACAAAAATTTTTATAATTCCTTAGATTCACAAGAGTCATCCATGTGGTGAGATCCCATTAACCCAGGAGTTTTTAGTCAAAGGTACACACTCAAAACCTGATTTTCTCTATATTCCTATGAGACATCCATGTATCATCATATCGAAATAATGAAACTTGTTAACAAGGAGGTACATAATAAAAATACAATAATTTTCCTATAATCTCAAGATTAATCCATGTGTCACCATCCCGTGTACCTAAATCCTTTTAGAAAGGGTACATAGTCTAAATTTCAAAAAATTCTCAAATCTTCAAGATCATGATAGGTGACAAGATATAATTAAATTTTGGCCCTTAGAGCATGTAAATCATGACTATAAATCTAACCTCCCCCAAATAAATGAGATCGAGAAAAGTGTCATAATCTTAGAGGCATAGTTGGAATACCTATGTGAGGGTTGATAGATAAGTGAAACGCTGAAGAAACATGAAATGGACACCTATCTTGAAGTAATGACTAAGTACTTAAAATTAATGAAAAGTTTCCACATTATAGAAAGGACACCCACCAAAGTTGACTTGTCAATTTTAAATCAAAAACATAAGTAGATCCAAAAGTAGTTGTTGCATAAACATCACATGAATTAAGAACTCAAGTCTCAATCTTTAAGAAATATATGCAAAATCCTGAAAACATCAAATTATTTTTCCATTGATTAATGAGATACAAATTATGAATTAAAGTTATCAATCCTTTAAGACCCCTAATTTTCTTACTAAATAATTTTTTAAAAAATATATTTGAGATTACAAGGAATTATACAAAACAACAATGGCTTCTTCATCTCGAGAAGCTAACCATCATCTTTCCCAATATTCTATTGTAGGAGCAATGGATTTCCTAGACATGGTCTTTAATAAGGGGTGTTATCATTCCCCATTACTCAGCTTTGGGATGAAATTTAAGGCATTAATCTATATTCAACTCATTGTAATGAAATTGCTTATATGTTTGCATAGAATAATTATATATCACATAGAATAAGCAAAGATAAGAGATCACACAACAATAATTAACAACATATTAAAATACTAGATAATATAGAAGAGCCACTTCAATGGGGGAAACATCTAAAACAATGTAATAAGATCAAAATACTTAATATGATGATCAAATACTAACCACTACCTTCTATATATAGTCTACTTATCCATGGTTATTCCATAGGCCAACCTAACAAAGAACATAGAGAAATGTAATAAGAATATAAAAGAGGTATGTAAGCCATAAGCTAGCCACACATATCCCTAGACATGTCAAAGGTTAAAGGCATAACATGCCCCTCCCCTTAAAAGTAATGTTATCTTCAGCATTGAATCAACTATAGATGTTGCTACATAAAAGATTCATCCTCCCAAGTGGCATCTTCACATGGAAGATTCTTCAATTTGATCAGGTACACAATCATTTTAGACTGTAGTTGCTAAGTGTACATTTTAAGGATCAAGAATAACTATCCCTTCCTCATACAATTGTGTAAACTTAGTTTGAGTAACAAATCTATGTCTAATGACTTACTTTAGGTAAGATACATGACATACTAGATGTATATGAGTGGATGAAGGAAACTCTAGATTGTAGGCAATGCTACCAATTTTTTGCATGATCTGATAAGTCCCATAGTAATTAGGGTACAACTTGTTATCCTATTTCTATTAATTCAAGGGCATTTGCATATATGGTTGCAAGCAAACAAAGACCCAATCGCCAATGTCAAAATACCTCTCACTCTTATGTTGATCCACCTACTACTTCATGCAATTCTAGGCCATGGCTAAATTTTCACACAAAATTACAAGGATCTCTTGTTGATGGTGAATACATTCCTAAATACATGAACATTAGGATGGACCTTTAAGGTTTAAGTAATGGATGTAGGGTGGTATCCATACAAGGCCACAAAGGGAGACATTTTAGAAGAACTATGAATAAAAGTATTATACCACCATTTAACAAGTGGAAACTAATGAACCCATTTATCCTATATATTAGAAATAAAATAATGAATATATACTTTTAGACATTTATTGACTACCTAAATTTATCCATCTAATTGAGGATGATAGGATAAGCTATAAGCCAACTTGGTACCCAAACATGCAAATAATTCAGTCCAAAAATTACTAGTGAAAATGGGATCTCTATCATTGATAATGATCTTAGGACTACCATGCAATTTCTAAACTATATTAAGAAAAGCAAAAGCTACTATATTGGCAAGAAATGGTTGTGATAAATAACAAAAATTAACATACTTACTAAGATGATCCACAAAAACCATGATAACATTTTAACCATCAGATCTCGGTAACCCTATAATGAAATCCATAGACACCTCTTCCCAATGTTGGTTAGGGATATATAAAGGTTGAAAAAGACCTGGGGTTTTGATGGTTTCACATTTATTTTGTTGATATATCATACATTCAACCATTTCTAGGCATCTTGCTTGAGTCTTTCCCAAAAAAACTCCTACTTGATTCTATGATAGGTTTTCAAAAATCCTAAATGACCCCCAAGTGGAGTTTCATGATGTTCTTAAAGGATGTTTTATTTGAGAAGAGAATTCTTACATAGGTATAATTTATCTTTATACCATAATGAGTTACCCTTCCATGTGAATTTTTCAAATCCACCCAAACCTTGCTGAAGATTTTGAATCAAATCATGGGTAGCACAATCATTTTCCCATTCTGATCTTGCTTCCTCTAGTTAATCTACCTACCAAATGGTCATGGCACATAACAATGCCTCAATCAATTCATCCCTCCTAGATAGTACATATGCCACCACATTTTAATTGTCTTTCTTGTAGACCATTTCAAAATCATAGCCCAACATCTTAGTTACCCATTTTTTTGTTCTTTAAAATATAACCATTGTTCTAAAAAATATTTGAGACTATCATGACTAATATTTACTTGAAAGTGATCACTCATCAAATAAGGTCTCCATTATTTGACTGCATGTAAAATGGCCATCATTTCTTTATCATAGATGAGCTTAAGCTGATTTTTACCCTTTAGTTGGTGACTTTCAAATGTAAGTGGTATTCATTCTTGCATGAGCACAACACCCATACCATATCTATATGAATCACGTTCAACCACAAAAGTCTTAGAAAAATCAAGAGTGGCCAACATTGAAATGGTTCACATAGCCAATTTCAATTGTTTAAATGCTCTAGTAGTTATAACAGTCCACTGGAAGGATTTTTTATTCAAAAAAGAGGTGAGTGGGGTTGTAACACTACCATAATTTTTTAAAACCATGTGATAGTAACTAGTTAGCCCCAAAAATCCCCTTAGTTACTTGAGTGTCTTAGGAATTGGCAGTCCACCATTGCTTGGATTTTTTTAGGATCCACTTTCACTCCTTCATGTGAAGCCATATGACCCAAATAATCAACCTCACAATCTCTAAATATACATTTGGAAGGTTTGACATACAAATAATGTTTCTCTAAAATTGAGAGTACCTATTTCCCATGCTACAAATAGCCTTCCCAATTTTTAGTTTAAATGAAGATATCATCAGAAAACACCAAAACAAATTTCCTCAAAAATGCCCTAAAACATTATTCATCAAACTTTGCAAGGTGGAGGGTGTATTTTTTAGACCAAAAGGAATAACCATAAAATCATAATGACCCTTATAAGTTCTAAAAGCTATTTTGCATATGTATTCATCATGGATCTAGATTTGATGATACCTGTAACACATATCTAACTTGGTAAAATAAAGAGCACCATTAAATTCATCTATAAAATCATCAATGATAGGAATAGGAAACTTATCTTTGATAGCATACTTGTTGAGCTCTCTATAGTTGTGGCACATCTTCCAAGTGTCATCTTTCTTTCTCACCATGACAACTAGTGAAGAATATTCACTTTGGCTATGGTGAATGATTCCTACATCCAACATCTCTTATACCATATTTTCAATTTCATTTTTTTGGGCATATGGATACCTATATGGATTGATGTTAGGTGGTTTAATACCAAGAATAAGTTTTATGGCATGATCATGTGTGTGATTAGGTGTAATTCCTTTTGGCATGTTACCAAAAACAACATAATGGGCTTCAATCACTTGTTATGGATCAGGTGTAGATGACTGATTTGGTTGGAATTCAATGGAAAACAAGTGATCCATAAATCCTTTAGCACCCTTGCAGATAATATTGGTCATTTTATTGGGACTAACAAGTTATGAAGATTTAGCACTTAATCCCCTTAGCTCAATTGTCCTTCCCTCAGAATGAAAGCACAATAATAATTCCTAAAAATTTATCTTAATAGTTCCCAAAGTGGTGAGCCATTGTACTCCTAGAACAATGTCGATTCCACCCATGGGAATAAAAAACATAACATAATCTAATAGGTATTCTACCATGGCCAAATTAATACTATGACATTTTCCTGAATAGCTAGCAGTACCACCATCTACAATCATGACCTAAAATTCTGGAGTAGGATAAATAAAATTGTTCAAATAAGTAGCCAACTTACTATTGATGAAGTTATGTTCTCTCCTAAAATAAATAAATACATTGACCTTATATTTATTAAGGAAACCCACCACCTTAATATCTTGGGGAATACTAATACCTAAAATGGCATGATAACATATAGTAGGCTGAGAGTCTTTAGATTCCTCAAGTCTTTTTGCATCCTCACTAATTGGCCCCTCATCATTTGCATCCTCATTGGTATATTCAATGTAAAATATATTATTTTAAGCATATTGATGTCCTTTGATCCATTTTTTATCATAAACATAACACAATCCATTGGTTCACTTCTCCTCAATTTACTAATGTGCCAATTTAGTGGGTTGAAGAAATGATAGTGCTAGAAAGGTGCAATCACGACATGTACTGAAAGTTTTCCATTTGACCATCTCTTTTTATTTTGTCATGCATGAACTTAGGATAACTTCTAATATAGATGATGGATTAAACATTTGAACCTCTAATTGGATGCTATCTTTGATTTCACCTAAAAAAGATTAGTCAAATTTTCCTCAGTGATGTCTTCCACCTATAAGGATAGATTTTTAAATTGATGAATATAATCCTTCACAATTCTTGTTTGATGCATTTTGGCTAACTAGTTGAAGTAGTTCTCAAAGACATTATTTTGATAATGAGACAACAACTCATCAGTGAAAATAGATCATGTAATAGGAGCACCATTCTTTTTATTTTGAGCACATAACCAGTGATACCAAATGAACTACTTAGGTTCCAAATACATAGATGCCACTATCACCTTCTAAGAACTAGGAGTTTGGTATAGATTAAATAAATTCTCAATTTGGAAAATCTAAGTGAGAGGATCTTTACCATAAAACTTATGCATGTCCACTTTTGGCAACATCAATTTCACACCAGGATTAGAGCTGTTAGTGTTGAGAGGAGGACTTGAATGATGAAATGGAGGGTTGTTTGCATGTAACTGAGATGAAATGGTATCCAATTATGCAATGATTTGATGCAATTGAGTTTTCACCCCACTAATCTCTTAATGCATCCATGAAACATAATTTTTAATTACAATAAAGTCATCCTACCATACCAAGCCCTTTATGTTAGCCTAAAGTTGAAAAATCATCGAATATGAAGTTTTAGATTTCATGACATCCCTAGAAGGAGTCTTAGGAGTATATTTCCCTCCTTTTTTTCCCTGAGTAGTAGGACCCATCATGCACAAACCATAGGATGCTTTTTTCCTAAAAAAAATGTACCAGGAGATGTTACCATTGTGATCACCTCACCAAGATGAATCTAATGACTACTTTCATGCACTAGGGTGAAAATTTTTGGCACCAAAAAAGTGTTTTGATAGAATATACTGTTATGATCATCTCACTGAGACAAATCCAAAAATTTCAAATGTGTAAAGGGAAAAAAAATAGTCTTTTTTTAAATTTTTTTTTTCAAAAAATATTTTCAAACAATACTACGCAAACAAAAAAACTAATTCTTCCTAGATTGCAAGTTATGTTTTTTCACTCCTGCTCACAGAAGTCATGTCTCACCATATCCAACAAAAATTTCATATTAAACTTGCCAAAATTGAAGCTATGATACCACTTGTATTGAAATTACTTAGATTTTCACACATAATAATTATATATCACACAAAATAAGCAAAGATAATATATCATACAACAATAATTGATAGCAAAGTAGAATACTGGATAATATAGTAGAGCCAATTTGAGAGGGAAACCTCTATAATAATGAAATAAGAGAATAATAATTAATATGATGATCAGAGACTAACCCTACCTTCTATATATAGTCTACTTAGCCATGATTATTCCATAGGCTGACCTAATTAAGAACATAAAGAAATGTAACAAGAATATAAAAGAGATATGTAAGTCACAATTCAGCCACACATATCCCTAGACACGCCAAATTTTAAGGGCATAACACCCATGATTAGCTAGATGAATATATCAATATATGTGTGGATGATTTACTACTAGTGAAATCAATGGGCCTAGATAATACAATCATGAAATCATAAGTAATGCCATGCATTGACTTAATTCATGATTTTTCTTCAATGGTGATATTATTAGAGACTATTTACACCTAAGGATTTGAATAATTTTTTTTCCTAATTTATGGGGATGATTTTGAGAAGTATATTTGCTTACTAATACCTAAAATGACTTAAAACCAAGTCACAACTAATGCTTAGCCAAAGTGTAACACAGTCAATGGTAAGCTCAAGCAGTGGCTAGTGAAAGGAGATAAATTAAACATTAGAGGGGTTATTATTTTGGTGCCTATAACCAAATTTAGGTTGGGCATTAGGATGTATATGGCCTTGTTAAATAGGTTAAATAGGTTATAATATTTTTTAAATACCTAGTCATTATATCTTCATGTTTGTGTCAAGGAAGGTAAGCAATAAGTTTTTTATTCTTTGGATTAAGCTCTAACTATTTAAATTATTTTATATAGTCTATTACTTCCCAGACAATGACTAAGCCCCAAAACCATAAGATCAAGGTCCATTTTGAGGATTTGGTCATAGTATCCATCTTCAATACCCAATATTCACCAAGATCATTCACCCAGTTAGATTTATCCATGTCCCAATCCATTCCAATTGAATCCTCCATATGACTATCATAAGAACTTCAGGGTAGCCTAGATATGTAGTAGAAAATACACCCCAAAATATTAGTTCATAATGAAACAGTTTTGCTCCACCACTTCCTGAAATCCCTATTTAAATAAGTGCTTCCATCCTCCCACCTCCTTCCATTGATCTAGATACCATTCAATGATAATAATAGGGAGAGATCATCATACCTACCTAGTTAAGCAGTCATGAGAAAGGAAGAAGGATAGGATAGGCCTAGTTCTCATTGAATTGCATGTAATAAATACATATTTTTACAAAAAGAGTGGTATAATCCAAAGAGTGAGGAAGAGGAAGGGATTGCATAGTATCATTGGGGAGGAAGTAACATTGGAGAAAAGGGAATATATATTCCCATAGCTAAGAAACAAAATAATAACCCAAGTGACCCCATGGAATATATAAATGACTTTTGTTCTTTTGTGGACATAATAACGGAGGTGATGAAGGAGATGTATATAATTCAAGGGTAGGTTAAAAAAAGATATTAGTACAATAGTAAATAATTTAGGCTCCCATAAAAATTTTAGGTAATGTCCAAAGTGTAGCCACTAGGCTATATGACAACTTGAAAACAAATAGAACTTCTAGGGGTAAGTCACAACCTAAACATTTTAGAACCACTTGAAATAAATTGATAAGAGTCTAAATTTTCTAGTTCAATGTAGAAGAAATAACGCATATAGTAATTTGAATTTGATGACTCCATAAGAGGTAGTTTGGGATCTTAACTATGTAATTCCAAAAAGATATGGTGCCTTTCATTGACACACTCAAATGAAATTTTTAATATCCCAACTAGTAGGCTAGGAAAATGATGCCATAGAGATTTTGAAATATATGAGGGTCATCAGCGTAATAAATTCTATAGTGTAGTTGATAAATAAGCCCAATTTTGATGCACTTGATAATAGTTTCAAAATGGAGGTAGAATGCACTATGTTAAAAACTAGCAAAGAAATCCTATAGCTTATCAATTTTGTGAAGGAAAAGTGACCAAGGTAGAGGCACACAAAGTAGGATTCAGAGCCTCTAAAACTAAGCATTAAAATTTGATGATTGAATTTGGTAGAATACTTAAACCTTCCATGATCAATTTTGATATTATAAACAAAGAATTTGAGGTCGCTTATAAACTATTTGAAAAACTAAAGGCTATTGAAAAGGCTACTAAAATAGTGTCTACTATTCATCCAATTCCCACCATGATAATTTAGCCTAAATGGCCTTTTCATCATGTAGTTCATGTTCTGCCTTAGTCTATTGATGTTTTATCAATATCAATATATATCCTTTCTCATGCAGTACCTTCATCAGCTTCAATTTTCACATCATGTACACAATATCCTTCTTCTTTAGGTGGTGTTGAGTTAGAACCATAGTTAAATATTAATGTATATATTTTCATGTATTTTATTGTAATGAAGAGTTATATACTCATTTTATTTTATCCATGTATATTTTTATATTGTAACTATGTTGTTTTGGTCAATTATTCTATTTTGTATCTTGTACATGCATATTATGCATGATTCCTTAAATTATATATTTTAAATTTATACTTTACTTAGAGGATGAGGAGACCCTTACCCAAGGCTATATATACTTGTATCCTCTTGATTCCAAATGGAAGAGAATTTTGGATATTGAGATAATTAATAAATTTTGAGTGTTTTATAATTTTTATTGATGTTCAAATCTTGTTCTTATCAAGATTATGAGTCTTTAAATAAGTTACATAATTATGGTATATTAGTATTTGGGTTTTTCATAAGTGTTATTTTTAATACAATTATTCATATTATCCAATAGTTAATTTAAATAATTTATGTATAATAATTATAATATCCCTTTGTATATGTACAATTACAATTTCACAAGTGCAATAACCTTTTATTATGTACACTAAACTTCATTGTATTTTTGTTTCCATGGATTCTTAATTGTGGTTGATTATCTATGTGCTAACAGTGAATTGCAGTAAACATTGGTTCTTTGACTACTTGTTCAACCCCTAGTTCAAGATCTAGCTTAGAAATATTTCATCTTGTTTTGATTCCCAAGACCTTTTCTACTCTATCCTTCTTTGTTTTTGAGGTTTATTTTGATCCTACCCACCTTAGGTTAGACTCACTACATATTCATTATTCTTAAGTAGGTCTAGACTCACATCATACCTAACCATTTGATCCAAACAAATACTCTTCTCACTGTTGTTCCACCACCATGTTGTATAAAAAAACCCAATACCATGAAAATCATGCCTTAGAGTGAATATTTTTTCACCAGTCCTAAAATATTATAGGCTACCTCATAAGGTTCCATTTGTGCATAAAACCCCCATCAATAGGAATTTATTTATAAATAGAATGAGAGCTACCTTTTAATTTTTTTAAAATATCATTCAAGCTACATTGGATATATCCATAATATTAACAAGGTCCACCTCAAATACTAGCATGATGTTCCCACCCTTGGAGATCCATAAAAAACTTAGGTAAGGTAGAGGTGTTTTAAGAGGACCCTGAGCCCAATCTTATTCCCAAAATATAAGAGCATGTATCCTTCCAGTATTATGGCCCTAGCTTAGTTAGCCAGCTCTACTATTGATGTCTCTTGGGATGTACATGATTTTCCTAGAAACCCTAAAAAGTATGTCCCTTCATTTTCTCCCTTGGGAATCATGACTACTCAATACACATAAAGTCCTTTAAAATATCTTTAAGGATATTAAATGTAACCCATGAATATGTGGCATGTAGAATCTTCTCTTTTACCTTGTAAGATGTTGCTTATGATTGGTTCCTTAATATCACAAAAAAATTGATTACATCTTGGAATTAATGTCAAACTACATTTTTGGTATAGTTTGGATAGGTTACTAGCCCAAACATCATATACAAACACTTTGAAAGCATGATTAGAAAACCCAATGAGCTAATAATGTCCTTTAACGTAAGATTACAAAAGATGTATAGTTGAATAAACACTTCCTTTAAACTCAATCAAGCATTAACCCTTGAAATATACAATAACACTTTGGATTCTATGATAATTTTTTTATTTTTAAATCACTTAATATCATTACATTACCCTTGGCCTATGTTAAACCTATTAACTTTGACTAACATTTGAATCCCCAATTACGAGCTCTAGCCCCACTTAAAATTAGTCCTCATTCTCTAGCCTTAACCCCATTCTAAATGTTAATCAAAATGTTGTAGCTCAAAATTAGAACCAGTTGTACACCCAATTTCCTCTAGTACATTCTCCACATAACTAACATCTTAGCTTTATGAATAATCATTTGTCTACACCCAATCACCTAAATTATAGTCAGTCTTTGATAATTGTCAATACTGATACAAATTGGAGTGTTCATCAATGTTTTTGATTTATGGGTAATGCCTCCCATTTATCCACTATGGTTTTGGCCTTGGCATGTAATAATCTATAAAGTTTATCTTATAAATTATGCATAATAACTTTAGACAAAATAGCTTGTTTGAAGTAAGTGTGAGACCTTGTATTTATAATTTTCAAACTAACCCCAACCTCAGTGTAGTTAGGTTTAGGCTAATCATGGGATAGACTTGGGAGTCCAAATGAAATAAATAATGTCCTTAATTATGCATTTATGGAGGCATGCCTAAACATTTCTAATCTATAAGGAATTTATGTTGATATTTTAGAATTCTTGACTTTGAGGATGATGATGTCATCATGACCTCAATTCCCTTTGATATTTGTTGAGTTTTGATTTTTATAAATTATATTTTCACTGATTCAACATGGATTATTTAACTAAGTATTTAATTTGATTTTATTGTTTAATTAATTTTTCTTAAGCTTTTGTTTATTTCAAGAATTTGATCAAGTGCCCCTCTTAATTGGTCAAAAATGTTAGTTTTATAGGTTGAAACCTGACTGGGGATAAATCCATGAGAGGTTATCATTGAGTATAAGTTAATACCCCAAATAGGTATGATTTTATGAAATTATGGGCACTTACATCCAATGTGTAGATGAATTTAGTATTTTCAACATTTCTTAGGCTTAATTTTCATAGTTTGGTAAAAACCAATCTAAAGTTTGTTTAGGCATAAATGTGGTAAAAAAGGAGTGTCTAAAATTTTCCCATGTTTGAGTAGGTGTTGCAATACACTAACATAGTAACATCTTCTCAAAGAATAAATTTTTTGATATACTTTGGTTAATGCCCTAGAGGGTGTTTGATGAGCCTTGGATGCCCCCTCAAGGGATCAAGCAACAAATAGTTTTGTCGAGTAGACCCTCAAAAAGAGGAAATAACATAGTCTAGTGGGAATATGGTTATAAATAGTGATTTTCCCAAAGGTGATTATAATCATTTACATAGTGAGGATGCCCCAATAGGGTAGATGGGTAAAAATAATGATTTTCCTAAAGGTGGTTATAATCGTTGGCACAAGGAAGGAACCCCAATAGGGAAAACGTAAGTGTGATACAATTATACTTTGACAAAATATAGGTATTAATTTAGGCTAGGAAAAAATATAGGTATGAATTTGGGTTACCTTATAGTATGGATATTCATTTCCTAACTAGTAGGGATTACTAGTCATTTGTGGTTTAATTACTCTATGTTTGGGTAGGTCTATTGTGAACAAGGAGAGAGTGTTATCGATAGCATCACTTGACAACTCCATTTGGCTTGAATTTTGTTGTAGCTTGTGATGTTATGTATAATAGCTATAGAAAACTATATTAACAATGTTTATCCTAAGTATAGAAAACTTAATTTAAATTTAAATATGAATCACTTAGGTGTAATATATGAAAAATCAAATCCCAAGTGAATATAATAAAATAAACTAAGTGTAGGAATGAATACAAATATTCATAACTCAAGTACAAGATATGGTTAATCAAGACTCAAGTGTAAATAAAGTGTAATAATCCTACAACAATCAAGGGGAAGGGAGGCACAAAAACACAATCTAAATTCATAAAGTAGACAAATCAAGCCCAATTTGTAAGTAAGACTCAAGTGTAAACCAATTGTCCTTAAACACACAATAATCAAAAGGAAAAACCATAAAGTAATAAATAAATTACTCTAACGTGCATAAAAAAAATCTCTATGGCATATGAATAAATAAATAATCTAAAGAAAATGAATAAAAAACTAATTAATTATTTGTGCATGTGTAATAGAAGTGTTATGATCATACCAAAGGCTTCCCCTAGGATATAGGGAACAGCGACATGGGTAAAATGACAAAGGTTGCCCCTCGGCTATAGGGAACAATGGCACTAGAATGGTTAGGGGAAATAGAGGAATAAAAAAGAGGTGGTTGAGTTATCTCCAAATACACCAGGCATTCGAACACTATTTACATAGTCCCATGGACATGAGTTCCAACATGGACTTCAAGCCAAATGTAATTATCGTAGGATGTGAGATAGAATGAAATTGATGATAATTAAAATATATTGATCATAGAGGAAAATAGGAATGGGCTCATAAAATAGAGAGAGCATGAGAGAGGCCTAGGGTGGATTAGTGTACTAATTTAAAATTCATAAACACCTAAAAAAGTGACTCACAAAACAATGAGAGAGTGATATGTCTATGACTTACAAAAAGGAGAGACCATAAATGACTCAAAAAATGGAGAGAGAATTTGGATACAAACCTATAGGAAGGAATGATCCAAGAAAATAGTGAATGATACTAGACATCAAGACTAGCCAAACTAACCCAAGATGCCCCGTGCATGTAAGCATTACCTACATAGTCTATGTGGAGCTCAAGTTGATGTATTTCTCCCAAGAAATGGGAGGAAGTACTAGTTGAAAATGGAATAGGAAAATGTAAATGGTAATGATGTGACCCATGTGAAAGCTTCAATGATACCTATTGACTATTAGATACAGATCCCATGTAGCATGGATACAATCTAAATGGCCTAGGGTTAGAAGCTTGTTTAAGAGTTTTTTTAGCATATTTCTATGTTTTTGGGTTTTCTAGAAATATCAACTCAATGGAGAATTACGAGATATAAAATTAGTTAACTAACAAAATTGCAAGAGCATTGCCTAAGAGTACTCACAAAATGGAAAGATAATTGTTTAAGTTGATCATAAAATGGTGAGATCATGGGAATAAGGGTGTCTAAGATGACTTAGAAAACACGAAGTGTTGCCTACATAGTCCAAACAGACCTCAAACCACAACAATTCACCCTACATCAAGGAATTTTTCTAAGTAATAACATGTTTGTGAATAGGCAAATGGTAAGGTATGAAATAATGGCAAGGCAAGGCATGGTAAAAGGTTTCTCCTAGGCTATAGGAAATAATGACATAGGTTGAAATAATGATTTGGCCATTTCCCTAGTAGGGTGGATGTAAAATATTTGCTAAAATAAAGGATAAAATTTCCATACTAGCATCATACTACCCCAAGATACTTCCCCTTTATGAATGAATGCATTCAAAGAGTTGTAATACTACATCATCCACTTGAACTACATCTAAATCCAACTATTTAAAGTGTTTGAAGTATCAATGAATTGGAACCAAGGTAAAAAATGGTAATAAGTGAGGTAAAACAGAATTTAGCTAATAGGAAAGGTATATGGTATGGTATAAGGAAGGTGATGTTACGACATAACTTAAATGATCCTCATAAATAATACCTCAAGTCACTCAAGTGAAAAAAAATTAAGATTTATTATATTCATTGGTTCATCAAGTTCATCCCCTTATGGCATAGCCAACATGTATGCTTCATATCCATAATTAACAATAATCACATAACATTCTAGCCAATTAGGCTTAAACTTACCTTTTTCTTTGCATTCAAAATTGGTTTTCTTCTAATTTTATTTGAGTACAAGATCATCAATCTTGAATTATCTATTTTTGACATCCATGTTACATTGACCACACAATTGATTTTGGTATGTTTGAAGACTATTCATAGTGGACTTGCATTTTTCATCTAGTAATTATAGCTCTTTCAGATGAGATACTTTGTAATCCTATTCATTAAGGATATGTTTCAATCAAATGCAAAGAGAAGGTAACTCAACCTCAACAGGAAGAATGGCCTCAATGTGATAAACTAGGGAATATGGGATGGCTTCTATTGGAGTGCAAAAATTGGTTTAATAGGCCCAGAGGGCATGGAATATTGAAAGGTGTCAATCATGGCCAACATCATTGATGATATTCTTAAAAATATTGACAATGGTATTATTATATGCCTATGATTGGATATTAACTTACAAGTAATATATAGTAGATAAATGTTGGGTAGTGTTAAAAGTTGGCACAAAGGGATTTTACATCTTTGTTTTTGAATGAATGGCCATTATCAAATATAATGTTAGAGGGGATACCATAGTGACAATTAATGTGGTTGAAAATGAATTTGTATATTTTCTTGCCTATCATGTAAGTGAGGGGAATAAATTCTACCCACTTAGTGAATTAATCAATGGGAGTAAGGATATGTTTATGACCATTTAAGGAAGTAGGGTTAATCTTTCCTATGAGTTTGAGTCCCCATGTTTAAAATAACCATGGTGTAGTCATTGTCTTGAGTGTTTGAGTTGGAGCATGTATCAAATTGGTATGATTCTAGCATGGTTCACATATTTTAACATAAGAAGTTTCATCTAATTTCATATTTGGCCAATAATAACTAGTACACGGTAGTTTGTTAGCAAGGACAACCTAACTGGCGTGGGCCCCACAAACCCCTTTATGTACTTCCCTCAATGTTAATCCATATTTTTTTGAGGTTAAATATTGAAGTAGAGCTCCATCAAAGTTTATACAATAGAGTGTAGGTCCAAGTAAGATATAATGAGAGGCTTTGTGGGTGAAGGCTTGTTATTGTTTACATGAAAGGTCTAGTGGAAGTATTTGGTCATGAAGGTAATTATATAGTTCAAAATACTAGGTAGAACTAGGACCAATAAAATCATAGATCATCTCAATGATGAGGGTTCATGATGAGATTCTATAAGATGTTTAACAAGGAATTTATAATCTCTTCCATAATCTATAATGCAAGTCATATAACTAATTGTATCCATATCATTCATTGTCCTTTTATTGGGCTAAGGTATGTGCTCAAACTGAAGATGGGAAATTTATTACTTGAGAGTGTCCACTATGGATTTATAAGGTATTGATTTCTCATTCTTGGTTTAGAATTAGTCTATGACCTAATTAATTATAAGATGTGAATCTCCATAAACCAATAGATGTGGAATGTTCCACTTTACCTTTAAATAGAGGCATGAAATGAGTGATTCATACTTAGCCATGTTATTGGTACAAGGAAACCTGATACAAAAAGACTTGGGAATGAGATCTACCAATGGTATTATGAACAACAACCTTGATTTTGACCCATGAGATGTGAATGAATCATCAAAATAAAGTTTCCATTGATAATGGTTAGGAAGTGTTTTTGCTACAATGATAATGGACTCATCAAAAAACCCAAATGTGAGTGGCTAAGTGTTAGGAAGAGGAGCTTCTACAAGTTAGTTTACAATTAGCTATCCTTTGATGAACTTTTGGTTAGCATATACAATCTCAAACTCACTCATAAGCATAATCCATTTATCCATATGGCCCTATAAAGTTATTTTATAAAGTAGATACTTAATTGATCTACCTTGGTAATGACAATGGTTTTATTATTTAGCATGTAGTGGTGCAAATTTTGAACTATGAAGACCATAGTTAAATAATATTTCTTGATCAATAGATAATTATTCTCATATGAGACAAATGTGTGAATTATGTAACAAATGTCATGTTATTTGCCATGATCATCATGTTATGTTAATATTTCCACTAGGGCATTTTTAATTGCTAAGAGGTAGAGTAGCAATGGCTTATCTGGCATATGTGGAAACATAAAGGTGGATTGGCTAGGTATTCTTTTAATTTGTCAAAGGCCTTCTAGAAATATATATTCCATGAAAAAGCAGTTCCCTTTTCCATCAAATGGGTAAACAAATCACACTTTTCATCTAGTTTTGATATAAAGCATATAATTGATTGTATCTTGCCTTACAAACTGTGGAGCTACTTCAAAGTAGATGGCGATGACATCTAGATAATAGAGTTGACTTTTGTTGGATTAACTTAAATTCCTATATGAGAGATAATGAAGCTAAAAATTTGTTGAAAGTTACACCAAATACACATTTATTTGGATTGAGTCTAACCTTATACTCCTAAAGTCATTCAAAGATATTCTGAAGTGCATCTAGATGTTTAACATAGGTCTTGGATTTACCTAGGATGTAAATGACATATTATTCAACTATATAGTGCATAATATAATGTAAAATAATCATCATGTCCCATTGGTATGTTTCCCCTACATTCTTGAGGCTGGAAGGCATGATCTGATCGCAAAATGTTTCCTAAGTAGTGATGAACATTATCTTGTGTTGGTATTCTAGTGTAATATTGATATGGTTGTATCCTAAAAACCCATCCATGATGTAAATCATTTCATACCCAGATGTGTATTCAATAATCATGTCGATATTTGGTAAAGGAAAGTCATCCTTTGGGTAGGCCTTGTTAATGTCCCAAAAACTAATACATAATTTGATACCTTCTAGATTTTTGCTGACTAGCATGATGTTGGAGATCAACTTTGATTAATCAATAGGATGAAAACATCTTTTGTCTAAAATTTTCTCCAGTTATTTCTTGACTAAGACTAAAATGTGAGGATGCATTTTACTTAGTATTTACTTGATGGTCTTAGCATTAGGATGTACAATAAGATGATGTACAACCAAGGTGGGGTCCAAACCTAGCATGTCAAAATAAGCCCATGCAAAAATGTCAATGAATTCCCTAAGGAGGGTTTTAAAGACTCACAGTCCTCCTTAGTAAGGGAATACCTAATTTGATACACTTTGGATTGAATGGCGTTCTAATGTTGACATCATATTGTCCTCCAAAAGGAATGTAGAACCATATTCTATGAGAGTCAACAAAGATGTAAATTAGTTGGCAATATCAAATCCTATAGTTAGATTGGCTCTCCAATTCTCTCAAACATGATGAATCAGAATCTCCTAATGGTGGCAAGGGCCATGTAACAAATACCTCAAGACATTCTTTAAAAATTTATTTAAAGGCCCATAGTTCTTCTTCACTGATTTCAAACCTAAAAATGACTATGGCATTGGTGGCATCATGCACTTTATTCAAATAAGGGAAAACATCCCCATATCATGGCACTTGAAATAGGTTTTCACCAAGAGATTAGAATTTTTATTTACTTTTACCCTAGTCCAAAAGTACTTCAAATAAGTTTTCACTATTGGTCCTCAATGTTTGATTTTATTTTTATTTTTGGAAAAGGAAGTTCACCCACTCTCTAAAATAGGCAATGGGATCCAATCTTATAGAGAAAACTTGTTTATGATCTTTAATAAAAATATGGTATCTTAGGCCTATAAAGTCACCAATAGCCTCATCATTCTAAAAATCATCAAGTGACACTAGATTATTATTATTGGTGCCAATCGATGAGTTTTGGATAATGGAGGATAAATAACAAACATGATGGTACATGCAACATGGGGGTTAAATAGGTTGGTATTGACTAAGTCCTTATATATACTATAATAGGAATATACAACACTTCCAACATCATCATCATTAGTCACTAGTTTAGGAATATGGATATGGTATGCAAGATCACCTCAACTAGTTTAAATCTAATACCATGAGTTCCCTTGTACTTGGTCATGGAAATTGGCTCAATATTACCTTGTTGAGATACCCCCAAGAATCTACCTTCATAAGCTTGATTATCCATGATCTAATTAGGGATGGGACACTTTTGATTTGGTATCATTTATTGAAGTCATCATTATGAATCCTAGAATCATCTTTGGTAAGTGGGTCTTGTTCTTGACAAGTGGCTAGCGTGAAAATAACAGGCTCTAGGGCATTGAACTTTGATTTTATGTCACCATTCCATGTGATTTGCCTTATCTTTGGGTCTTATATGGGTTTTATGGGACTATGGAAGGTTAGCCATATGGAATGCATTATGTATGAGATATTATCCTAAGCCTTTGTTAGAGATGGTAAAATGGTTTGATATTTTAGGAGGGTGCATAGAGTAAGTAGAGGCTAGTCTATCAAGGTCTATATAATTAGAATTGATAAATTCAACAAGTAGGTCCTTGTCTTGACTCTTTCTTAGTCTTATGGTCTAGGCCAAAAAAATAAGTATATCTTTCATACTTCACCTTCAAATGTTTACAGAATTGGTATGGGTATAGTTCTCCAGGAATAGTTACCTCCATCCTTAAATGGGTACAATTGATGCATTGATGTAGTATGGAAGGTATTGCTTGTATTTTATGTATCCATGATTAACTAAAAAGAAATTTTTATGATAAATAGAGGTCTAGCACATGGAAAAGTGTGTCATGGGTCAAAGACCTAATGATAATTGGAAAATATATGGTTCCCTATGATTCTCAATATTCATTGTCATAAGCCTTGATGGTAATTATTTATAGCTAAAGATTAGTTATCGTGTATCCTAGATGCTTGACCAACCATAGAGACATAATATTAAGGCGGGATCTATTATCTATGAACACACATTTGACTTTGTTCCATGTTATGACAACTTTGATAAAAAATGGGTTATTATGGAGAGGACCTAGGGTTGACATATCATTTTGGTCAAAGGTCAATTATTGGCCAAGGGTTAGGTATCTAACCAAAGCTTGGAATTTATTTGGTGTAATGCCATTTATTATTTGGCTCAATATTTTAGTAAATATATTTTGTGGATGGTAGATGTATGCAATAAATCTAAAATAGAAATTTATTCAGGCATATTTTATAGTTAGTCCACAATATCATATGTTTTCTCCTTTGCATTAGTAATTGGCTTATTCTTGGCCAATATGGTGGGTTGAATGGGCTCATTAGTATAAGGTGGTTGTGGTATTATAATGGTGAATTTATTATATCAAGCTGTGATTAAACAATCTAGATTAGGTAAAGGGCCATTATATCAAGATGAATAAGGATAAAGACCAAGGATAGTAATCCTTGATTGTTGTGGTGTTCGGCCATGGTCATAGGTTAAATGAGGATTATCAACATAAGGAAGATGATAGCATTGTTAGGCAATGGTATTAGTCTATTATTATTTATTTTAGGTTTAATCACAATGTTAGATATATGACCACCTAAAATAGAACCTACAAATTTATTATAGTCATAAATGATAGTGTGATAGGCCTCTTAGTTAGACAAGCCATTTTGACATTGGCTATGACCATTATGTTGATGATATTATAATTTTTTTTGTTGTTGTCATTGTTGTGAAGGTGGCCTTAATGTTTATTTATTATAATTGGTAGCATTATGTTATGGAAAAGGATTTTAGTAAATACCCAAGTTTTGATTCGAAGTATAAGTCTTGTTATCCAATTCAATTTCTCAATTTTCCAACATGTTATAAATGAGGTGCCATAATTGAACACATAAACATATAAAATGGAATTTAACTCGGTGATATTCATAGAATCAATGATCTTTATACCAATTAGGGAAAGGAACAACTTTAAGGAATGAAATAAACATGGGATAACTAATCATACTAGAAGTGGCTAATTTTTTGAATATTGACTCAATTGGTTTTTCAAAATAACTAAAGAATCTATCCTTAGGTTTTCTATTTGGAGGGGGTGTTTGTAATAGATGAGGTGGGAGTACTTGCATACATTGAATTAAATACACTTATGGAGAAGGATGGTTATATGGAGTTGGTTAAATAGATAGTGTTTGCACCATTTGGACATGGCATGACTTGGTACTCCATTACTAACAAAAGTATTGTTACAGTTATAGGCCTTAGGTTTTTAAAGGTAATAGCTTGGGCCAATGCAAGATCCTACATTTAAATTGTACTTTGGGTTTAGTTTTGGCCTTGATTTTGATTTTGTCTCTATTTTTTATTATGATAAGACAATTTGATTATCCCCTTATTGATAAGAGCATTTTCAAATTGTATACCCTTTTCAACGATATCCTCAAATATGTGAGCACATTGTAACTCAAGGTGATAAGAAATATCACTATTTAATTTCTAGGTAAATATAGTTGTCAACTATTTATTAGGTAAATTTTGTATGAAATGGCTTGCAAGTGATCTCCACCATTGAAAGTAGGTTGCAAATATCTCACAAACCTTTTGTCTAGCTTGACCCATGTATGCAATCAGAAATGCATCATGTCTATTAATAAATCCTAGCTTAGAGAAGATAGAGAATACCTACACTTATGATTGGGGATACATTTATTGAGAATGGGCATGACCAAGATGGGGATCCACTAGAATCAATTAGGGGATCACTTGTCACAATACATCATGCTAGGAAGGGTTCCAAAGATTACAGTCTAACACAATCATACAATAACCCTAAAAGAGCCCTAGGTTTAATGTTTACTCTATTCTAATAAACAAAAAAGTAAATCTAATCTAGTGCACACCAAAACTTGTGGCATAAAGTGGGGGCTAAAAAGAAAACAAACTAAAATAAACATGCATAAAATACATATACTCATGTAAATGTATATAGAATCCTAA
This sequence comes from Torreya grandis, assembly GCA_037957365.1. Lineage (NCBI taxonomy): Eukaryota > Viridiplantae > Streptophyta > Pinopsida > Cupressales > Taxaceae > Torreya > Torreya grandis. Next base: position 4,001,249 of record JARHVA010001004.1, on the reverse strand, counting down.
TGCATGGAAGAAAGAAGGACAACTATATTATCTATCTACTCTTACAAAGGATAAATAAAGTTAAGAATACTTACCTTTGAAGAGAAACCCATTGAGCCTCAATTTATCCCTTGGCCAAGGTGTTTCACAAGAGATTGGTGTGGTATGTAAGGATAACAAAGATAAATCAAATATAGGCTACACAACCTATCTATGCATCTAAAAGACCTCTCCATAAGACAATATTCTTATCTCTAAAGAAAGTATGGAACCCTAAGCTTTATTCCTCAAGTAGAATGGTCAATAAGTAGATGCTAGTTTGCACTTATTCTTCATTATTTCTCTTCTTAAAAATTGTTGGAAATGAACTTATATATATATATATATATATATATATATATATATATATATATATATATATATATATATATATATATATATATATATATATATATATATAGGTGTATCCTTCCCTAAATCCTTCTAAATATATTAGTTGTATATGGTTCACCTAGTCGACACTGTACATTTTTAGGAGACAAATCACTAGGTCATGAACTAGGTCAACCAAATCGATAACAAAGCTCCTAATAGAAAATACCCCTAAACAATATAGGGTTGACCCAGTCGACACTATATAGTAATCAAAAGATAAAAATTATATAGGTTCAACCTAGTCAACTCTATATAGTAATCAAAAGATGAAAATTATATAGGGTCAACCCAGTTAACCTAGTACAATCAACTAGTCAAAAGGGGGTCAAGGCAAGAACAAGGAGGATAAAGCATGATAAATGACTGGAATGAGTAACACTGAGAAGAATAAGCTTAGGTTAAATAGTTTTTAGGATATGAGTGTGTAGATGGTAAGTGTCAAAAGGAACAAAAATCCTAAGAAACACCAATGGTCTGCCCACCCCTTCCCTAGTGCACCCCTTAAGGCATGCACTTAGAGAGATTGAGACTCGATAGGTTCTTACAAGATAGAAAGTGTCAGTTTTCAATAAAAGTTAAAAATATTATGTGTATACATATGCCCCACTAAAATATCATCACATGTCATGTAAGTGCAACATGAGATGGTGCTTTAGGAAATAGAACATGATAACACACAATGTTGATGCTAAGTAAAGTGCAATAAGCAAAAAATAAGATAGAAGAAAGGACAAAATTGAACAACACATACCTTTACTTACCTTAGTTGTGTAGATAAAGAAGTAGATTGCAAGAGAAATTGAAGGAATCCAATGTGAAGAACACTAGGTGAACCTCTAGAAGTTAGTGCAAAAAATAGCCAAAAATCAATTTTTTTGAAAAATAGGCATATGATAGTAGAAATGATTCTCTACATCATCACAAATCCAATTAATTTTATGGTTTTGAGGAGTAAAAACAAAGATATAGGAAAAATAAGGAATCAACAAAAAAATAATTGAAGAATTTAAATTTTGAAATGTGTTTTTAAATAAGAGGAAAGAAAAGTCATTTGGTTATTTTGACTTTGTGAAAGAGAGAAAAAAGAGCTCTAGAGATCAAACGAGCTAAGATGGTGAGGAGATAATAGGCTAGACAAGGAGTGGCTCTAGGAGCGGTAACAAGTGTACTATAGGTATATAACTATGAATTTTAAGCTAGTTTTTGAGGATTTTGTTGAATTAAGTGTATTTTTAGAAAAATGTAATTTTTAGCATTTTTAGATGTCAAAATGAAGCAAAATCAGATTCCATAGGTAAGAAAACCATTTAGGCAAATGGGTTTAAAGGAATTATGAAGAAAACTACAATAATGCACTTTTTTATGAAAATGCAAGGGGTCAACAACTAAAAATAACTGGGTCAACCCAATAGACCTAGTAGGTTGAAAATAGGTAAAATCCACACTGCCAACCTAGTAGGTGTGTGTTAACCCTATACATTTTATAGATTATCAACCTAGTATAGTTTTCCAACTAATCCAAAAAATCTAGAATGATAATGCAGTACTAGGGAGGGGAAAATAAGATCGTTGACTTAGATTTTTAAATTAACCAAGATAAAAATAGGGAAATTTTGGTCAAATTAGGTTGACCAAAGAATCAAAATAGTATATAAATATGTACTAAACGCTGAAAGAAGGCTAGAATGACCTAAAATGACCTAGTAAAGGAAAAAGGACCAAATAAGCTAAAGATAGATAAAAATAAATGAATTAAAGCAATTTAGACTTGTTTTTTATTAAAATTGTAAAAAGAATGTATTTTGATTATACATGACATGGAGGATATAATACATCTTTTATTATTTTTTGGTTATAGGGATGACCCAAGTTCTAGAGATTGGTAGACATGTCATGGCTTTTAGATCTGATGGAGCATTTTACCATAGGTGATAGAGTTAGGCTAGTAGCTATAGGCCTAGGAGGGATAACTAACATATGTAAGATTCCCTTGAGTATGGATCTATTAGTCATGTTCCTTGGATGCTAGGAATGATTGACTAATACCTTTAGATAGGAGATGGATGGGGACATGGTAGAGGTAACTATCACTTTGGAGGGCATGCATGACATCTTAGGGTTATCAATGATAGGAACACCAATGATTACAAACACACCAGATAACTTGAAGGAGAGGAGAGCCTTAGCATTTTGGGATACAATATTAGATATGATATTAGGAGGTAGGCAAGTTAGTATGTTTGATGTATATGCATCACATATTCTAGATATCTAGAAGGATATGATAGGAATTATGACAAATCAAGTGCTATGTCATAAGTCAAATGGCAAGGTACCACTATTCATAGTAGCCTTTTGTAAGATGATACTAGAGGAGGGCATGTTATATGATCTCAGCTCTGTCATCTAGGTCCAACTCATACATGATATATACGAGGTGTTGGTCAAAGGGTAGAAGTCTATAGGATTAATCATATTATTGATGATTTATATATATGAAAGGTTTCTCATGTATCAATTAACTAGGTTGCCCCATGTGGTCAATAATAAGTCACCTTGGCTGAGGAGATGGAGAGAGGACCAAGTAGTGTGAGCCATTACCTATGTGCCAATGGTATAGATGGTGAGATGTGCATATATAGTTTGGTATCTAAATGGCCACATAGTGACTACATGGCTGAGATGGTACATAGTTACACCAACTATAGTGAGGAAAAAGGTGATTGGACACTATATTTGGTGGAGAGAGCCACATCTAGTGACATGGGTGCTAGAACAAATGGACCTACCTCATCTAGCAGCACTGATATTGATGCTTGAGTAGTGGGATTGGCATGTGAGAGAGTCATGGGGGAGGAGGGGACTAGGGCCACTAGTGATGAGGTTGATGCTTAGACCATATCATGAGTGACCATGGATTGGGAAAGCATGATAGGGAGGAAAGTAAGAAGAGAGGGATGTAGAGGCAGTGACATTAGAGATACCATTGCCAACTTGATAGCAGGATGAGATACAACCATCAAGGACACAACATCGATGGAGATAGGAGGAGTACTTTAGAGTGGAGACTATCACCATCTTTGATGACCTAATAAGTGATCTAGAGGAGAGACAGATGATAGAGAATCTACTCAGGCACAAGCTAAGGTGGATGTGAGCTATGATAGTTGGATTTGAACTAAAGAGGTGACCTATAGAGGAGGTTCTAGGAGGTTGAGTAGATGGAGAGATTGTGCCAGGTAGTCATGTGGATGGAGAAACCATAGTAACAAAGACACAAATAGGTAAACAAAATGATCAAATTGTTTCTTAAGTTTTTATTTTGAAATAAATACTAGAGGTAGATAGATATTTCAAGATATGACAATGATCTAATATCTATTTGGGTGTGATTTTATAGGCATAGCTAAGGATGAGGAAGAAATATGGGGGTCCCTTTTAAGGAGAACACTCCATGAAATCTTAGATGAGACTCTACAACCATATGACCCTAATGCATTAGAGGACCCTAGTGTAGCATCTAACTTATCTCAAGTGAGCTAGTTCAGATTAGCAAGGGAGGTAGTGAGGTGGATACAAGCATAGAGGGAGAGGATGCAACCACTAGTAGAGATGGGTGTAGGCAAGATATAGGCATGGTAGGCCCTGATAGAGGAAATAAATACATACCTATCTATAGTGATGTGGATGACACAATCACATACTATGCTGCAAACCCAATTGATGTAGGCACATGCAGTGACCTAGACCGAGTTGGCATAGGCACAAGTGTAGATAGTGCATCTATAGGGACAAGTAGAGGGATTGAGATCTCAGATGATCTCTTTATAGTATAATATTCAAAGGAGTCAAACTGAGGCCTTAGTAGGTAGTGTGTCTAGGCCATAAGATAGATAGGATGGGGCCAACCATAGAGTTGGAACATTGTCTATAGTTGTACTTGTTATATCAAAATTCATGAGATGTATATATATGATGTATCATTTTGGCATATTTCATGTTGATTGTGTATGTGGTTGTTATCATAGTTGTGGTTGCAGATGCTTTGGATATATTTATTTCTAACACATGTATTTATATTTTGTTGTATATGCTATAGGAAATATATGAGATATGGTTTCTTTTCTAGCATTATGTAAAACACATGCATGGTTAAAAAGAAATAGGCAAAAAGACTTAGTAAAATATAATCAATCAAAAATATGTACTACACACTATTTCAAGTTGGTAAGTATGTAATAATAATAAAATGACTAAGTATAAAGAACCAAGGGATGGTAAAACAAGATGGTAAAAGAAAGGAATTTATTTTTAAACCAAAGTGAAAGACTTTTGCACCAAATTAAAAAAAGTAAAATCATACTAAATCACATTGGGAAACATGAAAGTAATGTAATAAAATGGAAGGTATGTAAAAGGCACAAATGGTATAAAAAATTAATTAAGTTAACCAATTATACTATATCATGTTGGAAAATATAAGAGAAAAATAAAATTGGCAAAAGATTGGTCTTAAATTTATCATACTAATTTAAGCTAGGAAGTGTGAAAAATTCAAGAAATGGTTGTATTCTTACATGCACTCATAAAATAAGAAGATAAAAGTGAAAGATAAATGAATTAAGCATAAAACATACTAAATCAATTTGGAAAGCATGTTAATGACATGCAAATTCATAATCAATCACATCTTATCTCATATTTGACACATGTAATTTTATTTGTGACTTGTATTATTGGATAATTTTGTGAGGAATGCCAGGCCTATCCATAGTCTTACATTGTAACTCATAAAGAGAACACCACTAGGGTGAAAAAATTAGGGTAATCAGGTAATAAAGGATGTGGGTAATAGGAAGGAAAAAGGTGTTAATTTGTGAGGATGGCCGGGTCCTACCCACGATCTTATAATGTAAATCACAAATGAAATCCCAAGGGGAGTAATCATTAGACAAAACAATATTTCTCAAGAGGAAATATGAAGGATATAAGGAATTAAAAAGGGAGTGTAAAAATCAAGACTTGGTCATCTTTTGAGAAGAACTTAGGAGGCAAAAGGCATACTAAGTACATGAGAAGACACTAAGTGACTAGTGACCATCAATGTACAAAGGAAACATGTTCGCTATAGACATAAAGCTTTGTGGGTAGATAAAAATGATACTAAGATCAACTCATGAAGTTATATTGGTACCAAAAAAAGGAAAATGGACTTACCTTCCCAAAATGTGTTCCCCATTCTTTAGGACCCCTAACAGAACCATCAATCTACTATGAAGATTGGGTACTTGTATGAGAAAGTAGGTAGCACTAAGATATTTTTTTATTCTTCTTTTCTAATCTACTAGCCTATCACACCCCAAAGGACCTAGGCTTTACCATGAGGATAAATGTGGAGTTTGAGCTTCGACTAGAAGAAGGAGATGTGCTTTGAATCACATATTTTAGTGTGATTTAAATTTTAAGAATATTTTTTCCTTTTGATATCATTGACTTTTATAAAATGATTTGAATTTTAAATTTTTATGTATCTTTAAGATCCCTCCTCCATATGAATTTTGAATGAATAGTCACGAGAGACGTAGTGATACATATGAATGAGATTTAGGCTAAGTCTAAATGAAGCTAAGTAACCAAAGAAAAATATTAACTAAGACACTTAGGCTTGACAATCAAGTATCATGTGATCTCAAGTATCAACTGTGTATATGCTTAGTTTACATGAAAGGAAGAAGGGAAAAAGGAGATCGAAAGGTGGATCGGTGAAATGAAAGTATAATGAGATACATTGTTTGCTAATTGATCACATGGTAAAAGGAGACAAGAACCAAAGGGAATAGAGTTGGTATAACCAAGTCACAATGATAATTATATGTGAAAAATAGAGATAAAAAATAAAACAATCATGAAGACACAAGAAGGGAGTTTTGAGAAAAACTTAATAAATCAAGAGGAAGCAATGATAAAGTAAGACAAAGATATGCAAAGATAAATGATAATATAAGACAAATATAGTATAAAAAGGTAAGATCACCATATAAGAAAAATATGAATTTGACATAGTGTCAAATGATATAATAGATAGATAGATAAGAATAAAATTAGAGCACATTTCTAATCAAAATGTAAATCTAAAGGCACCATGCATGTGCTCATATGTACTGATAAATATTACCACACACATTATCCAAGACATTAGATAAATTTTATAAGTTAGATATGAACTATTTGTAATTTTTTTCAATCTTCAATGAAAATGAGAAAAAGACTTCTCTTATTAGCTCCTCAAATAAAAAAGTAGGAATGCTTGATGGATCATGCTAAGGAAAATTAGTTAAGGGATGCTTGGCAAAATGCATGGGAGTGGGCTCTATGGGAGATGAAGGAATCACCAGTGGAGAAGGATCTACAGGTGAGGGACTCATGGGTGGAGAAGGATCCATAGGTGAGGGAAGGTCTATAGGTGAAGAAATCATGGGTGGAGGCATAGAAGGTGATGAAGGGACCACAGGAGGGGATGGAACCACTAGACATGGAGCCATGGGAGAATGAGAAGCCTTCTTACAAGAATGACCTATGGGAGGAATAAAAGAAGGTCTAGAAATAGCTACAAGGTGATTCTTAAAGTGCTATTAAAGGATACAACAATCATCAGTGTGATGGGTGACACATTGGTGCCATATACAATACAACTCACCATACTTAGGTATATATTCAAGTAGACCCTTCAAGGGAGGCATGACTTTGTCTGAGGTAGGAGAAGAAGGATATGAAGTGTCAATATATTGTTGAAACTTGTGATAATGGGTAGAAGAATGATTATTTGTCCCATGAAAGCAACATATATGCTTGTGAGTGGTCTAAAGAGAAGCACTCAGACAAGGAGGTATAACAGCAGTGGAAGAAGTTGAAGAGGACTCATAGGCCTATTTGGTGGTAAATGGAGCCATCTTATGCAAGGGAAGTGAACCATAACCAAGGGAAGGTGGTGATTTAGGAAGAATGGAACTAGGCTCAACTAAAGGATAAATGGGATGAGAAATAGGGGTAGACTCAACAATAGTAGGAGTGGGAATAGGCTCAAATATAGAAGGAAAAATAATAGGCTCAACTATAGTGGGAATAGGAATGGGATCTGATAAGGGATCTACTGAGTGAGGAGTGGGATCTACAAAAGGTCTAAATAGGGTTGCACTAATATCAAGAGTGAACCAACTATGGTGATCATAGAATCTAGAAAAATGATAAGGTTTGATCATAGCATGATCTATGAGCATAATCCTATGAGGTTCCTTAGGAACTAGAGGTGTTGGCACCATCTCTACCTTATGATAAAGAGGAAAAATACTAAAATTAGGAACTATAAATGAAGGAATATGGGAAGATAATTGAAAAGACTCAAGTAAATAAGAATGATAATAGATAACCTCAACATCATGGGCCTGTACAAGATCACCTAAAAGTGGATCATCTAGGAAATAACTATCATCATAATCTAGGGTGTGAAGATCAATGACACAAGTGGGGATAACCTTATCATTTGAGAATGTTTGGTGAATATAATGTCGAGTCTTAGTTAATCCTATGGGAATGTTATCATAAAGAAGCTTGCAAGAACAAGTCTTTAAGGAAGCAAAAAACTACAAGATGAGATGAGGTGAAAGATTAGAAGTTTTAATTTTTAGGTTAATCTCATTAGGCTCATCATCATCAAGATCTAAGAGGTTAGGAGGGATGTTCTTGATGAGTTTTGGATTCCCATTGTAACCTCAGGTTGAATTAATGGGAAAGTTAAGATGCTAAGACTCATAGATTGAAATGCTAGACAAAGGTTCAAGAGTAGGAATCTTTAAGACACCATAGTCTTAGAATTATTCAAAATTATAAGGGTTGACATCACTTTTAATCCTATAAATGGCTCCATTATGATGTAATTTAACACATTGGTATGTAGAAGAATCAATGGATCTCATATGATGATTCCATGGCCTACCAAGAAAGATGTTATAAGAAAGGGGATAGTTAATGATCATCACCTTCATACAAATGGTGATAATTGATATGGTAATGGGAAGCCACACATAACCTAGAGGAAGTATTTTCTTTCTATCATATCCTTGGTAAGTGTTATGTGTAAACTTGAGATTGCATTCTGAATATCCAAAGGTCTTAATGAATTTAAAAGAGGTAATGTAAGTGCTGTAACACTCATCAATCAATGCATGTTTAACTTGGATATCACCTATTTGAACATTAATGAATAAGGGAGGATCATCCACACAAGTATAATATCATCAATAATCATAGAAGCTATGGGAAATTTTAAAAAAATAAAAGTTTATATAGTCTCATCAACATTGATACACATATCTTCACATTGTTATAAAGGACTATCTTCAGATCCAAATAAGGCTACCTCCCATCCTGCTAGGGGAGGACGAGGGACATTCACCTTCAATAATAGTTATATAAGATGGTTTTTATGATGTGGACAAGTCCTCATAAGCTCAGGGAATAGAATTTGGGATGGCATATTAGTGATCTCGATGATGAGATCTCGCTCATCATCACCCACAAGAAGGTTTTTAGATATAGGTGCATAATGATTAAGGAGGTCCTCAGAAGGTTTGGAACAAGGTTTCAAATCATGTTGTAAAGATGAAGGAGTTGGTTCAAGTTGATTTTTAGAATTGGTAGAAGAAGTGTTAGTATAAATTTTGGTATTATTAGTGTTAGAAGATTATGGAAGAGTGGTGGAAATAGAAAAGGAAGTGTTATCCAAGGGAGAATTATAAATTGAATCATCAAAAGTAATAAGGTCATCTTTCCCTAACTCATTTAAATGATTTGGAGAAGAATCTTGGATAACATGATATGCTCAAGATGGAGTGTAAATAGGTGAGAATCGATAAAATCAACCACCCTTCACATATTAGTCATGTTAACCAAATTCTCTTTGGAAGTGTGTTCAAAAAGACTTTATACATTATTGGTGGAAGGGGTGGCTTTGTCTTCATTTTCTTGAATAGGTTTGTGATTAGGAAGAGGGTCTTTATAGATAGCTCAATGAGCATTTGTTTGATTTAAAGCTTGAGTTTTATAATGTGATTTATAATCCTTAAAATTAATTTCATAAGATTGTTGATGCTTTATAATTATAGAATCATGATAAAAATTAAGACCAAGAGGAAAATCCATAGCTAAATTATGAAGTTGTCTACAAGTTTCATGAGAATGACCCCAACTAGCATGAAACCAACAAAATGTGTTAGGATCCTAAAAAGATTTAATAGGATGGGTAAGGTCAAGATATCATGGAAGAGGCATAGGTAGACACTTAATCAATTCAATTAAGGATATAGGTTTATGAACATTAATGTTTTTTTGTGAAGATAAGTGAGGATTGGTATATTATTGAGAAGGGGGAGCTAGTTCTGATGAAGGAGTAGGAATGATAGCTTGAACATTATGAATGGTTTCATAAGAATCTATAACACCATTATTAGTAACATTTCAATTTTTTTCCTTACGAGATGAGGACTCTCAAAAGGCTGGGGTGGCTCAAATTGAAACATAAGGATATCTTGTCATTTAGCTTGGTCAATAACCTCCTCCAATGTATGTAGAGAGAATGCAGACCTGATATTAAAGTTTAGGAAAAAGGGAATTGGTAAAGAGATGGAAAAGATTATCATTAGCCATGTTCTGTTCATATTTTTTTGACCAAGTTTTCCACCTTTTAACAAAGGCTTGAGCAATTTCATTTTCAAGTTGTTTGCAATTTATGAAGTGGGCAAAAGTGTTTTCAGGAAGATCACTAGTTTGGAATTCTTAAACTCAAGCATTCACTAAATATTCCAAACTAGTAATGTAATGAGTTATAAGTTGGTTTTACCAATCCAAGGCATCACCTATGAGAGTTTTGGCTAAGAGTTTGGTAGCAGCAAAGGTGTTTAATTTGACCCAATCCTTATAAATATTTCTAAATGTTTCAAGTTTTAGGATGGGATCGGTTGATCCATTAGAAGAAATTGTAAGTGTGATACCTCCAATATCAATGTTAGAAATTTGAGTATTGAGAGGTTCATTTTGGAGATGCTTAATGGTTTTATTGACCAAAGGAGTTTGAGGAATGAGTTTTCCTTGAGAATATTGAAGAGGAGGGGGGGACATTCTAGTTATGTGTGCTCGAATCCATTGTTTGAGGATGAGATTTAAGATTAATAAGGTGGTTTTGTATTCTCATCATTTGATTTGTGTTATGAGATTGAAAGGTATTCATTTGATTATATGTTTGTAACAATAATTGATGTGTTTGGTTAGAATTTTTAGAAGCACTAGAGTTGGTGTTAGTTTCTTCAGTACCACTATTGGTGTTGATAAGAGCTTGAGAGGAATTATGAGAATGTGAATAACTAGTGACAAAATTTACCTATGTAGAAAATTATGGACTAATGGATGGTTGAGAAGAAGAATCATTAGTATCATGATTACCTCGGGTAGAAAATGAAGCACTAGTGGAAGGATTAAGGATAGTGGATCTTATGAGAGGCCCATTAGATGTATAACCTACCATGTTAGTGGATATACTAGGAATGAAGGTGGAAAAAGTAAGAGAAGAAGAGGTTATGGTCTGAGAAGGGGTCATAATTGAAGGAAGAGGCTAAGAATCAAAGAAATTAGTACCCCTAAATCTATTTGAGAATGTAGGAGTAGGAGAATGATGCTCTTCAACATGACCACTAATCATAAGATTGTAAATGGTATAAGGATATTTTCCTTTATATTGGGGAAATTAAAAGATAAAGAAGATCATTTTGGGCGTATACTCTAGTTTGGGTTGATCCCTAATGAGAAAAGAGGATTACTTTGTGAAGAGGTATTAGGAGGGATCCCATAGTTCATTATGCAAGTGGAAATATGAACATTACTATCATCTAAAAGAGGAGCCCTAATCTATCTATGGGAGACCCTATGAGGGTTGGTAAAATTCATCATGTTTGTTGACTAAAACTAAGCATTTTCATCAAACAAAAATTCCATGATGAAGGGCAAGAAAGAGAGATGAGAAAGAAAGAAAATAGGAAATGACAGAAACTATACAAGGTCGACTAGGTTGACCTATCACAAAAATAGGATATGTAAAGTATATAGGGTAGATTGGGTTGATCTAGTACAATGAATATAGATTGGAAAAAGATAAAACATGGTCTACAAACTATACAGGGTTGATTGGGTTGATCTAGTATAGTGAAAAGAGGTTGGAAAAAGGTAAAAGGTTGATTGGGTTGACTAGACAACTGAGAGGGAAATTAAGAAACTTATGACAAATTTGTGGATTGAAATAAGATAAATTTTTACAAGAAATTTGAAAATAAATAATTAAAATGAATCAAATAATCAATTGGATTAACATTGGCCAATCCAATTGAAGCACACAACATAAAACCTTGCACCAATGCTTGCTAATGCAAGTTTTTGTAATACAAAATAAAATTGAGTAAAGACCAAGAAATCAACTTAGAAAGTAAAGAGATAACTAATTGATTAACATAAATGTTAATTATATTATTAATATATGATTTTAAATGTGATGGGAATTTGGTTGTAAATAAGGAACTAGAATAGTAATCTAAGGATGGTTTCATGTAGTTTGGATTGAAAGGGACTATACTAGTAATGATACAGGCTTGGTATTGGGGCCTATTCCTCACACACATCAGAGTGATAAGAGTATTGGGTGCTTAGCTATAGTATACTATTAACCATGCTTTATACTTGACTAGAGTATCAAGTCAGCTTCCCCCTTGGTAATGAAATCTAAGTAGGTTGGCCTTGGGTACACAAATATTAAAATGCTTATTTAGATTTTATGATTTAGTAGTGTGTGCATAAAATAGAAAATAGTGAAACTAAATGATTAATTAAAAACCACCTAATTAAGCTATGTGATCTATTATAAGAATGCAAGCAATAAGAAAAGAAAGTGTGAACTTATTACTAACATATAAGGTTAATTTCAACTTTGAAAAAAGGTACAATGTTGATATGGTCAATAATGTATGCAAAAAATACAAACCAGGGTTGATAGGGTCAAACCTATACTATGGAATCAAGGTCTAAAAATTAATAGGGTTGACAAATTTGACTCAATTATATAGATAACACACAAAACTAGGTCAGTAGTGTTGATCTAGTTGACTATGCAAGGGCAGTTTTAAAGACTACAAATTATGAAAGGAAAAATTGTAAAGAAAGAGATAGAGAGATAAAAAGGAATCTTAGTGGATCAGAGATGCAAGGAATTAATATTTATTTCAAGAACCTTGATATATGCTTGTAAATTCTACTAACTAGGTCGATTGAGTCGATTAAGCTTTATAGAAACTTGCTACTGAGTGATTGAAATATATAAGGTTGAGTAGGTTGACCTAGTATGTTAAACCTGATGTCTAAAAAAGTATAGGGTCGACTAGGTCAACCTAGTAGTCTGGACTAGATGTTTGGAAATTTGAAAAATTATACTAGGTCGATCAAGTATCTTGTACCTAAAAACTTGCATAGAGAAGTTAGTTACTAGGTCGACAAAGTCAATCTAGTATGTCAAATATATGATAAAAACAATAATGAAAGAATGAAATAAATGAAATAAAATGAAAAAATATTGTAATGGTTAGTTTACGTCAGGTTCACCAAAAATTTTACAATCATAAATTCATCATATCTATAAATCAATCCTAGCTCAAAGAAGATAAAGCATACCTACATATTCGATTGGGGATATATTTATTAAGTGGGGGCATGACCAAGATGGGTATTTGTTAGACCTAATTATAAGATCACTTGTCACAATACACCATGATAGGAAGGGTTACAAAGCCTATAGTCTAACACAATCACACAACAACCCTAAAAGATTCCTAGGTTTAATGTTCACTCTATTCTAATAAACAAGAAAGTAAATCTAATCTAGTGCACACCAAAACTTATGGAAAAAAGTGGGGGTTAGAAAAAAAACAAACTTAACTAAACATAAATAGAAGACATATAATCATGTCAATGTATATATAATCCTAATACATGGAAGAAATAATCACAACTACATTATCTATCTACTCATATAAAGGAGAAATAAAGTTAGGAATAATTACCTTTAAAGATAAACCTGTCGAGCCTCAATCTCTCCCTTGGCCAAGGTAATTCATAAGATATTATTGTGGTATATAAGCAAAACAAATAAAAATCAGATTTAGGATACACAACCTATCTGTGTATCCAAAATACTTCTCTACAAGGCAAGATCTGTATCTCCAAAGAAAGTATGGAACCCTAAGCTTTATTCCTAAAGTAGAATGGTCAATAAATAGATGTTTCTTTGCACTTGTTCTTATTCATTTATTTTATTATTATAAATGGTTGGAAAATAAATCATGTATATAGGTGGATCTTTCCCTATTTCCCTCTAAATATATCAGTTGTACAGGGTTGACCGGTCGACCCTCTATGTTTTTGGGAGATAAATGACTAGGTCCTGAGTTAGGTCGGCCAAAGGGCTAAGAAATATCCTAATGGAAAATACCACTAAATAGTATAGGGTCAACCCAATAAACCCTATACAATAATTAGAAGATAAAAAGTGTATAGGTTTGACTTAGTCGACCTAGTATAGTCAACTAGTTAAAAGGGGGTCAAGGCAAGAACAAGGAGGATAAAGCATGGACAATGACTGGAATGGGTAAGGAAGAGAAGAATAAGCTTAGGGTAAATGGTTTTTATGAGATAATTGTGTAGATGTAAAGTGGAAAAAGGAAAAATAATATTATGAAGCACCAATGGTCTACCTACCCCTTTCCCAAAACACCCTTTAAGGCATGCACTCAGAGAGATTGAGACTCGATGGGTTCCTGTAAGATACAAAGTGTTAGTAATCAATAAAAGTTTAGAATATTATGTGTATATAACCCAAATATACCATAGTAACCTCATGTTTTATATTATAGGATAAATTTTCTACATTTTTTTGAAAGGTTGTAAAATTAAAATACATAATTATTTGGTATTTTGAAAAGCCACTCCAATGCTTGTCTAACTAAACTTTTGGGGGAAATTAGATGAAAGTTTATATCACTATAGGTGACTAGATGGAAAGCAATAAAGAACAATTTTAAATATTCTCTACAGTCACCTTTTCCATTGTATTTATCAAACTTTGGTGGCTTATATCCCTTTGGAAATGGTATTTGAAGGTAATCCATGTTGAATGGATATGAACATACCACATCCAATCTAAACTTTTTCTTTTGCTTCCTTGTTTGAATGGTTGTAATTACATCCTTCATTTTTTATAATTCTTGGGCTATAAATCTAGATGGTACATTTTGTTATGGTTATGGTTGGGTGGTCAAAGGTGGATTGCCTTGACTAGGGTACAATGGGAGATTATGGTATTACATAATAATATCTTGGTTGATGAATCAACCTGAAATATGCATTCTTTGGCTAGGATTGTATTGTTGATATGGTATGCATTTTTGGTAAATATTCTAGCCAAAATTAACAACATGACTCTATTTTGGAGGGAATTACAACAAAGATGGAGGAACATGATGTTGACTAGTTGAAATTTTTTGTATAAAAGGCACACATTGCTAGATAGAGGTCTATTATTGAAGGTATTACATGTTTGGCCCTTGTTGAATGTGAGGTATTTGTTGGGAAATAGGTATTGATTACCTAGAGAGGTTAAGCACCTTTTGTTTGGGGAGCACTTGATGCTTCTTTGGTACTTGTTACATGTTTGACACTTATTACTGACCAACCACTAGATGTTGCTGATTAAATAAGAAATGTTATTGATTAGAAAACATTTGTGATGGATTAACCACTTTTTATGGTGGAAAATTAGTTTGTATTTACTATCTTGGAATATTATAATAGTTTTCACCACCTGTTGAGGTGGAGGATTTGTTACCTCCTATTGAGGTGGAATATGGGTATGCATTTGCTTATTCACTACTTTTGGTGTAGTAGAAAGCAAAAAGTGGAGGAGTAATCATTTCTTGTATCTATGAACTAGATGCTCCTACCCCCTACTGTTGTGAACCACTTAAGGTGTTTATGGGGGAAACTTGTTTTGAGGTAATCTATTATACATGTGACCCAATTTCATATAAATTAGGGTGTACTTGTTTGTTATCCACCACATTTTGTAAAGGGTCTTATGTAGCATCCATAATTTCTTCCCTAATGATCAGGGTATTAAACATGTCTCCAACTTGAGTACTTTACATGAATCATCTTGTGTTTGTATGGGTTTAACCCAATGAGTCAGTTTTCACCCCAGTTGATGGAGTTAACTCAATGAGCATCTTATTGGCAATTGTCATGGCATTCAAATTTCTAGACAAGTTAAAGTATGTTTGGTATGCATGTTACATTTGTTCTACTTAGTCTTCCACTTGACCCTTTACTTTCATAATCATATTAAGCTCTTATTTATTCATTGGTACAAGGGTCTAGTTATGGCTATATGATGCATGTTCAAATAGTCTGATGGTAGGCACATTATTAGGAGCTCTAACCAAGCTATATAAAATTTCATGTGGAAATTTGATCTGGAATTTGACACCTACCTCTACTTCTCTAAAAAATATTTCATCCCTATTTTATAAGAGGTGATAATGATACAAGTAAGGATCGTAAGTGGTTTGAGTTGGATTAGTCACATAATAAGGCTATTTTTATTAGACTTGTTCCATGCTAGGTGGAATGCTATGAAGAGATTGTGTAATTTGGTCTTGGTCTTACCCTGATACTAAGATAATTGGCTTTGGACCTACTTTGTATAGTGGGCATCATATGTGGGATATGTATTTATCTCATATACTACATCGTATCCATAAGGCTCTTGAATAAAAAGGCCACTTGTAGCAATGTTTTCATTATCTATATTATACATGATACTATTGTGTGTATAGAGATGCATGGTAAAGTGATTGTAATTATCTCATGAGAAGATTGGTCTATTTTTGAAAATGTTTGAAACTTGGCCTAAAAGAGAAAACTCAGAAAAAACTTGTTCTTGGTTTAAAAATTTCATGATAAACACCCTTAGCTCTTGGAAAAAGGTCTAAGAATGAAATGTGAAGTTGGTATTAGCAATGGTCTTGAATTATGTCTAAGGAAAATTTGGAATACAAACATAAAATTAGTCTTGGACAAAGGTCTTGCTCTATCTAAGGGTACAACAAACTTGGTCTATGTCTAAAAAGAAATTTTGCTAGGTAATTGTTAAAAGCCACAAATCTAGTCTTGAAAATGAACTTGATCTAAGAACAAAACATGAAATAAACTTAAATCCAAGTCAATTGGTCTAAAACAAAGAGTGTAGTTGGTCGAGGTAATCTTGGAAACTAGGTCAAAAGTGAACTTGGTCTAAAAGGACTTACATTCATAAAACTAAGTTCTGAAGTTATTTTGGCCAAACCAATTAGACACCAACTCAAGTATCACAAATAAATTACAACAAATAAAACATTCAATCCCAAGTGGTAGGCATGACTCAAATGTAAACTAGTTGTACTTAGATCTATACTTGGAAGCAGGTTTCAAACTTGGTTTGAAAATATAACTCAACTCTTGGCAAAAGGTCAAAGGTTTATATGAATTACATAACCATGATATATTTTAAATTGACTCCACACTTATAATATGCTTGAAACTTGGTCAAGACTAAATCCAACTAGTCTAGGTAAAAATTTCAAACATAACAATGTTACTTAAAAACAAAAAGGCACAAATGGGTTTGATCTCATTGGAACAAGGTAAATAGTTCATAATAATTTTTGAAGTATAACACTTCTTTATGCAAAGTGGTAACACTTATTTGTGTGTAATATGTATTTTTTGACATTTGATTTGGAAAAGTAACTTTAGACTCAAACAATACAAGTAAAATAAGAAGTAGCACCTAAGTTCACACTCCTATGCTAAAATTAACACAAGGTATGCATAGTATCCATCACAGTTTCCACCAATATACTAGTCATATAAAGAATTAATTATCAATCCAAAAATAAAAGAGTGTATGTAGGTAGATTTTTATAATCCCCCTCTGTCTCTTGATAATTGGTACGTGGCAAAGAACTTAGAGTGTTGAAAAAACTTATCATTTGGTAGGATGTTCCATGGCAAGTGGGTCTAATTATTCTAAATATTTAAATTGGCTTATTTAGATGGTCCTCAAGTGCATAGAAAAACTTGGGCACAAAATTCATGCCAATTAGATCCAAAAAATCTAGTTTGTTATGTAGATTTATTATCCTTTGGACAATGACTTCATCCATTTAATACTTAATGAAGTCTATTCTCTAGACCACCACATAGCCTAGGGACCCATTGGACTTATTAAGCTAACCAATCAACCACTATCCAATCTAATAATATACCTACTTTATATACCTTGCTAGAGAGTGTAGACACCTAAATTTGGCCATTGATAACGTTTAATCAAGCTTTTGGCCAATTTCTACCCAAAATGCACAATTTGACCTAAAAACACTAAATCATGCTAAATGATGTGAAACTAACATATTCAAGTGCTAATTTTGGCTAGGGTATCACTAAATGAGGTAATGCAATTTGTGGGATACCTAACTTTGATCAGATCATTCTGAGTCAAAATGCCAATTTTGTACCTATGAGCTCTGGATTGCTCTTTCCTATCAAATCTTATGCACAAGATAGGTTCCTTTTTTATTTTTTATTTGTAACATCCTAAATTAGAATATGGTTCCAATGCATCTGGCATCACCTTCCAATTCCAATCCGGTCAAATTTTGGATCAATAATAAGACATTCTGATCAATTTGAGTAATTTGTGCACAAAGTGCTTAAACATGCTTAAGAGCTAATTAATCCAAATCAAGGCCTAATTAATAATTCCATGGAAACTTATTGAATACTTGTTTTTAAAAATGAATATTGAATATCTACATCATCAAGTGACCTCATTTCTTGGGAAGACATCCCTAGGACATAAATGCCACAAATATCAAGATTCATGCCCTCCATGCCTCATCAATGCCTACATTGATGCCCTTCATGCATATTAATCACCCCTTATTCCAATGTCATGATGAGGATAATTTAAAACTTAATTCCAAAAATTGAATTAATCCTCAACCACACATCTCAATCTCAGGATGGATGGTTCAAGTTGATTCTAGACATTTGCAAAAATCTATAAATAGGAGGCCTTACCACATCATTTCTAAGTTATTTTGGTGTAAATTTATTATGCTCAAATATCTTCAAATTCTTGATAATTAGTGTTACCATGACAAATTTATTCCAAGCCAAGCCAAGCCACAAGCCAAAGGTGCCAAGGAGAAGAGGAGATATCCAAGATTCCATTTCCAAGGACTTCATGAGCACAAGCCGAGCAAGCCACTACAACAAGATTTTGGAGCATTTAAGGGAGGTAAAAAAAGGATTTTTTTGAATGTTAGTTGTGTTTTATTCATGTTTGTTAACTAAGCTCTCCCTAGTGTCTAGGCCTAGACATTTTGTGCTAGTTAGTGTGTTTCTTTCATTTTATTTTCATTTTGGAACTAACACCATAATAACCATCCTCTCTTGAGTCAAATTCCTAGAACACTGAGAGTGGGGTTGTAACAATGATGGGAGATGAAACCCTAGGTAAAATAATTCCTAAATAACTCATGAAGAGGTGATGAACTCCTGTTCACAAGCCAAACAAGAAAATAAATGGAAGAACTAGGTCATTTCTCAGTCACCCAAGTCCCTAAGAACATGGGGATATCATACATAACATTTCTTCAGGTTAGACTCAACAAAACAAGTAAAATAAAATATTTTTGGTCACCCAAGTTCCCTAAACCGTGCAAGGGGAGAGAATACATTTAAGTATCTACTAAAAATGGAACTAACTAAGAAATAAAACCAAGTTCTTTTCAAAATAAGAACAAGAAATAAAAGTACTCTTAGGAGTTCTAAGTCTAATGTGATTGTTCTTTTTAAAACACCTGTTGAAGTATGGTTAAATTTTTAACTTTATTGTAGCTTTGAAATGACAAAATGTTATTTACAAAAGTTTTTCAAGGGCTAAAAAATAATTGAAATGACCTTGTTAACATGTGAAACTATTTATCCTTTGTTTAATTCCCTACACAAAATGTAGAGGATTAATTTGTGCTTGCTTAGATTGCTTTAACAAAGAAAATTTTCCAACTTTTAAGGTCTCATGTTTTTGGTCTCAGGGTGAAGTCACTATTTAGCATACAGGGCAAAGTCATTATTTTCCCTATAACACAAAAGACCAATCTTGGCAAAGTCACAAATTAGTAGGTGCAAATTTACCAATTAAAATTATCAAAGTCATTATTTTTGCTAAAAAATGGCAAAGTCACCAAATTCACAATAAATTATTAGCTAAAAAAGCTGCCATTTTTTAGGGTTGAAGTCATTGATATCCTCTCTCAAAGCCACCATTTTGAGGCAAAGCCATTATTTTCTACTGAAGTCACTGATACGCATTGTTGAAGTCATTGATATCCTTTAAAAACATAGTAATCCATAAAATGTTAAAAATTGGTGAAGTCATCAATTAACAACAAATGAAAAACATTGGAATTTAAAGGAAGTTTTCTAAAACTAAGGTCTAGTTTGAGTTTTTATTGACTCTAAGGAGGTCCAAAAATTCTCTTATGATGAGTGTGGGGTGCATGGTCCCACTAGGCATACCATTATGTATGCTATAGTATTCCAATGGAAAATATGCATTAATCACTTGTTAGTAGAATCAAACTTCCAAAAATAAGATTGAAACAAAGCATTCCCAAGCCTAGATACTAGGGGAGATTGATGATAACAAGATTAAACAAAACATAACTAGAAGAACAAGAGACGAATCCCTTTCACCTTCCTTCTAGCTTTGAATCTCTTATTGAATGTTATTTGGATTGCTCAGCTTATGTCCAAATAAGAGCCTTCATGGGTGCTCTTGCTTTGTGGTAAACACCTCCATTTTTCCATTATGGTTTTTTCCTTGGCATGTATTGGTCTATGAAGCTTCTCTTATAAATTATGCATAATAAATGTAGACAAAAGAGCTTGTTAGAAGTGAGTGTGAAACCTTGTGTTTGTAGGTTTCAAACTAACCCCAACCTAGGTGTAGTTAGGTTTAGGCTAACCATGGGTTTGACTTGGGAGTCCAAATGCTATAAATAATGTCCCTAATTATGAATTTAGGGAGGCATGGCTCAGCATTTTTGATTTTTAAGGCATTTATGTTGATATTTTGGAATTCTTGACTTTGAAGATGATGATGTCATCATGACCTCATTTCCCTTTGATATTTATTAAATTTTAATTTTTGGAAATATTATTTTCACTAATTCAACATGGATTGTTTAACTAAGCATTTAATTTAATTTTCTTGTTTAGTTAATTATATTTAGGTTTTCAGTCATTTCAAGAATTTGTTTAAGCGCCCTATTTAATTGGTCAAAAATGTTAATTTGTTAGGTCATAACCTAACTAAGGATGAATCTATGGGAGGTTATCATTGTATATAGGGTAATACCCTAAATAGGGATCTTTTGACATAATCCTTAGCACTTACGTCCAATATGTAGATGAATATGGGATGTTTAATGGTTCCCAAGTTTAATTTGCATAGTTTGGTAAAAACCAAACTGAATTCTATTTAGGCATGAATGTGGCTAAAAAGGAGTGTCTACAATGTACAAAGACACAAATAAAAGGAGGGTATAATATAGTAAAATATATGAAGAATATCAAGGCAAATATCAATCTTCACAATTTAGCTTAGATCATCAAACATAGAGATCTATTTCTCAAATCCTTGACTAAAAGAGCATCCACTAACAAATCAAAATAAACACACACAAACATGGTCACTTAAAGGACAACCCAGAGGTACTAACTTGATGTTAACCATTAGAAAGTTTGAAAAGAATGTGCATAATTGTTTGGTTGACTCATGTTCCTCAACTAATGTGATGCCCATAGATATATGCAATAAACTAGGTTTGACCCTAGATAAATCCAAAAGGGTAGTCCTACAACTAGATAATTATTATGTCCCATGTGTTGGAGATATAAAAAATGTACATATTCAACTTGCCCCTGAGCCATGTGTACAAAAATACATAAAAAATTTGGTCATTGACATTATTGAAGTTTATAAATTGTTATTGAATCATGATTGGTCAAAAACTAAAGGGGCACATGGAAACAAACTTCTCACACGTGGCTAAGTTTAAATGGGGTAGCCAATCAAATAAGAGTATACTATGAGTTAAAGATGAGACACCTAATCATATATTATAATTCTAAGAATTATAAGGTTGAATTCACATCCTCACATGTAGGTGCATACATGTTCAACACAAATTAAAAACTTCATGAACAAGAATTTGAAGGTCCTTCACAACTATGGAAACTTCATTTTGATGGTGATATCTCAAATTAAGCTTTAGGTTTTGGCATAACTTTGATTGACCTAGACAGGAAGTAATATATGCATGCATATTGGTTAAAATTCCCTTACACCAATAATTAGGCTAAGAATGAAGATCTGATCCTGGGCTTACATTTTTCAATAAAACATAATGTCAAGTAGTTATATATATTAGGTGATTCAAAACTAGTTATCAACTAAATTAGAAAGAGATATCAATGTAAACTTACTTGAAGAAATACGAACACAGAGCATGGGATTTGATTGAATACTTCAATGCAATTAACATTAGAGATATTCCAAGACAAGAAAATCAGATGGTAGCTTCACTAGTGGCTTCATCTACCAACTTAGCACCACTCTAAGAATCCAAGATACATAAATTATTTATAGATTTTTTTCCTTGTCCCTATGTCCTAGATAATGTGGATAACTTCTAGGTATTTTATGATGATCAATAGATTATACAATTTATGAATAGTTTTTAAGCCTTTAAATCCTAGATAATAGATGAAAAGTATGTTGAACCCAAGAATATAAAATATTTAGGATAAGATGACATCTTACAACCAAAGGATAACTACATTCCTATGGGGATGGTATCATTAGAGAATTTTTTTACATGGATCCATAAGCTCAAAAGTGAAAACAACCTAAAGCAATTAAATCTAAATTTGAGAAAGAGAAACTGTGAGATGACCAACATACCCATCATGTAAACAATGGCCTTAGTTTCACTAAAAGTGAGAAACAAAATTTTAAGAATCTACTAATAGTATATAAATATATGATCAATTGGACATATGAAGAGCTAAAATTCTTAGACCTTAGGGTCATTATGCATATTATCCTACTAAATCTAGAACACATACCCTTTAAGAAATGACAAAAAATAGTGAACCTAATATTAGATCCCCTCATTCAAATAGAAGTGTATAAGTTATTGGATGTGAATATTATATTTCCAATCAAACATTCTATATAGATAGATAATGTAGTTCCTATTAAGAATAAGAATAGATAAATCAAGTTATGTGTTAACTTCAATAACCTAAAACAATAATAAAAAAAGGATAAATATCACTTTCCCTCTTTGGATGAAGTAATCCATATGGTTGGTGAATTTGAAATGATGTCCTTCCTATATGGATTCTCAGGCTATACTCAAGTGCTAGTAGAAGTAAAGGATAGAATGAAGACCATATTCACTACCAAGTGGGTCACTTTTTCATATAAAAGGATGCCTTTTGGCCTAATTAATGCAATACAAACCTTACAACAAGCTATGGACTTTGCCTTTCAAGGATTTATAGGCATGTGCATCATCATCTACATGGATGATCTCATGATGTTTTTAAATAATAGAGATGATCATGAAAATCATCTATAAAAGGTATTAGATAGGTGAAAGACATATGAAGTATCCCTAAATCTAAATAATAGCATATTTAGAGTTATTTAATGGAATATATTAGGCCATGTCATCACCAAAATGGGATTTCCATCAACCGAAAATAAATTCAGACCGTTTCAAAGTTAATAACTCCTGACATCAAGAAATAATTTAATTATTTCTTTGGAAAGATAAACTTTATGAGTAAAATTATTTATGTATTTTCAGATATTGTCAAGCCACTAAATGTCTTGTTAAATCAAGATGCTAAAAAATAATGGACAATTGAAGCCAAGAAAGCTTTATAGGATATAAAAACTACCATTACCCAAGCTCAAGTTTTGATCAGCCCAAACTTCACTAAATATTTATTATTTTATTTGTTTGCTTCAAAACATTCTATATAAATATTAATCACACAAAACCTAGATGATAATAAAAATCCAATAACCATAATGAGTACTAATCTAAAAGATGAAAAGTTGAAGTATTCAATGATATAATCAACTATATGCACTAAATAAAACTATGAATAAGTCCAATCATTACATTCTAAGGAAAAATATGTATAGTATTATTCCATATCCATCCATCAATCTCATGCTTGGACAAAATGAATTTGTTGAAATAAGAGGAAAGTGAATGGTAACACTATAGGAGTTTGATCTTTAAATCAGACCATCCAATATGGTGCAAGGCTAGGGAATCATTTAACTCATCACTAAGATTGATCCATGCATTTATATTTAATAAATAATTGAGATACAAGTGGCTGGTGTTGAATGGTATGCCCACATCATCCACTACTTACTCAAAGATACATGTCCCCTTGAGATTAATAGGGAATAGAGGTGAGACCTTGGGCTTAATTAAGCCTAGTATATGATAAATAATGAAGTTTTATACTGGAAAAATTATGAAGGCATCTATTTGAGGTGTATTTTGAAAGCAAAAGCTATAAACATCCTGAATAACATACATCAAATAATAAGTAATGGACACCCCTCATGCAATGCAAAAACCCATAAAATCTTAATAATGGGATACTCCTAGACTATAGTTTTCAAAGATTCCCATAACCATACTAGAACATGTAATGAATGACAAGTATTTAGAAAAATGGAAGTACATGATGTTATGCCTTTACAACTAATCATTGAGGGATGCCCTTTTTATCAATGGGGTATTGACTTTTTGGGGTGATTAACCTTAATTCATTAGAAGGGCATAAATTTATCCTAAAAGCCACTTATTATTGTACTAGATGGATATAAACTATAGCCACAAAGAATATTATAGCTCAAGATGTGATCAAATTTATGGAATAAAACATACTGACCAAGTTTGACACTCCAATCTCATTGGTTTGTGATAATGATCTAGCCTTTCAATATATATAATTTACTAATTGGGGATACAATAACAATATTACCATCAAGTTTTCATCAAATTATTATCCCCAAGGGAATGTAGTAGCTGATTCCACTAAAAACAATTTAATAGATGCCATCAAGAAATAAACACAAGATAAACTAATAGAATGACATTTATTTATGAATTATGCACTATAGGAAGAAAATATGAGACATAAGCAAGGCCTAAAGTTCTTACCCTTCCTAATAATGTATGAAAAACATCTAATTTTTTCTATCTCTCTTAAAATGCCAATGTACCAATTCATATAAGAGTATATGGGAGAAGATGAAATAATCTAATCCAGAGTAAATTTAGAGGTATCTTTGTCGAGGATATGGAATCCTAACTAGAAGTAAAGTAATGCCCCATTATTTACCTATTATTATTGTCATAAAATTAGAAATCAAAATGAAACCTATAGTATATCATCCAATTATCTATCAAATATCTCATGGAAATAGAAAATAAACTTCATAAAATCACATGTAAATCCTGGGAATGAAAAATGTTAGTATGTTACATGAGGAAGTTTGAGTTTCCTTTGACTAACTAGTTTACTTATTATTTACTTATGGGGACCAAAGTTTTATCATGATGCATTAACCTAGATTATAGGTTATCAAATACTTTAGATCATTTCACACACTGAGTCATGATTTGTTATGCCCCAACACACCCCACTCTCAAAGTTTCAAATAAGGACACATCATTATTAAGATATTTGTATGCATAGTCCATATTAACCTTATAGATTCTAATATTGATTATATTTATACAATCTTAAGGTTTTTTTTAAAGTCTAATTTCATTACATCTATTTTTAGAAAGAGAAAATTAGAGCATGGGAAGCATTTATGAATTATTTATCACCTTTGATTATCTTCTTTACTAAGAAATGTATATTCAATATAATGTTTTTATTTAAGTAAATAATGAGGATAATGGAGATATGTATATTATTTTAAGTTTTGATGTGTACTATCCCCTCACATACTTCCAAATCTCTATTGGGTACCCAATATTGTGACATCTATTGGCATCCCATTGACCATAGTTCTAACAAAAGTTCTAAGTCCTCTTGAGCATCCAAATTCATGAGATCATTCTAGGTGGAAGTATCTTGTTCACTTGAGACACTCAAAATTCAAACCACATTCTGAGTTATAGAATTCACAAGATCCATACATATGTTAAAATCTTGTAAACTTGGGACATGATTGTTCTTAAAAAAATGTTCCAAGTCTTTGAGTTCCTAGAACCCTAAGATTTATCCACATGGAAACATCTTAGTCACTATATGTTTATGGTAATAAATTACACCATAAATTTCAAAATATTTTTGGTCTCCAAAGACCATTTAAAGTGGTAAAATCCTATTGACCCATGATCTAAAGGATTGTGAAAATTTCATTATGTTGAAAGTTTCTAGACTCCTATGATCATGCCAAGGGTAGAATCCCATTAAATCATATCAAATCAATTATAAGCACATTACAAAGCCTTGTTTTATCTAGATTATTAGGAGTCATCCATGTGTTACAATAATATAATTTGAATACCTATCAAAAAAATTACACTACAAAATTTCTATGTCCCTAGATTCACAAGAGCAGTCCACATGGTGAAATCTCATTAACCTAGGACTTAATATTGAAAGGTACATGGTTATAATTGTGTTTTATCTAAATTATTTAGATTCATCCATGTGTCATGATATCAAAATATTAGACTTGTTAACAAGAAGGTACATAAGAAAATAATAGAACTTTTCCTGAGATCATAAGATTTCCCCACATGCCATCAACCCATGCACATGCAACCTTCTAGAAAGGGTACATGGTCTAAATTTTAAAAGATCCCTAAGTTCCCTAGATCATGATAGGAGGTAATATTTTGTTAATTCATGGCCTATTAATCATGTAAATAAGTATTATAAATATGAACTCCTCAAATTAACAAGATTGATATAAGTATCATAATCCCAGAGAGGCATAAATAGAATACCTATGCAAAGATTAACAAATAAATCAAAAGATAAAGAAATGGTAAATGGACACCTATCATGAAGTTATGAATAGGCACTCATAATTAATTAAAAGCTACCAGATATCAAAAAAGACACCCACCAAAGTTGACTTGTCAATTTTAAATAAAAATCAAAATTAGAGTCAAAAGTCATTGTTGCATTAACTTCACACAAATTGGGCATCCAATTATCAATATTTGAGTAATATATGAAAAATATTGATAACATAAAATCACTTTGTCATTAATAAATGAGATACAAACTATTAATTCAAGTTATCAAACCTTTAATAGCCCTAATTTTTTTGATAAATAATTTGTAAACCATCTAGTTTAACTTATAAGGAATTCTATAAAACAACAATGGCTTCTTCATCTCAATTAGTTAACCAAACTCCATCATAATATTATATAATAGGAGAAATGGAGTACCTAGACATGGTCTTTGATAAGGGCATTACCATTTCCCCATTACTTGTATCTTTAGGATGAAATAAAAGGAATCAGTCCATATTCAACCCATGACTGGCTAAATGAGGATAGGAAGAGATAGATTTAATATTTATAACCAATGAAAGTAATGGTCCTACATAATAAAACCATTAAATCAAATTTAATTCCATGCATTGACTTACTTTGTGATTTGTTCTTTAATGGTGCTATTATTGTAGACTATTTACACCTAAGGATTTAAATAAATGTGGTTATCTACATTTCTAGGGATGATTTTGAGAACTATTTACACCTTTTAATGCCTAAAATGACTTATAACTAGGTTAAATCCAATTCTTGTCTAGACCATAACACTATTAAGGGAAAGCTCAAGTAGTGGCTGGATAAGGGAGAGAAATTGAGCATTTTATGGGTTGTTTCTTCAGTGCCTAAAACCAAATTCAAGCTAGGCATTATGATGGTTATGGCTTTATTAAATAGGTCATATAGTTTTTATAGTATCATTTATGTGCATGAATATTGGGTACCCTTGTTGTATATAATTCTAACTTTGGATAAAGTTGTGACACTTGGAGAAGTCATCACTGTCAAACTCAAGGAATAAATGCTTAAATTTCATGAAATGTCACCTGATGGTATTTTTTACATGATGTCATATGTAATGGATTCCATCATGGAGATAATGCATGTGAGCTATGGAAAGATAGGGGAACCATCCATAGAATACATGAAGAATAGGGTCTACAATGACTTCTCTCTACTACATGTTTATAGGTTCAGTTGAGAAATAAATAAAATTATAGAATAAATTTAGACATTGGTATAGCAATCCATTTAAGGTGATACATGCCCAAGATTTCATATAACATAATAAAAACTATTGTAAATATGGGATATTACTAGTATTATCCTAATTTTACCATAATCATAATATAAAGAACTAGGGCTGCCAATTTCAATATCCCTCATTTTTTTCCTAACAAGGTAGCGAAACAAGAGATAACCTTTAAAATTTACAACATTATGGATGAGTATTTAGACTATAAAAATCAAGGATATTATCATAAGGTCCCTATGAGCATTACCTAGATGCAATAAATAGTAAAAAGGCACCTCAACTTAGTTGGGAAGACTAGGACCCACTATAGGTTGAGTCAATCATACTTCAAAGAATGGAATCACAAAATCAGATTGAGCTAATACCTTTAAGACCTTATGAAAAAAATATTCCACATCCCTTATGTCTATAATAACTATGATCATGATTCCATTTTCATGAATGCTGTATATTATTATGAGTTTTATACCTGAATGACTCAGTATAGAATGCTTATGGTGGTATCTCATGCCATCTAATATGATTATTTGATCAGAAGGGGTCAAGTGAATAAAATATTGGGGTAGGAAAACAAGGTTACAAGCCCTTAGTGGCCTCAATCACATGTTCACATATCACTTAAGCATGATCATCCATCATTCCCACAACAAATTGAAGTTATCCCATTAGATGAAAGTGTCCCTCAGAGGGAGGTAGATCATAGGATAAGAAGAAATATTCTTAAAGGGATTCCAATTCCCCAACCAAAAGTAATAATGTAAGAGGGAAGATTCTATTTGGCACCACTACCCCCATTGACTATAGTTTAATAGGTAAGTCTCCTTGCATTTATGCAAAGTTATTTTTTATCAATGCCTTTCATAGTCCTAATTTCAATACCTCCGTCCTATTCACCTGTGATTTTTTATAATTTCAATGCCTATATCCCATGTTTCTCCTACCATTTCTACCACTCTTTTACATTTCTCTATTGAATTTTCTTCAAACCCCATTACATCCACTTCAAGGAAAGCTACCACAATTTCTAGGCCACCCATTGTCACTTATATAAGGAAACACAATTACTCTTCCAATTTCACCTCCTAATGAATAATTAGAGGAGAGATAAATTGAATTCATATCTTCAAATGGGGGTTCTCTGTATGAAGAATTAAATGAGAAAAAATAATAACATAAGGCAAGAGAAAAAGAAGTGGAGATTTTCCATGTGTTGGATAGTTATGAAGAGGACAACATGTGGGGAACTAAGGAAAAGTGGGTTTTAGGAGAAGATACAAAGCCAAAAAAAGAAACTAATTTCTCTAATGAAATTGATGAATAAGAGTCTAGGGATATAAAAATATTAGAAGAGGAAGGATAAGAACAAGATAAGGATGGATCAACATCCATCAAATTGATAGTGAAAGATGGGGAACTATAATTAGATGCAAAATCCATATTGAGAGAAGCCCCTACCTTGGGAATTACTAATACACCTAAAGCCATAAATCCTAGCCATTTTTATAAAACCTTTATGCCAATGACAGTATATCCAATAGATACACTAGCTCCAGCCAAACTATAGATTCCCTTAGTGATAAATAAAGGTAGGCTCTAAAAAATGTTGTGTATTCTCTTACTTCTTCCATTAAAATAGTGGATTCTCATGAAACTATTTTACTATATACTAGTTTAGTTGCTTCCCTACTCTCCTTATGAGTATTTTCAAGAATATTGTTTGAAAATATAATCATTATATACTCATGCTTGTGCTAAGGAAGGTAAGAAATAGGTTTATGATTCTTTGGGTTCCATTTCTATTTGCTTAATTTTTTTTATTCATCCAATTACTACCCTAATAATGGATAACCCCTAGGACCATAAGAAGGTCCATTTTAAGGTTTTGGTCATAGTCTCCATCTTCAATCCTTGAGCTCCACCAATGTCATCTACCCAGTTAGATTTATCCATGTTTGAGTCCATTCAAACTCAAGTCTCTATAATAACTATCATAATAACTTTTGGGCAAACCATATACATAGTATAAACTATACCCTATAGGATTACATTAGAATGGAGTAGGTTCACTCCTCCACTACCCCAAATCCCCATTAAAATAAGTAATTTCATGATCCCACCAATTTTAACACCTCATTTCACTATTTTAGATACCACTCAACCATAAAAATAGAGATATCTCATCGTACCTTCCTAGGTTAAGCAGTCACAAGAAAAGAATAAGGATAGGATGGGCTTGGTCCTCATTGTATTGCCTATAATAAGTACCCATTTTAATAAAAAGAGTGGCATAATCTAAAGACTGAAGAAGAAGAAGGGATTATAATTTAGCACATATGATTAAATAACACATTGGAGCAAAGGTAAAATATATTCCCCATATCAAAGAAATAAAATAATGATCTGAATGACCCGATGGAATATATAGAGGACTTTTGTTCTTTTTTGGACACATTTGGGGGGGGGGTGATGAAGGATATGTATATAAGTTAGGATAAAGATAAATAAAAACTATTATAGTAATAGATAACTAAGGATCCTAGATAAACTATAGGTAATGTCCAAAGCACACTCACCAAGTTATATGACATCTTGAAAAAAATAGGAATTCTAAGGGCAAGTCATAGCTCAAATGGGGAAGAGTGATAAAAGTTTGGAACCAATTGATATAACTTGATAAAAGACTTAATTTTTTGGTTTAATACACAAAAAATAGTGTATATATTCATTTGAATTTTATGACTACACAAGAGGTAACTTGGGCTCTAAACTATGTAATTCCAAAAATAGATGGTTCCTTTCATTGGCACAATTATATGAAAGTTTTCATAACCCAAATAACATGCCAAGAAAAGGATGCCATAGATATTTTTAAAGATATGAAGTTCATCAATGTAGTAAATTATATAATTTAACTGATAAATAAGCCCAATTTTGATGCACTTATCAAAGCCATTGATGATAGTTTCAAAGTGGAAGTAGAAGACACTGTGTACAAAACTAGTGAAGAAATCCTACAGCTTATAAATTTTTAGAAGGACAAAGTGACAAAGGTAGATGCACTCAAATTAGGATTTAGAGCCTCTAAAACTAAGCATCAAAGGTTGATGAGTGAAATTAGTAGATTATTTGAGCCTTCCATGCTCAATTTTGATATTATAAATAAAGAATTTGAGGTCGCTTATGCACTATTTGAAAAATTAAAATCTATTGAAGAGGATACCAAAATAATGTTTACTACTTATCTATCTCATACCATGATAACTTAGCCTCAAGGGCCTTTTCATTGTGTAGTGCTTATTTCTCCTCAGTCTATTCATGTTTCATCAATAACAATAGCTAACCCTTCACATGTAGCACCTCCATCAACTGTAGTTACCACATCATGTACACAGTCTCCTTCTTTGGGTGGTGCCAAGTTGGCACCGTATTTAAATATGAATTTATATATTTGAATGTATTCTAAGACTTATATCTTAATTTTTTATTTTTTTCATGTATATGTTTATATTTTACTATGTCATTTTAGTTGGTTATTCTATTTTGTATCATGTACATGTATACTATGCAGGAATCTTAAAATTGGATATTGAAAAAATATAGTTTACTTGGAGGATGAGGCAACCCCTCCCCAAGATTATATATACTTTTATCCTCCCAATTCCAAAGGGAAGGGAATTTTGGTTATTAAGATAAATAATTAATTTTGAGGAACTATTTATAATTTGTCTTGATGTGAAAATCTCCTTCTTATCTAAAATTTTGAGTCTTTAAATAAGTTCCATCATTCATGTATTTTAGTCTTTGGGTCGTGCATAAGTGTTATTTTTAATATAGATATTCATATTTTTTAATATCTAATTTGAATACATTGTGGGTAATAATCATAATCTCCCTTTGTATATGTACAATTTCAATCTCACAAATGCAAAAACCTTTGATTATGTATACTAAAGTTTATTATATTCTTATTTCGTTTGATTTTTAACTATGTTTTTTTTGTGTACCAACAGTGACTTAAAAAAACACTATTTCATTGACTACTTGTCTAACCCCTAGTTCAAGATCTAGCTTAAAAAGGTTTCATCTTGTTTTGATTCACAAAACCTTTTTTTTTTGCTCTACCATTCTTTATTTTTGAGTTTTTTTTTATCATACCAACTTTAGGTTAGACTCACCACATATCCATTCATCTCAAGTAGGTCTAGAATCATGTCATACTAGAACCATTTGAGGAAAATAATTTCTTTGCTCACCATTATTCCACCACCAACTTGTTTACAAAAACCAATACCTTACAACTCATGCCTTAGAGTGAATCTTTCTTCACTGGTCTTGAAATGTTATAGGGTACCTTGTAATGTTCCCTAGTGTGCATAAAACCCACATAAATAAAAACATGGTTTTCCACTTCTATACATAACCTTGAAATTCAAATACTTACAATTCTTAAAATCACCCTCAGACTATCTCCATCTTAGGACAATAATCCTTGATCTTTAGGGATAGGTCTATGCTAGGTAGATAAGAGGATTGTTGAACTCCTTTCCACCTAGATTTATCACACTCTACTCCAAATAATGGATAGTTATCAAATTTCAAAACATTATTTTGGGTCTTCTTTCACACTTTATAAGGTCATCAAAAATAAATTATTGAAAATTTTAATTTAAAACACACATCAAAGGTCAGTCATTATGACTAATTAGTATTCATTTGGTTCAAGCTATTACACATTGAGAAAATATACCTATTTATCTAATAATTTAAGGAAAGAAATCAATCCCATATAGTTCTCACACCTAGAATGAATGTGTAGTTGTGTTCCTTGACTATATGTATGCATGTATAAAAATAGATTTGATACTTGACAATGATAACTATTAAATTGATTTGAGATGATTTAGACTTGGATTATGGATGATAATTGGAAATGATCTTTAAATTAGGAATAATAAGGTATATTTTCACAATGTGGAATAGCTTGAACCAAATTACACTCCCTTTTTTTAGGTTTTCAAGATCTCAAAGTGCCCTTAGGGTTTTAAACACAAAATAAGAAAAATATAAAATTCTACGTAGCATAATCCAAATTGTTATATCTTATTTCACTCAACATACATAGGCATCCAAATTATGATATCATAGTTCACTGAACATACATAGGCATCCAAATTATATATCTTAGTTCAATCAATATTTATAGGCATAGAGGGTGTAGTAATTAATTTTTTTATCACATTTAACTAGGACTAGTCCATAATCAATGGACTCGAGTAGAATGTGATCATGTTCTCCTACAATAGTCATGTCCAAAAATAATTTATAATCATTCTTATTATTTTTCACAATCATGGTTTTATTTCTTTCTATATTTTCTTGTTAGTCATTAATTATAGTCAATTACAATAAGTCCATGATTAATTGATAGGAACGGCATGTTCTCATGTCCACTTACAATAATCTTGTCAAAATTCATTTTTAGATTATATTCATGATCTTGAACATGCACAATTGTATCTTTTTCTAATTTTCACTTGTTTATATCCATAAAAATCAATAAAAAACTTGATTTGAGATAAGTTTTTTTTCTTCTTAGTGTTTTCTAAAAATAATAGTTTCCCATATTTCATAATTTATCAAAATCATAATTTTTTTATTATTTTACATCTTTAGAATTCTATTATCTTCTCTTTTTACTCATGTTAATAATAATATAATTAATCATTTTATAAAAATTAGGGTAATATACATTATAAGATCCTCTATCAATAATATAATTTCAAAATTTTATGTTTAGTGAGAAAAAAAGATGTGTACTAATGTTCAAAATTCTTCTCATTTTATGAAATCCTAACACAAGCCACCAACACATCCAAAAAAAATGTGAAAATAAAATATCTCAATTCCCCTTTAGAGTTATAACTAAATATCATTGTGTGAGAAACATTGATCAGATAAGAATGGTAATAACATTCCATGAAGCCAAGATCTGAAGAGTTCATAATAAGAACATCACAATTAAATGAAAAATAAAGTAAATCAAATGATTATTCAAAATGATATAATGATATGCTGGTACAAAGGTAAGCACTTGCTTATATAGGCAAGGCAAAATACTAAACTATCTAAACTAACAAATATGAGATAAATCTTCATATATGAAACCCCCCTACAAGATAAAATAGCAAGATAAGACACTAGAAAACATGAGTAAACACATTAAATACATACTCTAACACCCCCCTCAAGTGAATCTATGGGATAAAAAATTCATGTAAAGCATGTATAGTACAAAGAAGAGCAATGCCCATCAAGAATGTGTCATGAAAAGAAACTATATAAGGATGTAGTGTGAAGTCAATTGTCCTTATGGATGCTAATCCATCATGCTAGAGATCATGTATGTCGAGTCATTGTAACTACCAAATGAAATTAAGAATGGTGATGAATATGAGGATCACTAAATATGAACACTATACTCCAAATTATTAGGTATAATGATGAACCTGAGGAAGCATCACTTAAAAACACCCTTCAATATGATGGTGATAAGTGAGCACAAAGACTAGTGGGACTATCACCCTAGCATCACTGGTGGGGATACCACACTGGTGTCACTATAAGTATCACCAAGAATTATATGGAGTCAGGTAACAATCCTTATATGGGTTCCATTAAATAAAGTGTCTAAATAAGATACCCATGTACAAAGAAGGAATCTAGAAAATTGGTGTCACTATAAGTATCACCAAGAAGTCTATGGAGTTAGGTAATAATCCTTATATGGGTTCCATTAAATAAAGTGTCTAGATAAGATACCCATGTATAAAGAAGGAATCTAGAAAACACTCAAAAGTGTAAAACACATATAACTCTCATAAAGTGGAGAAAAAGAGAAAAAACTTGTAGGAAAAACTCCCCCCAAAAAAAAAAAAAGAAGAAGAGAGAGATAAAAAGGCCCCCAAAGATGATGCTAAATAAGTCCTCACTTTAATTACTCACAAGTCAAAAAATATCTCAATCTTCATGAGTGGTTCGAATCCACTACTCAATCACAAAAACAACTGATAATGTGTTTTACCAAAATAACTTCAATCAAGAAGACTATCATTGGTGATGAAAGTAAAAAATAGTAGTGCATGTGCAAGGAATGCTCAACACCAAGAAGTAGAATATAAACACCCCCCCCCCCTAGTGCTAAATTTGTAGAGTGGAGAAAAAAGTATGTACGAGTGGTTCAAATCCAATACTCAAACATAGAATAAGTTGACATTATATACACTAGAAAATCTTCAAACAAAGAGATTGTTAACTATCAAAGAAAGGTGTTAAAAATATAGATAAGTCTCCCAAAGATGATGACCCATCATGGTGATGGAAAATACCAGCAACTAATGAAGTGAAAAGGTGCCCAAAAGAGAGAACACAAATGTATGAAGGTAGATAAGGCTGTATCAACAAACCCCCCATGGCACTTTATAAATTAGTGTGAGTACAATATAACCCAAATATAAAAAACACCAGATGGAGACAAGGAAAAGATTGAGCTTCAATAGAATAGCTCTAAATGAGGATATTTTTGACCTATCAAATAATCCATCAAGAGAGATGCTTAAAAGATAAGGGAGTAGAAAAAGTGTGTCTCCATAGAAGAAGGCAAGGCATAAGAAAGGGGCCTCGAGGAGACATGACATAACTATCAATGTGTGAAAGTAATAATGCATGTTGTGGGTTGATGGAAAAGTGTGTAAAATGGAAAAAAAATCTATAATGTATGCAAACACACTAAAAAGTGATCAATATCCAAAAAAAAACATCATGCAAAACATAAGACATCAGGATCAACCAAAAATGTATCCAAAATAGTGCATGCATGAAGTATAATATATGGTCCATGGCAAAAGAAGCCTCATAGTAGTGGCAATGTAAATTCAAGAATAGGACATTTGACTTAACTAAAAAATCATCCATGAGCATAATAAATGATGACAATGCAATCGAGAAGAAGCAAGAAGGAAGTTTGTGTTGCCTGAGAAGGGGTCTAACCTCTTACTAGACTAGACCTCACCCTTCAATTTTTGACAAATTAAATAGATAAGGTACATGAAAAATAATGAATGATCCCTCAAAAAATTCTCAAAACATATCAAAATGTGTCACCACTAAAAATGTCACCACAAACCATAAGCACAAGACAACACAATCAATGTGAAGAGACCCCCCAGAATGTGTCACTTTATATTTTAGTGCATTTTACAATATAAATAGGCCCAATGTGTGAAAATTTGAAAAACATAATTTTTTTTTAAAAAATGGTACTCAATTTCAAGCTATCGATCAAAAGTTATTAAACAATTACATCCCTATCAATACGGCCTATTTTAAAAAAAAATCAATAAAACTTTAAAAAATGTACTACACCTAAGGTGGATGTATCCTTCTAATTATTCATTATAACTAGTATGGAACTGAGAATCTCTTCAAGCCAATAAAAGAAAGAAAAATCCATCCAATGACCTTTATGTTTGTACGAGTGAACTACACTTCCTTTTAAGGAAAAAATATAGCTGTTTAATACAACTAATGAATATATAGTTGTGTTTAAGAGGATAAAATGTGGATTACAATTGTCTTTCACCTAACAAGTGGCTAAGGAATAAAATAGACTCTAAGTAAGGCTTCTTGAGCACCATGCTTCTCCAACATATACTCTAACACCAAGCTAGACCCCCTCTTAACACTGATCACAAGCATTCCAAACACAATCCTCAGATGCCATGCAATATTCTAAAAATACTAATGCAATAGATGGATGAATATTTGGCTTGAAGCTGAAAAATAGGAAAATTCAATGCAGAGATATCAAATAAATGCAGATCTTTGTGGCATAGTCTTGGGAAAAAAGAAAAGAGCTCCTACTACTTTGTCAGATGACTCAGGTAAAGGATCCTTTGGATGATTCTCATCCTCTACTATTGTATCATGCTCAAATATAAATGGCATGTCAAAAGAGACATGGAGATATTCTTTTAACTAATTGACAACTAGCTTTGAAAACTTTGAGGCTACATAAAGCCTTGAATAATGTTTGTTGATAGATGCAAAGTCCCTTTCAAATTTAGTGAGACTATATGGATTGATCCTAAAAATATACTCTCTTCCATTATTTAACAAATGATGCATGCCTATACAATATCTCCTGACAAGGGGGACTTTTCTTGATAACCCTTTTTCTTATTTCCTAGGGAAAGAAGACTCTCTACAAATCTTAGGAGGAGATCTAATATGGGTATGATCCCTTCTCCTAATTTTATGCTCTTGATCAAACTCCCAATCCCATTCAAATTTATATCCACACTCTCATCTCTCCAACTCACAAAGTAATCTCTTCACAATTTATCCCTCAAGACACTTAACTTACAAAATGTCTCTTCTTCGAGTGGAAATGCAATCCATTTTTAGAGTAGCTTGTAAACCTCTAGATATATAACCAAAGGGTAATATTCCAATGCCAAAGTTTAAAAAAGAAGTTATAATAGATGGAAAAGGATGCAATGTAAAAGGGTGTAGTCCAAGATGGAATATAGCTCTCTAAACTCCTCTCTCTAAGTGTTTACCTTCTTTTCTCCAAAAACAAGATCTACTTAAATATAACTCTACAAAAACAAGATTGCAAGAGCCGTAGGAAAGATTAGGGAGTAATGTCTACTAATAGACCAAAGAGCTGGATTAAATCCAAGATTTGGCCAAAACAAAAAAAACATCTTCCAATATTGATTTCAAGTTAACCAAAACCCAACAAAAAAGAACAGAACATGGCCAAATCAAATATGAGGTCAGATAAGGGGAAAAATATATGACTAAATCATATTTAAAGATCTGATACTAATCCACAAAATAAATAATGTTGTCGAAGAAGTGAAATGTTAGATCTATAAACAAACTTGAGTAATAGCTATTGGAGGGTGGCTCTGACACCATGATAGGAATGGTAAAAACATTCCATGAAGCCAAGATCTAAAGATTTCACAAAAAGAACATTACAAGTAGCTATAAAATAAATGAAATGCAAAACAAAGTATAACAAATGATTATTTATAATGATATAATGAGATGCTAGTACAAAGGTAGGCACTTGCTTATATAGGCAAGGTGAAATACTAAACTAGCTAAACTAACAAATATGGGATAAATCTTCATATAGGATAAACCCACTAAAATATAAAATAACTAGATAATACGCTAAAAATGTGATTAAACACATGAAATACATATCTAACATCAATGTAGTTCTATACATCCCAATGTGATATAAGCCTTCACTTTTTCTCCCTATAATAATCAATAAATACTATATGATCCTAAATGCAATCCTTATTTTGGTACAAGCATGTAACCATAAGAATTCAACAAATGTGATATGGTTAAAATATGATAAATTGACTCAGTGTGAATCTCAATAACTTGATTTCTTGATATGAAATGGGTTAGGGTACATCTGTATATGATTGTACAAAAAGGGCACAATATGCAAAACACTATATCAATTAGTTAAAATAAGGACTCTATGGGGATCTAAATAAATATGTCAAATTTAATAAATAAAACCTACCTTAGTCCTAAAGTTTAGAATGGCATATAAAAAATTGATGAATTGAAAGAAAAAATGGAAAGAGATGGATAAATAGATATTTATGCCTTAATATGAAATATAGATCTCTAGAAATGATTAAAATACTAGAAAATAAACTCTGGAACTCATACATAAAATATCCCAATAAATAGTCTATGTTTTCTAATGATGATCACTTTTGACTGGGAGTCAATATGGTCAACCACTTTCAACAAGAAAAATTTTTGGAAATTATGGACAAATATTAAAATTATCAATGAAAATGGTTCTATTGATCTTGAAAGTCTAAAAAATTATGAGGTCCTTCATCAACAGTGTAGTTTTGAGAATTTGTCTTCTCTAAATAGAACGAGAGTGTGTATTCTTATGAATCTATTCTCCTTTGATTTAATCTTAATTCATCATAATATTGTAATATTAGAGCAAATGTGTAAAATTTGTGTCTGAAAACCCTTTAAGGGATACATTTAAATCTATTTCACACTCAAAATCAAGGTTCATGTAGTTTTATGAATGTGAGACAAATGAATTCATCTTATCTCCCTAATAAAATCAATGATAAATGTTTATGCTTACTAATACAACTTTATTTTGGTACAAGTATGTAACACAAAAACTTCAAGAGATGATGAGTGAATAATATGTTTAATGTGCAAGCTCCTTTAAAAATGTGTGGAATATATGATCAATGTAATTCATGATTAGGAGAATGAAATAAGGTAGGGTGGAGTTGGTGTATATGAGCCTTAAGGGTTTTCTATTTTTTTCCATACTACCGATTTGATGTAAATCTAGGTAGGAAATAACTTTATTAAGAATTTATTAATGTTTTTTATTAATGATTCACCCTTTGGGAGTTAGGGCATACCCCTATTTTAAATGGTAACTACCATTATCTCTACATCTTTGGATGTAGGGACAACCAATGTGAGTGGGAGTGATAATGACATTGAAACAAGTAAGGAAGTTTTTTTTGAATGTTTTTCATGAGGTGTTGGTGCTAACCTAGATACTCCCTTACTTGATTTATTATTGATCTACTTTAATTTGATAAAAATTGTAATGTTTTTATAATTTCACCTTGATTGCTTGTTTTAAGGAAATATTCCCCCTAAGATCCTCTTGAAACAATGGGTTCATAACCATTGGTAAGGCCATGGTGTGAAATTAGAAGGAGGCAAGAACCTTACCAAGGGCTTCTTCTTATTTAGTTTCACCAACCCAAAGCACCATAAATCCATTGTTAATCATGGTCCTTGGTTCATTTACAACATGTTGGTAGTATTCTTTCATTAGACTCGAGACTTTCAAGTTTTAGAGCAAGTGAACCTAAAAATTCAAGTTTGGGTTGAGTTTCCTAGTTTGCCTCTCCCCCTCTACCATTTTATTTACTAGATCATATAACACCTAGGGAATTTCATATATCATTAAAATTCTAAAAATATTATGGGTTATCCACAAAAATGGGGTTTTTTGGAATTAGATCAGGCTCATGATCTTAGAGTCCATTGACATTCGAATAGGGAATTGTCAGTTTACTCAATGCATGTTTTACATCCATTCACCAAATACCTAGTTTAGTTTTCAATCCTTGGATCATATTATTTGGGAATGTACCTTAATGGTACATGTTCCTCATGCTCCTCACAAAAAGGGTGGGATTGAATCGAGAACTCATAGTGTAAATGTTAACAGTTGGACCACTATCACTAATAAAAAGAATAACTTAACAAGACGTAGAAGTAAACCTTAGTCTTATACTTACCTCCTAATCATGGCTCCCAATGCATCACCTCTTGTTTTAAAATATGTTATTTATATTCCTAAAAATTCTTGAACTCTACTTATCTACATTCCACAAGTGGTGGCAACTTTGATTGTTATTACTCCTTTAGCTCCACAAGCCCTATTGTCATAACCCCCTCCTAGGGTGACAATGTTAGAAAAGGAGTTTAATCTCATCACCCTTGACCATAAAGTGGTCCTTAGGTGTTCCAAAATCCCCTCTCCTCAAAATGATGAGAAATACATGAAAAATAAGCAGTAGCCTTTCCATCTAGGTGAATATATGAATCACAAACCCTCTTTTAATCGATTTATTACTCTTGAAGACTAAATGGGGGAAAATGACATTAACCTCAATGTTTCCAAATGTTAGTGTATTACTATAATTTTATCAGTCTTAATTATCTACCACATAAGTACATAATCAATAAAAACTATCAATTTTTTAGCAATGTGAATATTATTTGTATGCATGAAGTCAAGATATATGACTTTCTCATGTAGAATACAACATGAATAATTTGACCTAGGCCATTTGTTATAATACCATGCATGACCCTATATGTGGTGGGGTAATCAATATTTTATCTCTAAAGATTTATCAAAACATTATTTATTATGTATCTAACATCACTCATCATGTTATTTTTACTTTGTTTGACTCTAATAATCACATCATTGGGTTGGTCAATTTGTATGTCTCTAATGATGTTGTGGAATAGACCTTATTTTGGATATGATTGGAAAACTCTCTTCTAGATGGTCATTGAATCCTTTGTGTGGCTTTTAACATGGTTGAATCTCCTAAAATAATGATGATCATCTTTTCATACACTAGTGTGATATAAAATGGGAGGTATGAATTTTCATGCACAATAAACTTGGGGTATTTGAATCAAAACACCACCAGAGGAAAGATTTAGACTCTCCCTAGTTTATATGGCCTATTTTTTTATAAAGAGATGATATAATTATTAAATGTTTGGACCATTCTATATTGGCTAAATAAAATCTCATCTTTTTTTTCTCACATTCATGATAAGCTAGTTTATGTGCTCTTTGACACCTTATTCATCATCCTATGTGCATCAATATTGAGTGGTGTACCCCTCAAGTGAGTCTTAATAAAACCTATTTCTATCTCAACATTACTCATCTTTATCATAAGAAAACTATCAGCTACATGTTAGAATTTAGAATTTGGTTCCCAAGCCCACTAGGGACTCTAGCTAGATTCAGTGGTGGATTGATGCTCTTGCACACAATACCACCTTTATTCATGCTTATGGTAATAAAAATTCTATTTTTTTCCATCATATTCATAATGTCACAAACTATGAATAGATTTGGGTTTTATATTATCTTGAAGCCTCTCCTTTCATTGTGAGTTTACAAACCCAAGTTGCTATTTGGCAACATAAGTTACAAGTTGAGGAGGCCTACAAAGCTATAGGATCTCAAATTCGAGGTTGGGTACATTAGATAAAAACTAGGGGAAAGTTACCAAGGAATTTTTTTATATCCTTCACTTTAGAAGAGATGCTAATAGAATCAAATTTGTCAAGGAAGGATTTGATAGAATTACAAAATGCCCTGACATTATGTAAGATTTTATCACCATTACCATGGTGTTTTCTTAGCTCATCCCAATTATATGAAGCATGAATTTGCTCTTTCCTTGTGCCTTAAATTTTTCCCTTGTAATCTTTTTTATACTCAATGGGTTTCCTATGATAGACCACTTACCCTCAATGATATTAAATAAGTAGTTATGCATATGGCCACTGATAAATCCCCAAGAATCAATGGGTTCCCTTATGAATTCTATCAAACCTTATGGTATATTGTGGGTATAGATCTCTACAAGGTTTATTCAAAAGCTATGTTGATGAAATCTCTAGGACCTCTTATAAATAAAGGTAATGTCAATTTTATTGCCAAGTTTGGTGATCCTAATTTTATTAATAACTTAGAGACCAATCACTCTTCTAAATGTTTCTTATAATATAATTTCTAAGGCATTGTCTCTCAGACTTAAGAATATCCTTCCTTTAATTGTTATAAGTGAGAAAAAAGGGTTTATCCATTATGGATACATCTTTGACAACATCATTTTTATCTGGGAAGGAATGGAATGGGCTCAAGTCTCCAATCAAAAGGCCTTGTTGTCAAGATTTATTTTGAGAAGGTTTATCACCGCATTGAGAGGGATTTTATTTTATCCATGCTCCAAGCTCTCATATTTGGTCCCACATTTTTTTAGGTGGTTAATATGTTTTTCAAGATGATAGGGCATCCATTACTATTAATGCATCCTATTCCTCTTAGTTTGAGTTACATAGATCTATTAGGCAAGGATGTCCTTTAGCTCCTTTACTTTATATGTTAGCAATGGAATGGTTTATCTATCTTTTATCCAATTACACCTCCATAAGATTGATGAAGGGAATATTTATGCCTAATTATAATCATCGGTTACTTAATGGTCATTTTTTTAATTCTTTTCTCACTCTCTAGGAAAATGTAGTGTTATCGCTAGTATCTCTCCCAAACCCCTTGGATGGAGGGATATCAATGTTAATGGCTTCTTCCATGTGTTTAATTTGAGTTTATTGGTATTAATTTTGATTTTCATGCCTCAAAATCTAACTTTTGGTCCTATGTAGTTCAAAGGGTTGAGAATATAATTTATTTTTGGATCATAAAACCCTTATCTTTGGCAGGTAATTTTCATATTTTCTCCAAGATATTGGTAGTTATGCATGTTTATTAGCCTTTGTGTTGGGATGCTAATAAGGTTTCCTATGGTAGGTTGGAAGAGATTATAAGATATTTCCTATAATCTTATTTTGAATGTCATAAGGGATTTCACAAGGTTTCATGGGATATTTGTTGTTGGCCTAAAGAATTAGTTGGTCTAGGGATCATGGATATTAGGCTTCAAGGTTTTGCTATCAGCACTAAATAGGTTATCTAAGCATTGGAAGGTGATGATGACTAGAAGATATTACTTCATCATTGGATATTTTAGGGTATTATTTTTGGTATAAGATTAAGCAAATGCCTTAGGTTACATACTCTTTTCATATCCCTTATACCTATAAAAATTAATGGTACTTTTTTTATTTGTAACATTTGGAAAGTTTGGGATAAATTAAAAATCCATCTCATTTGTGGGGGGGAGGGTTTTAGGAATGTTCTCTCTCTAAATTATCATTCCCTTTGGTGGTCTCCCACATTGAATTTTCACAATGTTCCCTTTGCCTTTGTCCCTTAAATTGAAAGCTTAAGGATGTTCAAAAAAGGTGTGAAAATTATTATGGAATTATTCTTTAAAGTGATCCACTCTTGGATTCCTTGGATTCTAGTTCAAAATAAATTTAATTCAATAATTTATATGTTGAGTCTATTATAGAGATTCAAGCCTCCATACATGATGAGTATCTTCATAGTATTATAGTTAACTCCCTTACACCCTGGTGTAAGGATTTGCATTGGCCTATTACCACTCATTTTAATTGATATTATACATGTCTAGGGTATAATATTTTATCTCCCCATCATATTCAAGATGGTACTCTCAATTTATAATAGAACCTTTGATCCATCCATGTGGTCTAGTCTAGAATATTTACCACCATGTGGGATGTTCCCATTGAGCTTAAAAAGGCTCATTTCATTTGGTGTATTCTTTAATAGGTTTTACCTTTTGGTGACCATCTTAAGCACATGGGGGTTTTAAATACCATTTTCCTAGCATGCCCTCAACCTAAGATAATTAAGCATATTTTTAAAAAATGTTCCAATGCCCAGTCTACATGGCATTAGATTCATACCCTTTTTAGCCTTTAATGCTAGATTTTTTTTACATGGCAGATGGCTCTCATAGGGGACTCCATCTTACTTCTATAAGATACAATATATTTTGGCATATTTTTCATGTTGATATTATTTTTTAAATCTTAAAATCTTAAAATTATACTTGTTTTAATCATGAGAAAATGGAACATAGTTTTTATATTACTAACAAAGTTATTGTCATTTTTAATGTTATTCTCCATATCAAATTTAGACTAAATTTTTTTAGCTAGAGATTAATAATCTCCAACATTTTCTTAATCACTAGGGGAATTCCCCATGATAAATTAACCATGAGCCTCTAAATTTTCCACATCTCTAGTCACCCCCTTATGGGCAAGGGTGTGGTATGCCTTATAAAC
Source organism: Torreya grandis (assembly GCA_037957365.1). Lineage (NCBI taxonomy): Eukaryota > Viridiplantae > Streptophyta > Pinopsida > Cupressales > Taxaceae > Torreya > Torreya grandis. Next base: position 3,956,567 of record JARHVA010001004.1, on the reverse strand, counting down.
ATTCTATGAACTAACACAATAGCCTCTCTCCTTATTGGTTACACCCCCCCCACTAGTCATTCCCTTAGTGTGATTAGTATCATGTATCTAATAGATGCGGAGGTGATGGAAGGGACTAAGGGACTCCTCCATAGGATTAGTATCTATATCTATCTCTTGCTATCTCACTTGATCGATACAATGAAGAAAATGATAATCTACACCAAAATGATGGGTGGGATCCCTTACCTATGAATGAATACCCCTACTCAAGGTGGATGGGGAGATAATCCATATAATCCACCTCCTCTATTTCCCCCTTTACCCACCATGTTCACTATTGTAGCTTAAATGTTTTCTTTGATTATTAGTCTTCTTATGTGTGACTTTTTTTTTGTTGTTATGTACTTATGTCAGTTTGATGTAAATTTTTTCTATGTAGTCATTATTTACCCTCTAATAGACTTATTTTTCCTAAGGATTTCTTACCTTAGTATGACTTTGTTTGTGGGGTGTAACCTTTTCCACCCATTTTTTTGTATTACTAGTGTTGTACCATTATTTTTTTATATTAATATGAGTGCGTTCTTCAATAAAAAAGTCATGGTTAGGAGATGATTTCTTGATGATAAATGGACTAGGGTACATGTGTATCTATATGATCCTTTAAATTCATATTTTTACACATTCATGCATAGGATGACCATGGGAAAGAGTCAGAACTAATAATAAAAGCATAATAAATCATCACATGGTGGAATAATGAACACAACATAAACTTGACCATTTTTGTCTACCCTAAAAATTGGTCAGATGAGTTTAATCCACCACCAAAAATGGTCAACTTAGAAAAATATCATAAAATATAGATCAAATTGAGATAAAGGATGACTAGGTGGATCCTAGTGTAAATAATTGACATATTTTAAGGTCATCTATTAAAGCTTTTGGAAATATTGTGCATGTTTTTGGAGTGACATTTTGGATCACCAACCATGATCCAATATTAAGAGAAAGATATAATTCTCTTTCTCCTAATAATGGATCATGATTGTTAATCTGAAACTTTGAACTAAAAATAGGTATATCATATTTCAAAAGGCTAAGAGATCTAATTTTTAAATATTGTGAAATCATAAAATATCTAATATTTTAATGTGTTCATGGGAAAGTATGAATGACATGAGGTTGTAAAGGGTCTAATATGAATATAAAGAGTATATAAAGTATCCAAATGTAATATAATGAAAAAATTGTACCCATACATGAAAATGACACCATAATTACATGAATTATACCAACATTAGTTGCCCATATTATATATTTGAATTAAAATTAGAATGTGCATATGTGTATGTTGACCATAGAAAGACATGAAAGCAAAAAATCAAGGCATGAGAAAACATGGCATGGTGATAGAAGGACTCATAGACCACTTGAACATTTTTCATCATGACCAAAAGTGGTTGAACAAATTTCAAAAGAACCAAAAAGGATAAGGTATAAAAGTCACAAATTCTTAGATAAAAACTAATTGCATATTGAGTGGGTGCATCTTAAGGCTGTTGGGAAAAGTTAGTTAATACACATAATGCTATTAATTATCATTTTATTTTTTATTATGGGTAAAAATAGATTTTTTAAAGGGACCAAACCCTTAAAAAATATTATCACAGTAGAATACAAAGAGAACTAAAAACAAAATTTGAAACAACCAATAGCTTGGAAAAATATTCCAGGCAAACATAATGCAAACAACAATAGAACTAGAACTATAAGAAGATATCAACAAAGATAAATTTAATGCATATTGATAACATTGAGGTAAGATACAACTTCTCCATTTTCCTTCAACTACTATATATGGTATTATATAAAGTAATCCTCAAGGTTCTCTTCTATTACTTGATTCTTCCTTTGAATCCTAGTTGTCTTGGTCGGGCCTCCTTAGACTACCACTCATTTCTTCTTCCGTAAGTTTTATTATAGCATTTGTATACTAGTTTAAATTTTTTATGTTAACTTTGCTAATATTTACCATTTTATTATTTTTTATTTTATGAATAATAGAGAGAGAGAGAAAGAAAGTATGAGCACACCATTAGAGAGGGAACACACCATCTCAAATCATTAATTGATCTTGAACTACCACTATTTTTCTCCAATGAATGCCTTGTCACCTTTTTGATCAATCAAGACACTAATCATGGCTTACCAAATGGGAAATTCCCCAAAGGTTCTGAGGATGCATTGAATGATTAAGTTGGTGCATCTTAAGGCTATTGGAAAAAGTTAGTTTATACACATAATGTTAGTAATTATCATTTTATTTTTTATTATGGGTAAAAAATGGATTTTTCAAAAGGACCAAACCCTTAAAAAAACTTATCAAAGTATAATACAAAGAGAAATCAAAAAAAAAAATTGAAACAACCAATAGATTGTAAAAATATTCTAGGCAAACATAATGCAAACAAAAATAGAACTAAAATTATAGGAAAATATCAACAAAGATAAATTTAATGCATATTGATAACATTGACGTAAGCTACAATTTCCCAATTTTCCTTAAATTACTAGATATGGTATTATACAAAGTAATCCTCAAGTTCCTCCTCTTCCACTACTTGACTCTTCCTTTGAATCCTAGTTGTCTTGGTCGAGCCTCCGTAGAATACCACTCCTTTCTTCTTCCTTAAGTTTTATTATAGAATTTGTATACTAGTATATAATTTTTATGGTAACTTTACTAATATTTACTATTTTATTTATTTTTTATTTTATGGATAATAGAGAAAGAGAGAGAAAGAAAGTGGGAGTACACCATTAGAGAGGGAACACTATTTCAGATCATAAATTGAGCTTGATCTGCCACCTTTTTACTCTAATAAATGCCTTTCCACATTTTTTATCAATCAAGACCATGTTTATGGCTTACCAAATGGGAAAGTCCCCAAAGGTTTTGAGGATGCAATGAATGCACTTAGATATAAGTCCTAACAACTAAATCCTTTAATTTGATCCTTCACACCATCTCCCATTGAAGATAAAACTTGCATGTTCATGGATATAACAAAATCATGGCCCTATCTATTTTAGATGGTTGTTTGTTGAAACTATGGCCATGTTGAAGGATGAGGACCCTTGACATAATCATAGATATAAACCCTCGATCAAATCTTGGACCTAGATCCTTTTATAGATGAAAAAATTGGTTTTCTTATATCCCCTTATATCGATGCATACCTATAGATTGCATAGCCTCTTTTGATCTTCATTAGGTCTAAAGACCTATTTTTGCCTTTGAACATCTATAGAAACTAAGATATGATTATATATAGGGATCCTTATTTAAATAATGGTGAACACAGTTATAGAATGAACCCTGTGTGCCATAAACCTTCAGACCATAGTTCTATATTGAGCTTCCATGGTGCCCCTTTATCATTTATCATCCTGACTATATCGTGTGCCCCTTTAAGGGAATTTAGCTAAGCTATAATGGTGGAATAATGATTCCTATAAAACCTACCTCCCTTGGTTCAACCCTAGTCACATATTCAACCTCTTGTTGAAGGTCCCTTAGTCTTTTGACTTTGAATCTCGCTCACTAATTTGCTTGTATGAGATGAATGTGGACCAATTATTTTCCTAGGAGACTAACAAGCTAATGACAATTGGTAATATCTCACATGTCCTTAAGATACATTGACCTTGTTGACCTCACTCACACCATTGGATCATTAAGTATGAACAAACATGATCCCTTGATCTAGATCTATTGACTTTCTAACTTTAACTCTCACTGTTGGATCGTAATGTATGAAGCAATGTGAGCCTTTGATCTACTTGAGACCACTTTCTTTCCATTTTTTATGTACCATTAGATCATTGGTAAAATTGAATGCTAATCATTGATCTAGATCAGACCCACCTTATTTATCATCACCTCGTGCTTTTGGATCTCTACTTAGTGAACCCACACTATTAGATCTTGCCCAACTTGTAGCCTTTTAAGGGTTTTTAACCTAGGGACTTTTTAACTCATTTGACCCTAGCATGAACCGTTACATATTTATTGTTAGTATGAAAACTCATGTAGACCATTATATCTTGATAAATTTTAAACCTTTCAAGGAATTTTTGAATCCAAACAATCATTTTATGAAGCTCAAACTTGACACTTGCTTGAATGTCTTGCTCTACAAATTCAACTTTGAACACTTAGAAGTTGAGTTAGAAAGATTGTGTGAGCATGAAATGTATAGAGCATAATCTTGGCATGAATAAATCCATGTCACTATAATCTTTTGGCTTAAAAGGCTTTCTTAAATGCATTTTTAAAATGCACAAGTGAGATGGTCCATTCAAATCTAGATGACATCCTAGTGACAACCTAACTCGTTAAGACTTGTGCTTGAATTTTCAAGGCTTAAATGAGATAATGAGGCTTATGAAAAACATGCTTCATGATCCTAAATTTTATGACCACCATGGAGACATTATTTCTTAAATTTATACAAACTACACTTTAAGTTAACTTACAGTGTTTCAAAAGATTTGCAACTTATATGAGATCTTTGGTCCACTCATTCCATCCAGAACATCTATTCGTCTGCTCATCTATTAGTAAATTGATCCATCTGGGCACAAGCTTGGTATGTGGGCCAAAAATTCCCAACATCTTTGGCAAATCACAAGGAATCATGCATGTTATGCTTGAGAACCCAATCTATTTTGCCTTGTCTAGTCCATTGGGCATATGGAGTCTCAAGTCTTCTCTTAACTAACCATGAAGATAACACAAGTCTATCATTGTCTGGAACCTCTTTTTGAATTAATAAGAATAAAATAAAATAGAATAACAAAGTTCCCAATGCACTTGGAGGAAAGGAAACACACAGCAAAAAGAAAATGTACATAAAGCACTTGGAGGAAAGCATAAAAAACTACTCTAATATGTAAAATATGATACAATGGATGCAATCCTTATAATAACAAGCCTTCAAATGAATGCCATTGACTGGGATGGGTAATACCTCTCCATCCATTTGGGCAAGCTAAAAAGCATTATGTTCTTTGCATCTATGGATCAAATAAGGAACACTATGCAAGCTATATAACTTGGTATGGTTACCTAGTTTGGCCTTATTTGAGTCCCATTTGAGGACTAGGTACCTTTCCTTAAAGATCCTTATTATAGCTCTCTTTTCAAAGGCTTTTTTGACTTGATCTTCATGTGACTCCAAAGTTTTCATAACAAGGTCCCTAGTTTCTTCAGGATCCATGAGCTCTATCATCCTCACATTCATGGGCTCATCCTCTATTAACTCAAGTTGGTGGGATAACTCTAATGCAACCAACTCAAGGTAAATGGGAAACTTGACTTCCCTTACATACACAAGGAAATATGGAGAATTTCCAATGGTATCTTTAGGAGTCACTATGTCTACCCATAAGTTTGTCCCTATCTTGGTGTGCCATGTTCTCTAATTCTCTTCCATGGTCCTCTAGATGATACTTCATAAATTTTTGTTTGTGGACTTTACCAGTCCATTTCCTTGAGGATAGTAGTTGGAAGAGGTGCTGAGGTAGATGCCCAATTTGAGATCCCACTCACTTATCTTCATACCAAGGAAATTTAATGCATTATTTAAAATTATGGTGGTTAGGACACTAAACTTGGTCACAATTCTATCATAAAAATCTAGAACAGCACCCTCATTATCCTTCTTCAAAGTAATGGATTCTACCCACTTGGTGAAGTATTCAATTATAGTGAGCACCCATTTGTGCCTTACACTTGATGGTGGATTGATCATCCCTATGAACTCTATCCCCCATTGCATGAAGGGTTGATCCAGCTAAATTAAATTGAGTAGAAGGGTCATTAATTTTAGCTTTCCTACAAAGAGAGCACACATATGGAATTTTATAACCCATGCATGATTTTTTTTGAAAATATTGGGATAGTAATAACCAACCCTCATTACCTTTGTTTTTGTGGTTCTAGGTGCAAAATGACCTCCTACAGGTCCATCATGAAACTACTCCAAGAGCCTTGCCATTTGGTCATCATCTATGCATCTAAGGAGGACTCCATTGAGGTATTTTATAAAAAGGACACCATCAAACAATGCATAAGGTATGGAATAAAGCCTCAAATACCTTCTTTTGGCTATATCCAAACCTTAGTGGCATTCTCCTATTGTCAATAAGTGAGTCATGTCTTGAAACTAGCTCTTCTAAAGTGGAGGTACACTTGCCTATGAGTTGTCGTAGGTCACCAAAATAGATTCCTTATCTTCTTGGAGGTCATTTACCATGTTCTCATGTAATCCTTTACCTCTAATCATCTTGTTCAATTTTATCTCTACATCATATTCCATGACCTTGGTGATCCAGCCTACTCTCTTCTCATTCAAATCCTTTTTAAGGAAGAAGTCCCTAACTCTAGGAAGAGACATCATAATATGGATCATGTTATTGGAGAGAATTGGCCTAAACTTCTTGATGCTTCTCAAGGCTATAAACACCTATTTTTTAATGAAATTATACCTCAACTCATATCCTTCTAGCCCTTACTAAAAAAGGCAAATGGCTACTCCATTATTTTGTCATTCTTCTACATTAGCATAGATGATATGTTGTCAACATTAGCAAAGGTGTACAAGATTAAGTCCTTGGAGAAATTAGGATTTATGAGTGAAGGGGGCTAGGGAATGGCTCACTTGATGGCCTCAAAAGCTGCCTTGCCTTCATCTGACCAAGCAAACACTTGGCTTTTCTTTAGCATGGTGGTGATACTTTTGACCAGGTTTGTAAAACTAGGAATGAAAATTCTGAAAAACTTACTCTTCCCAAGGAATATCTAAATCCTTTTCTTGTGCTTTTGTAAGGATAAGGCTAAGATAAAACTTACTTTATCATGGTTAATGAATAATCATTATTTTGAAACAATGTGACCCAAAAACTTAACTTCATGCATGGATAGCACACATTTATTGGGATTTAAAGAGATCCCATACTCTCTAACTCTCTATAATATCATCCTTAGATGGTTCATGTGCTCACTATATTTCTTGGAGAATATTGTGATGTCATCTAAGTAGACTAGTACCGTTTGATTTAGTAACCCTTAGAAGGACATGTCCATTACTCTTTGAAAGGTCACCCTAGTATTAGATAATCTAAAAGGCATATTTTGGTAAGAAAATGTACCCCACTTGGTGGTGAAAGCAATCTTGTACTAGTCTTCCTCTCTCACTAGCACTTGGTTGTAACCTAAATATCCATCAAAGAGAAAGAAGTGCTCTGAACCAACAATTATTTGAAGGAGTTACTTCATAGATGACAAGAGGTAGTGATCCTTCAAAGAGACCTTATTTAGATCCTTGTAGTCCACATAAGGTCTGATCTCCCCATTCTTTTTTTTGATAGGTACTTTATTAGCTACCCATGAGGAGTGCCTAATTGGAAAGATGATCCATGATCCAATTAACTTGGTCAATTCTTTCCTCGTGACCTCTTCAATCTTGGGGTTTATAGGCCTCTAATTCTACCTAACAAGTTTGGCATTCGATTCTAGTTCTATAGTGTGTTAGAACAATTTAGGATCAAATCCTCTTAGGTCACTATATTTACAAGCAAAGATGTCTACATATTCTTTACAAATCTCTATGAAAGCATGCATTTCAGATTTAGTGCTTACCTTTCTAAGATTGAGAACTTTGTCCTCAAAGATAAGAACTCTCTCATAGTTCTCTTCATTAGTTGACATCACTGCTTTATCCTTCCTCATATGGTCCCCTTCATGAAAGAGACCTTATAGGGTGACTATCCCTTTATGAATCTTATTGGTTTTTAGTTGAAAAATATGATCCTCATACTGATGTTGCAACTTCACTTAGTGGATGGAGGAGAACTCTACTCCCTACTATAAAAAATAGGCAATTTATTGGTCATTTTCAAAGACCTACCAATGAGCTTTATTGTTTGGAACTGATGGTTTTACTATCACTTTGACATGTAGTTACACCTTAGTCCCTTTTAATTCATTGTGGATATCAAAATGAGCCCCCATAGCTACTAGCATGTCAACATGTTCATTTTGGCTCCTTGACACTGATTGGATGTTGAAGGACTCAAAGTCTTCAATTAGGTCCCACACTCTGTGTTTTTATGAATTCATTAAGGAGTTATTAGTGACATTATTTCCTTTGACTTGGTGTACAATCAATTAACTATCCCCATAAACTTTCAATTGCTTAATTCCTCTGTTATTAGCCCATTGAAGGCCATGGATGATACCTTCATATTTTGCTATATTACAGGAGCAACTGAATTGGAACCTATATGAAGAGAAGTAATTATCATTTGAAGGGGTTATTATCATATCACCTACACCCATTCCATTCTTTTTCCTTGAGCCATCAAAGATAAATTTACACAGACTACTAGGATCTTCTTGAGGCCTCATAAGAGATGTCATGGACTAGATTTCTTCATGTAAACAGTAGACACCCAAGTCCCTTTCTTCAACACCTTATAAGAGGTCTACCAACTGAATATCATTCCATAACTCATCCAAGAACATATTTGGTATCTATTATAGATGAGTGTTTAGCTCCTGCACCATTACAAATTCATCCTCATCAATGATGGTGTAATTGATGTTGATATTATCTAGTCCATGGGGTTCTATATGGAATTATGCAATGGGCTCAGCTTTGATTGACACTTTATCCCCATATCTTGTTTTAAATTCCATATATGACCAATCTAATACAAGGTAACCTCTTATATTTGTTGTGAACTCCCTATATATGAATCATGAAAATCAAGGAGGCACATCTAGGATCAAAACATATTAAACCACTAAGATACTAGGAAAAGCATGTAGGGTCAAGTTGAGGTCTTTGATTATACCAGATGTCTTGGTAGAAGAATCATCCAATTGTATTTCTCCTTTGGATTGGGGATCATATTTTAGACCAAGTTGATTTTCTATAAACTTTGGCATTAGTGAGTCACTAGCCCCACATCCACTAAGTAGTTTTACACTAGAGAGTTTCCAAAGATCACTAGAACATATAAGGGAGGAGGCTTAATTGATTTACCTAATTACCATTCATTTGGTCCTTTGGCTACATTGGTAAGGACCAAATTCTCCTTGCTTGGTGGCTTCTCAACAACATTGATATTTGATAGTCCTTATTGAAGGATCTCTACTTGATCAAGCATGGAGAGCATGTCCCATATTGGCATACTCACATTGGACTTTTTCATTTGTTCCACAATGTTGATGGGTGAACCACCAACCTTTGGTTGTGCTTTAAGAACCACAACTGTAGCTTGAGCTTGTGAGTTTTGAGGGACCAAGACATTTCCCTAATATTGACCCCCTATAACTATTGGGACCTTTGGAATGGCAAAAATTCTAATTAGATTTGATAATGGAGGAGTAATGCTATGAATTTTCTTACTTGGTTCCTGGTTACCATCCATTTTCCTTCTTTTGAATCTGGTATTTACAGCCACTAGAATGTATCCCTGGTTGGAACTAGCTTATTGATTGAATATATAAAACTCTTCTTATTCATAGTTCATCATTATATCACCCAAATGTCATTATCCTTGATCATTACTTTGATCTTGTTGAGGTTACTCTAGCTTGGTCATCATATGTACCTCTGTGTGTTGGGCCATAAGAGCTTTTTTGTACCCAAAATTAGTAGCTTATTACCATTGATCATTAAAATCATGGGTGAAATTAGTGGTTGGGATAATGGATTTCCCTAAAGATTGATTTCAAGGCATGGTACCTTTAACTTCTTGAGCCACATTATTTTGAACTGGGACCAAGGTATTGGAAGTGCTTACAACATTAGGATTATAGTTATTTTGCCTATTATATCCATGTTGTCCTTGTCCTTGGTTTTGACCTTGGCCTTGGTAATTACCTTTGTACAGTGGCCTATTTTCTTAAAAATATTACTATTGAGGTTGATATGAACCTTGATAAGGCCTATTGAAATCATGTTACCTCTTAACATTAACCTTGATAAGGCATTCCCCAAGGATTCAAACATACTCTTGAGCTCTTAAATTTTCTTGTACTCTTAGGATTCATTGGATCCACTAGTGGAAGCTTTCTCTTGCTTTGGTGCAGGTATTTCAATAATTTTTATTGTAGGAGGAATGGTATCAAGTAGAGGGATAATAATAGGAGGTGGTCTAATTTTAGGAAATAAGGGCATTGGTGGTCTAGGTGTAATCTTTCCAATTTGAACTAGGAAATTTTCTACTTTGATGGCCACTTCATAAGCATCTGGAAGTATATTCCCTCTAATAGATTAGATCATTACTACTATATCACTATTTTAATCCTTAAAATGATATATAAAGGCAAAGCTAGGGGTTTGTCTAACTAAGACTAGAATTTTGTCCCAAGTTTTTTGGAACCTTGTGTTGAAGTCTTGCATGACTTCATGAGGAGCTCTCTTAATGGAAGTTAGTTTCTTTGCAAGTGACAAATGGTCACTTTTGTCCTCAAACTTTTTGCACAAGGTATCACCTAATTGGTCCCATGTTTGAATGGAATTAGTAATAAGGCCTCTGTAATAATCTAGAGCCTTTCCTTTGAAATAAGTATTCAATAACCTAATATTTATATTCTCCTCAATAATATTATGGATATTGCAAAAACTATATATGTCTCTAAGGTGTTTATAAGGTGTTATAGCTTGGTCTCTCACATAATGAGGAACACTCTTAAGGGCTATAACTAGGATAGGGTCATATTAAGGTCCAAGGGACTTTATCCATTAAAATCCATGAAGTTGAAAGTTTTGTGGGTTGCTATGGATACAAAAAGATTTAGTAAAGGTCCTCTTGTAGGGGTAGGCCTTGAAAATGACTCAGGAGCAAAGGTTCCTTGATATGGATGTGTATTTGAAAACCTTAATCTTTTTATTGAATTTAAAGGTAGTTTAACATACTCAAATGGAATACCTCTTGAAGATGACCTTATTATCACCTTTGGCATGATATGAAGTTAATGCTCTATTATCAGAATGTTGAATCTTCCTTTTGGAATTGCCAAATGTTGTTGCTTGGGAGCTTAACTTCTATAAGTTTAATTAAGCCAACATCAAGATTGATTAATTTTATTTGAACTATAGTCTAATTGAGCATGCTAAAAAATGTTATAGGCTCAATTTTCACCCTTGGAGATAGTTCTTCAAGGTCCCTCCATTGAGAAACATAATGGGAATAACCCCAGGCTATGGGTTACCTATAATGGGGTTGGACCTCTGGAGAAGGCCAAATTCATCTTGATTCTCACCTTAAATAATGTAAATCACTATGAAAAGGGTTAAAAAGGGTTTAAGGGCTCCTAATAAGGCTAAATAGTGATGCACCAAAGTTAAAATAGACACTCATATAAGTTTGAACCCACACTAGATTAACATAAAACAACTATAGCTCACACAATCTCACTAGTTGCATAAATACTTCATAGAAGAGGTCCCAAGTAGAACATTAATCTAGACCTGCAAGTTAGCTTAAATACACCTTCAAATATGGAAGTAGAATGACAATAAACTAGGAAGATTCTCATTCATAAATTCACCATACCCAAGTGTACTAAGCACTAATTGAAGATAAGAGATAGGCAAAGAGTTGATTATATTACTTCAAAATGTAATTCTTAAAATATTTTGATAGGGTTTAACCATATCAAATGAGCAAACTTTTTCAAAAGTCTCAATGACTATTATTTTCCCTAAAAAGAATGAAAATTTCTAAGAGCTGAGAACCCCCTCAATGGGAATGAGACTAGGATATATAGGATAAGGGATAGAGAGAAATAAAGTGGGAGCATGCCATCATAGAGGGAACACACCATCTCAAATCATTAATTGAGCTTGAGATACCACCTTTTTACTCCAATGAATGCTTTACCACCTTTTTCATCAATCAAGACACTGCTCATGGCTTACCAAATGGGAAAGTCCCCAGAAGTTTTGAGGATGCTTTAATGCACTCAGCTAGAAGTCCCAACCACCATATTATTTTATTTGATCCTTCATGCCATCACCCATTGAAGAGAAAACTTGCATGTTCATGGATCTAATAGAATCATGGCCCTCTCTATTTTAGACAATTTTTTGTTGAAATTATGGCCATATTAAAGGACAAGGACCCTTTACACAATCACATATATCTACCCTCGATCAAATTTTGGACCTAGATCCTTCTATATATGGAAAACCAATCTCATTTATTAGTTTTCCTATATCCCCTTATATCGATGTAGACCTATAGACTACATATCCTCTTTCAATCTTCATTAGGTCTAAAAGACCTATTTTGCCTTTGAGCATCCATAGAAACTAAGAGCTCATTATATATAAGGATCTTTCTATAACCATAGAAATTGAGATCTTATTATATATAAGGATGCTTTTTTAAAGAATGGTGAACACAGTTGTGAATTAACCCCATGTGCCACAAACCTTCAAACTAGAGGTCTATATTTATTTTCAATGGTGCCCCTTTATCATTGATCATCTTGACTATATTAATGTGCCCCTTTAATGGCATTTAGATGAGCTCTAATGAAAGAATGATGATTATTGCAAGACCTAATTCCCTGGTTTGACCCTGGTCATATGTTCAACCTCCCATTAAAGATCCCTTAATCCTTTAACTTTGAACCTCATTCATTGATTTGCTTGTACGAGATGCATGTGAACCATTGATTTTCTAGGGAGCCTAATGAGATAATGATACTTCAAAATATCTTGCCTATCCTTAAAACACATTGACCCTATTGACCTTGCTCACACCATTAGATCATTAAGTATAAATGAATGTGATCCCTTGATCTAGATTTGCTAATTTTTTAACTTTAACTTGCTCCATTTGATCATAATGTATGAAGCAATGTGAGCCTTTGATCTACCTGGGCCCACTTTCCTACTAGTTCCTACATAATTTTGGATCATTGATATGATTAATCATTGATATAGATCAGACCCACCTTATTTTTTAGTCACTTGGTGCCATTGGATCTTTACTCAGTAAACCTACACCATTAGATCTTCCCCAACTTGTAGCCTTTTAAGGGATTTTAACCCAGGGACCTTTTGACTCATTTGACCCTAGTGTGAATCGTTAGACTTTATTATCAGTATGTGAACTCAGTTATACTATTATATCTTGATCAACTTTAAACCTTTTAAGGACTTTTTGAATCCAAATAGTCATTTTGTGAAGCTCAAACTTGACACTTGTGTGAACATCCTACTCTAGAGATTCAACTTTGAACACTTAGAACTTGAGTTAGAAATATTTCATGAGCATGAAATTTATAGAGCTTAATCCTAGCATGAAGAAATTCATAAAACTATAATCTTTTGGCTCATGAGGCTTTCTTAAGTACATTTATAAAATGCACAAGTGAACTAGTCCATTTAAATCTTGATGACATCTTGGTGATGGTCTAGCTTATTTAGACTTGTGCTTGATCTTTTGCTTGAATTTTCAAGGCTAGAATGAGCTCCTAAGGCTTATACAAAAATTTCTCTATGCTCCTAAATGTTATGACCACCATGGAAACTTGATTTTTTAAATTTAAACAATCTACACTTTAAGTTAACCTAAAGTATTTCAAAACTTGTACAGGATGTATGAGATATTTGGTCCACTCATTCTATCTAGAACATATGTTCATTTGCTCATCCATTATCAACCTGATCCATCTGGGCACAAGCTTGGTATGTGGGCCAAAAATGGTCAACAATTCCTTATCTAGAAAAACTCTTGGAATAAACTCCATTGATTTTTTTCTAAATATATGTCTTTTGGGGGTATGTATTTCCCCTTTTATCTTCTACTATAAGGAGTCTATATTGTATTTGATCATATTATTTTCAATAAAGAAACATTTCCAAATGATCTTCTATAAGTTTTATTCATTCTCTAGGGACTCAACCCTTCTTTTAAGACCATCAGTATTAACTAACTTTCCCATGATGTTTTGGTTGGCCATTACTCCTACAAAAGAGGTAATATGGGTATATACATTTTGTCTCATGTTACCCCTAAGTGATGTTTCTTCTCTAGTCTGATGCACTTCTCATAATTCATAATTTAAATGAATTTTCATTTTTTTAGGCTTCTAATTCCCCTCTAATCTCGGGATGCCACTCTTCAAAGAGGACTTCTTACTTTTTGATTAATCCACCTTTGTATTTTCCTATTCCCATCAAGCTTATCCTTTGCATCCTTATTAAGTATCCACATTGTGTCCTTTTTCCTCCTTAACCTATTCTTAAGTACATGCTAATGTGATTTTTATTTTAATAGAACTCAACCCTTGATTGGTATTTTTCCCACCAACTAGGGAAGGAGGGTTGAGATGACACTCATTCCACTTTCCCATATCTTCTGAAGCATTTGCCACTCAGTCAACTTCAACAAGATAAATCTTTGGTTGGGATTATTATAATAATAAATAGATAAGATCCTAGTGAAAGGGGGCTTCCCCCTCCCTAATTTTCTAGGGACATCAGTAGAAACAAATCAATGTTTAGTAATATTTTGTGCCTAAAAGGGTTCCATAGTGTGTAAAAGTAGGATTAGAGTCTTTTTAACCACCTTTATAGATTAATATACTTAATGAGAAATAGATTTACCTGCCCTCATGGATCTTGTAAATAAGTTATGAGTATACAATCTTGAAACTTATGAATAGTTTCCATCTATTTGAATAATAATTTAGTCTCCTCATATAATATATCTTTAAAGATATATAGGCCCTCCAATAACATTTTTGTGACCCTAGTGATGTTTTAATCATAAATTTCCATAGTCACACATCTCAAAGAGACTATCCTTGCCTTCTAAACCCTAAAAAAATAATTGACAACACATGAACATTCCCTTTGATCCTTTTATTATAATTGGCCCACCCACCTCTTCTAAAAATACTCCATATTATGGAATTCCTTATTTCTCTCTCACAAGAGGAAGGCTCATTCATAACATGTTCTCCTCCCATTACTCTAGTGCATGACTGACAACCCAGCCTAGACAAATAAAAACTCATAATACTTAACAAAGTATTTGATAACATATTCATCTTGGGAAGATAACAAGTATACTGAGAATATAAAATTTTTTCACTCATGTGGAAGGACAAGACATATATACAATTAGGGCTCCCACAAAATAAATAATTAATTTCTCATTTCTAAATGAAGGGATATTTATGTGTGGAAAATAATTCTCACAAGACAAATCATTTCCAAGATTACGATAACATATCTTAGTTTTGGTAAGTGGTCCTCTAAAATATTCTCATAATTATAAAAAAATATGAAGTTTTAACCATCCTCTCGATGAACATGAAAATTTAAAAATGTTATTACCATCTAGAGAATTGATGTTCATTTTTACCAATGGGAAATCATGAACCAAAGAAGACTTGACATTATCTTTTGGATTATTCATTAGAGATTTAGGTGATGGATTTAGGAATATCCTTGGGATTTTCACATTATACAATCCTAAATTGGTAACCCTATAGTTATAAAATTAATCAGATCCTTTGTTTCCCTCCTTATAGATATGGATAATAGATATTACTTCAAAAGAGTGAAGTAAAGTCAGGGCATCATGCACTAGGTTCTTGATAGTTTAGATATGAGTTTTAAATCTTTAGATGTAGTTTATGATATTGAAAGAGTCCCTTTCAATTTATAGGTGTCTAAAATTTAACTTCTTGGATATCTGAATACCCTACATATTAATTATTTATTTCAGTAAATAGTTAGACTACATACTAAGGGTCCTACATAATCCACCACAAAGACTCCATTACTATCTTAGATCAACCTCATCCTCCAGTTGGTCTTGAGTTACCTTTTAAATCACTATCAAAGTTAAGTTTCACCCATGAAGGAGGTGGAAAATCCCAATTGATAGACCTTATATCCACCTTCCTTACACCCATTGTTTCATCCTATTATATATAAAAATCCCACTTAAGTACTAATATTTAGTCCTTGACCTTCACATTTCCTCCTCACTAGTCTTTGTGGCTAGAAAGTTATCCTTGATAGAAGCCACTATCTTTGAACCCACGCTAAACATACAAATTTTCATATTTTGATATACCCTAATATTCCTCTCTTTCCAAAAACCCCTAAACAAGTGGTGAATAGATATTTTCCAAAGATTTTTAAAAATATAATTTGAAAATGGAAGGACCCATTGACAAATGAAATCAAATGTGGAATTAGACCTTACCCAAGAGACTTCAAATAAGAAAATGATAAATTCAATAATTTTTCTCATAGAAAAAATTTAAAAAGAGGTGATGAACTGATTCGACTTCACTTTCATAGAGTGTACACCTATTCAATAACATAAAATTTCTCTTCATCAAATTGTCAAGAGTAAAGATTTTATTTTTGAGCAGCAAAAAAAATAAAATGTTTACTTTCATTACAATATTTCTATCCCAAATGATGTTCTAAGGAAAATCATCAGAGCATGAATTTAACTCAATATTATACTCTGTTTTAATATTATAATTCCCATCCTCTAAAGCTGACTAGACTAATTCATCCTCTCTATGGATTTGACTTATATAAAATATTTAATGTTTTTGTGTAGTGAACTTAAGTTGGTTAGTTTCTATGAATTCATGGTTTTAATTGAGATATGTTTCCATGATTTAATAAATGCATTCTCTTAAAATTAGTTTATAACCTTACCCCCCATGACCCTTTTGATCAAAATAATTAGTTTGTCTAAAGGTTGTATAGATCTTAACGGGAAACTAGTTAGCTAAGAATCATCCCAAAATAAGGATTTGACATCCTTCCCTAAATTCCATTTATAGCCTTTCCCCAATAATTGTTTACTCTACACCATATTATTTCAAAGCATAAAACCCTGCAGTGGTGATTCTAACGTTAAGAAATATCATCTTCCTTGATTTCCATGTATTTAGCCTTGATAATGTCTATCCATGAGTTATCTTCATTCATAAGTATCAATCTTATGTTGGTAATAAGGGTTTTGTTCATCACTCTTATTATTCATATCCTAAGACCACCTTGTCATTTTGGTAGACAAACCTTGTCCCATGCCACTATGGGGATTATATGTTTATCTTCAACCCATGACTAGAGGAATATTTTATGAATGCATTAAATATTATCCTCAACATTTTCAATAAACTTAAAAAGTAACATTAAATAAATAAGAATGATTTAAAGGTAAATATTATGTAGGTGTAGCTTACCCACTTAACTAAGGAGGCAACCCTTCTAACCCACCAACTTATATTGAAATCTATGAAGGAGGGTGTTTCGACTATTGATCTCCATTCTAACTTTAAAAAATGGAATGCCTAGGTAAGATTAAGGTAATTCTTCAACTTTATATCCCAATATAACTAAACTTATGTGTGCCCTTACAACTAGTGTATTGATGAATAATGATAAGTTTTTTCAAAATTGACATATTACACCAAAAGCTCAATATCGAATCTTAAGATATTTTTAATCGCCTTAGCATATTACATTAAAGCTTACCCAAGAATAATAGTATCATCCACTAAAATTTTATGAGATACTAGGTTGATGGAAGAATTAATATTCAATCCTTTTATATATACTTTTCTAAGAGCCTACAATAAACTCCTACCCAATATTTCAGTTATAATGATGAAAAGATAGGGTGATAAGAGATACCCTTGTCTTAGGCCTATTTATATTGGAAAACATATAGCAAGAGTACTATTGATTAGAAAAATAATAGTAGAAAGGATATGAAAAGAGGAAATTAACATCCTGAATTTAGGATGAAAACCAAGATTTTCTACAATTTTGTCAAGGAAGATCTAAGATCCTATCATAAGCCTTGTTCATATCCAACTTGAGAAACATACCATCCATGTGAGTTTTGTAAAAATAATTAATAACTTAATGTACCATATAAATACTATTTATAATATATCTTACTTTAATAAACACTCCTTGGTGAATAAAAGTAAGATTGGGAGAATGGTATGAAGTCTCAAATTGAACTTCTTGGTAAAAACATTGTAGAGGGTGTTGCATAAACTGATATGTCTAAAATATTTAAAATCTTTGACCCCAATATTTTTGGAAATGAGGACTAATTTTTTTTTTTTTTACTTGAGGATATTCTTAGATAAAATAAATTATTTGACTTATGAAACTACATCCCACTAAACAAATCTCACAAAAGTGATGGAAAAATGACAAAGGGAATCCATTTGGTCTTGGGGCTTTATCCCCTTCCATGGAAAAAAATAAAAATTTGACTTCTTCCATCAAATGAGGAGAAAGAAAGGATTCATTTTTAATTTTATAAATGATACTTGGGAATGGGAATAAAATATCTTCATCTTTATCCCTATTAGGGACCCAGAGAGGAGATTCTTAAATAATGTTACAACTTTTTCTTTAATATCGTCTACATCCAAGAAATAATAACCATCCTCTTTAAATATATCTCTAATTTTATTTGGTTTTATGTGCCTTAAGGTGGATATGTGGAATTTAATTGAATTTATATCACCTTATTTTAGCCCTAGGTTCCTATATTTTTGTCTCCAAATTGTTTCTTCTTTAGCCTCCAAGGAGTAGAAGTCAATGATCATTTATTTTTTCCTAAGATATAGATCAAAATTAATTCCATTATTTTTATCACTCCTTCAATAAGATCAGTTTACTCTAACATATTCCTCTTTTGATCAAAATATTGTCAAAGGTTTTCTTGTTCCATTTTTTCATGTTCCCTCTACTTCCTAGTAAACATGAACATTGAAATGCCTTAAACCTCCATATTCCACCACTTTTGAATTATATCTTTAATTTTAGGGTGTTTAAACCACATGTTTTAAAAATTTAAATGGTGATTGACTATTTTATTTTCCATTTTAAAAGTGAACACAAGCATATTATGTTATGA
Organism: Torreya grandis; assembly: GCA_037957365.1. Lineage (NCBI taxonomy): Eukaryota > Viridiplantae > Streptophyta > Pinopsida > Cupressales > Taxaceae > Torreya > Torreya grandis. The sequence continues at coordinate 3,937,568 of JARHVA010001004.1, read as the reverse complement.
CCTTATTCTCAAGAAAATATAGGCCACAACTTTGAGTAAGAATCTAGTCCATAGAGGGAAGGACTCTATCCAATATAACTTGGATTATATTACCACCCATCCTTATATTGGTCCACATAAACATAGAGACTCTTAATTATATATCCATCAATCAAAAACTTACCATAAATTTGGTAAGACTCTCCATGCTTCCAAAGAAGTCTTGTGAACCTTCTTTTTATCCATATGAGACAATGAAGTGATGAAGTCCCCTACTACTATCCATTTAAAAAATTTAAAGGTTATTATAACATCATTAATATCATTACATAAGCTCCTTCTCCCCATACAAGAGTTTGGGGCATAACTATTGGAGGAATCCAAACAAAATTATCATCTTTATTGGTAAATAAGATAACTAGGTGGTATTATTTTTAAGCACAACTTCCCCTTCAAGAATACATGATCCCATATTGTTTATATCCTACCTGATGTACCCACCAAACTCATTCGTGAGCAAATGGATTTACTCCAAAAATTATGCTTTATACTAACCAAACTGCTTTCTGATATCTTAATTTCTTAAAGAAGAAGATTACTAGGACTATGATTTTTTCTAAGATTTCTAACTATTTTATTTTTTGGGGGGATATTAAGCCCTCTTATATTACAATAAATGAGATTAATTTATGAATTTTAGTTGATCCTTTAGGCCAATTTAACTCCAAATTATTTTGTATTCCATTAGTAATGTCTTTAATTATTTCTCTATTATGGACATATTTGAGATTAGGCCCCCTCTATTTGCACCATCTCCTATATCAATTGTATTTTTGGCACTCCTTGTTTGTTTAAAAATAAAATTATGTCTTGATGTAGGATAAATATTTCTTATGTCATGGGACTGATATACTGAAAATGAGACCACTTCCTTAATATCCACTGAATTTTAATATTTGATTCTGAATTCTTTGATGAATCCATTGATAATGGACTTTTAATTCTTCCTTGTTTTTACTATCTACATTTATAACCTTGAAAGAAGGGAAAACATAAAATTTTAAATCTTACCTTTTTTTTTACTTCACATTTGTATAACTCTTCATTTCTCATATTTCATATGCCTTCCTCATCTTTCTACTTCTTGAAAATTTCTCTTGGATGTAGCCAAATCTAATTTTATTTATCAATTATATCTTCTCGGTGGATCTTCCCTTGGATATGGTTTTATTTGTATTCATTTCCATTAACTGAGAGGATAATTTCTTCTTCATTATGAACATGGGGTTGAATCTTGTTCTCCTTCTTTGTGTGATCCTGGATAAGATATTTTTATATCATGAGGCTGATTAGTGGTATTTTTGTTATCCTCTTTATTTTTCTAAAATAGTTTTTCTTTCTTATTTTTTGGGAAATCTTTATACTCATGACCCATTCCTTTATAGGTTTTGAAAAATAAATGAACCTTATCATACTCTATCAATTGGAACCAATCGCTAAATTTTGACGATAACTTTATGGATGAGGGAAGCTCCTTATCAAAACGAATGTTTACACAAAACCTAGCATAGATCAATTGTGTCCTTGATTTAGTCACCAGATTAAAGGCTATTATATTGCCAATGGTATCATCACCTCTTTTTCCCAATATTCTATGGGAAGGCCCAAAAACCTAACCTAGAAGGGAATTTGGTTAATGTTTTTCAAATTTGGGTTGAAACTAGTTTCCATTTTTTTAAAGAGATTGGTTTTACCTAGAAACCACTATCCTCCTAATAGAGTGATTTTTAGTCCTCCTTATTACTAAAATATTTAACTAATGTAGATATTTCAAATTTTCCCTTTGGATTCCATTTTTTGTTAGCCCATTTCCTGAAGAGATCTATGTTGGTCATGATCTCAACAAAATTCTAATCAGGGCATTCTCCATTTTGAAATGAGATATATCCACCACTTTGTAAATCACTTTCAATCATAGTCCCTCATCTTCCATCATGGGTTTCAAATTCTAGAGTTCTTTAGAATATTTATATAATATTTTATAAACCATTCTCTCCACCCAAATTCTAAATTCTTTCTTAGTGAATTCTTTAGCCATGTTTTGAATTTTAATGGATTTATTAAGGCCCCCACATGGCCCCTTGTTCCCTTCACCCTTCTTGTTTGTGTTTATATCTTGATCACCAATATCTCCCTAATCATGTCATGCATTAAAACCTTCTTTCCTTTATCCATATTTAAAATTTATTTATCCTTAGTATGCTCCATCACCTTGTTAGATAAGATTGATTTAATTATATTAAGTAATTAACATATTATCTAGTGAGAATAATATTATTTTGTATGTGAGTCATCTCAACCACCCACTTAAAATAGTTAGTTTAATATATGGTTTGACTTCTAATTTTTATGAGATTAATTGCTAAAGGCAATCTTAAATTTGTTTAATAATATTGAATCAAATTTTAAGTGTGTTATCTCTAACCAAAATCAATATATTGGTATTAGAGTAGCTTTTTATATATACTTGTGATGATGGAATAAGTACAAAAAGGAGAAATACCAATGCTTATATTATTTTCCCATGTGCATGAATTAAATCCTTTGGTAAATAACATGTGATAATAGTTTATTAGAACTATTTAAGGTATTTTAATTTATTTATTTGATAGGTTAAATGCTTTTGAAACTAGAGCTATGAACCAGAAAAGTGAAGGTTTTATTACTAGACCCACAACCCTCTTGGTTATGGTACATTGAATGACTAAACCCTCTTGGTTGTGGGTCTAGTAATAAAACCTTCACTTTTTTGGACCCACAACCAAGAGGGTTGTGCATGGTACAAATGGTTTTGTGCATGGTACATTGAATGACCATAACCAAGAGGGTTTAAAGATCCCACAATCATAACACATCATAATGAGAGGATTTTAATGGTCCCACAACCATAACAGGCATAACAAGATGGTTTGAAGGATCCCACAACTAAAGCAATTCAAATAACAAGAGGGTTTGATAGATCCCACAACCATATCACTAAGAGGGTTTGAAGGAACCCACAACCTTAAAAAATAAAGGAATGAAATTCCTCAACAAAAATAATATAGATAATATTTTTCACACTTCAGAAGAACTTAGCTGAAGTTTATGTTGTAGAACAAAATCTAGTTAAGAATAGACAGTCTTTCTTAATATTTTGTCTCCTCAAAACATCTACATAACCTCCACTCAACTAAAGAACAACTAGTGGGATTTCACACCCACTAATATAAACATCATTTAAATCACATCAAATAAATATTCAAATCATCCTTACAAATATAGAAATAAGATTGATACAATTCAAGGACCTTCAACCCATCATAAATCACCTTTCTCTATGCTTTGGTGAAGAAACCTTCAAAAATATACCTACCATCAATTCTCTTCCTATGATGGTGGTTGGGATGACCATTGCATAATAGGCCAATTAGATTGTATATAATACCCTAAGGTTTTAAGACAAATCCCAAAAATTGGTAGAGATAGGGATGAAATCCTTTAACATCCACCCTTCCACTACAAAATAAAATCCAACCATGAATAAATAGTATTCTACTAAACTTATATCTCCTCAAACCATCTGCATAGCCTCTTCCCAAATAGATTACATGCAAAATGAGCCAAACAAAATCTAAATCATAGTAAAGAAATATTTAAATCATCCTCAATAATCTAACATTAGCTTGATACAAGTTAGGAATCTTCATCCCATCATAAATCACCATTGTCTCCACTTTGGCAAATAAAAATTCAATAATCTATCTATCCTCAATCCTCTTCCTATGGTGGTGCTTGGGATGAGCATTGCACAAAAGTCCAACTAGATAACAAATAGTACCCTAAGGTTTTAATATAGATCCTAAAAACTAGAAGAAATAGGGGTGAAATCCTATAACATCCACCCTTCCCTAAAAGACAACATAATGAAATCCTCTAACATCTACTAAAGAAAGGAATGGGTAGATTCCTTTATCATCCACTCAAATCCTAAATTTTTTGATGATAAATACTCTAACTTTCTCCATCAAAACCCATAATGTTTTAGCCCCAAGAAGGTAGGGAGATTCTAAGAAGAGTCCTCTAACATCCACCTTTGAATCCAAAAAACCTTTGGCCGAAGTTACTAGATTCACATCACATAAAAAGGAGATATACTCCCTTTGGATCTCTAAGTTGGATACTTGAGCCCTCAATAGTCTAGCATTGTATTGATATATAACAGGAAATGGATGAAAAAAAAAATAACACCAAGCTTCCTCCCTTTCCCAATAGAAGAGGGAGATAAATAAATAGCCATTAGACTATTTGAAATAAGCTCCCATAATATAAAACCAATATAAAATAATACATAAAGGGAATAAAATAATACCCAACCATCCAAATGGGGAAATCTCCCCTCATGGTGAAATAGGTACCTAAACTTATGTCAATATGTTATCTTACCCAACATAGTCTAAGCCCTACAGATCTTACGGTAGGAAGTGATAAGACTTCTGCTCTAATTATTTTTGTTAGAACCCACCCATAACCTCTATAAAAATAACACCATTCTATCATAGAGATTTTTCTAGTTCGTCATCTTACCAAACTTGGTCTTAAACCTATAGATATATTACTTAGTGTTATCAAATCTTCCACTCTATTTTTTTCAACTATAACCTACCCATAATCTTTAGTTCTAGTATTTTGGGTATGCTAGACTTTTACTCTAATTTTATTCTACCTAGCAGGCCATTAAAACTTTTGGGTAATGACTAGTGATGTATGCAACCGTTGATCCTCTCAGATCCAGATCATTTTCATCTCATGGTTCCTCCTATTATCCTTCCTGCCCCACCCTATTAAAAATTCCTCCTCCCGCTCCCCTCCCCCATTGTAGGATAAACTCATATATGAGTGGATATTATATTTATTATTAATAAGGCTTGCAAATAACTATTCTCACAATACAAGCTTACAATAAAATATAAGTTTAAGGTAGTTTAATTATAACTATTTTTTTAAAGTGTAAGCCTATGAGGAGTTTGAAATAGAATGAATCACCTAGTAATTATTTTTAAAAAAGAGACAAAATATCCTCTAAATAAAAATAACACACCTCATTGTCTGAAGAGAATATGAACAATTGGGAGAAGCTCTTGGGTAAGGCATGGTATGATATTTGCTTCTAAAGTGTAAAGGCATCTTGCAATGGAGTAATAACTTGTGTGAAGTGTGAGACAAAGAATAGAGTCATGGCTATAGGACATATTGAATAAAAGGAATTTTTTACAAGTTGATGTAGGCCCACTAAAACTATTATATCTTTCACATTTATTAACATAATTCATAGACTTAAAATGTATTTTAAATATTACATGGAGGAGAACAATACCTAAATATTTTCAAAGTTTTTATGAAATGTGAGAGACATTTTACACATAAAAGAGAGAAAATTGAATTAGAAGTGTATGTATGATTCATTTTCAAGTTATAAATGTCTTCATTGTTGTGTAGTTCATGTAATATGGATCATAATTTTATCAATTATATATCATATAAATATTATAGTCATTCAATGTACCATGCACAAAACCATTTGTACATTAATCACCACTTCATTCATGTAGTATACTTACAATTTGATTGGCCATGTGCTATGTCAGTCATGTATATGTCATCATCAGTGTGTGTATAAATAACATTGTAATGTTTGTAATAGTTCATGGTAATCGATAGATTGTGATTTAATTTCATATATTTTGTTAATAAATTTTAAAAGTTATAGTTTTGTTTTTATGTCAACCTTTTATAAAGTTTGAATTATATTTTTAAATTTAGTGCCATGTCTTGAGTTTTTAATTTGTTAAATATCAATGCTATAGTTATAAGACTAGCTCATGTGTTTATTAAATAGTTAGTGAGTCTATATTCATTTTATATAATTGATATAAATCAGGTTAATATGGTGTATAAACCAAAATTTTGTCAATTTAGGTCAACTATTCTATATATTATAATGTAAAATCTAAATTACATAGTATGTTATCTATTTATTGTCATTAGTCCAAATAAAAGTGTCATGTTAGTTCAATCATGTGTCATTGAACTAGAATCCAATGTCAAATCTTCTCCTTGTAATGTACAATATATCAAATGAACCTATCTTGTAATTTGGAATGGGTGTGTCAATCTTGTGGAGGCAAACTTAATCATAAAAATGACATGTAATGTGACTTAGCCTATTGAGATAAGGTAGTACAAGGTCAAAGTTAACATAATAAGGAGGCCCTTTAACAACCCCAAGCTCTCCACTAACTCAAAGGCTCCATACTACATTAGGGGAAAAATAATTACACTAAATTGACTGATGTTGAGAATAGTATCAAGTGGTAGTGGATACCATTTATGTCATTCATCATTAGATTGAAATGGTTATGAACAAAGGTTACAAACATGAGTTTAATGAAAATCCTAGAACTCACTAAAGACATAGAGGATCTAGTCCTCAATTATTATTTTTATTTTATGTTTGTACATGCTTAGTGATGATATGTTCTCACTAATAATAAGCTATATATAAATATGTATATATGTGTTGTCATATGTGATGTGTTAGTGATGATGTATTCTCACTAGAAGTGAAAGAGTGAACATATGTGTGTGTCCCTATTTACATATATAGGTCATCATTAGAATTAAATTACATATCTATTGTGAACTAATATGTATGGTTATAAAAATATGGGGGATGAATAGATGTGTGTGTCCCTATTCATACTTGGATGGTTGACATGTTCCCATCCTTAAAAATTTGATGTGTTTTCTATCCATCAACATTTGTGATAGATATTGATGATGAACATATGTATGTGTCCTTATTAAAACTTGGATTGTTTATCGGTTCCCATCTAAGGAAGTTTGATGTGTTCCTTATCCATCATTTTTGCATCACATCACATATTATGATCTATGTATGATTTTCCCTTTCCTATGTTCATACTATGGTGAACATGGGATTAGTTATTTAGTATACACATAATGTGATTAGTTAGTAATTATATATTAAGATTAATTTTAGTTTATATGTGAGTCATTCAACAACCCACTTAGAATAGCTAGTTTGAGATATGGATTAATTATTAATATTTAAGAGTTTGATGCAAATGTGTAAGCATCAATTTGTTTTAAAATATTGAATTAAGTTTTAAGTGTGTAATCTCTTACCAAAATCAAAAGAAAACATGGCATGATGAATGAAAGACCTATATACACACAATATTTTAAAATTTGATCAACTATTGATGCCTTCTCTCTTGTAAGAACTCATCGAGTCTCAATCAATCTTAATCTCTCTGAGTGCATGCCTTAAAAGGGTGCACTAGAAAAGGGGTGGGAAGACCATTAGTGATTCATAATATTGTTATTCCCTAAACCACAACTTAAAACCAACACAAGTCCTTCTTATACATTTCATTAAGATTTAACACCTCCTTTACACACTCTTCCAAGAAATTCACCACCTCAAATAGACCCTACCTAAGTCAAAACCTATTTTTACCATCCTCTAAACATATTTGAAAGGGATGAACTTATTTTGGGAAATTAGCATGTTATGGGACTAATTTGGCCCAACAAACTTAGTCCAAGACTTAACTGCTTTATTTCCTAAGTGACTAGGTTAACTGGGACAACTATGTTAGTTAAAACATTGTAAGGGTTTAGTGTTAGATCCAGATATATAAACAAATACTCCACCCAATTTCATAGAGAGATAGATAGATATAATCAGTCATTTACACTTCTTTACAATATGCTCTTCCACCATTATACTTAAGGAGTCATTACTTAGGGTTTACACTTATAGATAAGAATATTGTCTTCTATAAATGTCTTAGAGGCATAAGAGAAGTATTATATCCTAAATATTACCTATCTTTATGATCCTTATGAACCACAACAACCTCTTACAAAACACCATTGGATAAGGGAGAGATTGAGCATCGATGGGTTCATCTTCAAGGTAAGTATTCCTAACTCTTACTCCTCTATTTTAGTAGATAGAAGTAGCATAAGTAATGGGTTATGAATGTATTTATCTCTTTCCATGTATTAATATTACCTCTAAATTGACTTGAGTAGAGTTATTCTTTGCATGTTTACTTTTATGTTTATTATCCCCCATTTATGTCACAAGCTTTGGTGAGCACTAGATTAGATTTAATTTACTTTATTAGAAAATATAAGAACTATCTAGGGTTATTATGTGGTATTACTCAACTAGAGGCTTTTAAACCCTCTCTAGTGATATTTTATGGTAAGAGACCTTAGTTAGGTCTAGCAGAATATTGGTCAAGATCCCAATTATCTAAATGTATCAATAAGCAGAAGGGATAGTTTGATTTATCTTCCCTAAGCTAGGATCGATTTGTAGATCAACTTCACTTTCCCTTCTATACATTCTAGTGAACCCAACATGAACTACCCTTATAGGTTTTCTTTCACACTTTCATTTATTATCATTTATTATTTATTTTATTTTTACATCATTAGATTGAATGTATCAACTCAGTATAATATTTTATGTGTAGGTTTAACATAGTTTATCTAATCAACTCTATTTGGCATTATAAAGGTCATATTTAAATACAAGTAACTGAATCGATCCACTCAACTTAGTTTACTTCTTTGCATATAGGTTTTTTGACTCAATCGACCCAGTTGACTTTATTAGTAAGTTAAAATATTTATTTGGATGACATAATATAAAAACAACAAATTCAACATCATCAAAATCATCAGGTTCATTCTCACCAACTTAGTCATTTATTTTCCTTCTTTTTAGTCCTAATTTTCATAGTTGTCAATCTATAAAACTTTAACCCTATAGACAACTAAGTTGATTGGATTAACTTAGTTTTATAGTTACTTCTTTCCCAAGAGACTCGATCAATTTGTTCTACTATGTTTCTTTATCCCTTATTTCAATAAACAAAATTGACCCAATAAATTTTTTATTCTATATTATTTGCATACTTGGTCAACGTAGTCAACCCAATACTCTTCAAGCCAAAGGAATTAACTCACATTAATAGTAATTAATTGGCATTTCATTTTTCTGCTTGCTTGCTTAGAGTATCACACATAGACTAAATAGAAAGGTTCAATTTATTGATTTAGTCACACTACCTTTTTATTCACACACTTTCAAACCACATAGTATCAAAAAAAATTAAACAATTTTACCCAAGTTCTACCTACTTGGATTTCATCACCAAGGGGAAGTTGACTCAGTTTTCTAGTTGAGTATAAATATGTGGTTGATGGTACTGGCAAAGCACCTGACACCCTTATCACTACAAGATTATTAAGTGAGAGGGTAGGCCCCAATATCTAGCCAATACCATCACCAATATATATATATATATATATATATATATATATATATATATATATCCCTTTCAAGCTTAACAACCTGAAACCATATTTAACTTACCTTTCTAGTTCCTTTCTAAATCCAAATTTGTTATCACATTTATTTATAAAATAATAATTTAAAACATTTAGGAATGACCACATATATTAGAATTTCTCTTTTTGATACTTTCTCTTTCTCAATTGTATGTTTCATTACAAAACTTGTATTGGCCAACATTGGTACAAGGTTTGTGTTGTGTGCCACAACTAAATTGACTTGTTTAACCTAGTTTCCTATGTGTTTATTTCAAATTTTATACTAAATAACACTATAATATTTAGATTCATACTTGTTAATACCTATCTTTACCCTCAGAACATAGTCAACCCACTCGACTGTGTTTCCTATAGATTTTATTCTCTATAAAACACAGTCATTTTATTCAACATAGTCTCTCATAGACTGGTATTTTTACCTTCTTATAGAACACAATAATTTTATTCAACCTAGTATTTCATAGGTTGGTCTTATGTACTTCCCTATAAAACATAGTCAACCCACTTGAATGTGTAGTTTCTTAGATTTTTCTATTATTTTTCTTCAAAACTCACTTGACTTGGTTGACGCCATACCACTTAGTTGATTTAGTTCTTTTTTTCTACTTAGCTTATCTATTTCTATATCTAGATGAATTTGGTCTTGTATTTCACCTTATCTCTTTAGTCTTATATCCTCATTCCAAGCATCATGAAATCCCCTATTAGAATCATTTTGGACAACCTTAATCCATTTAAATGATATATGGAGTATTATTTTATTATTACATTCATTTCGCAATAGGATACTCACTCTTATTGTACCTTATCTCACCCTTCATATTTGGATTGCAATATGGTTCAAATTACCTCAACTTAAAATATTGATGGATCAGGTCCATTTCACACTTATCAAGATAATTCTATATCTAAATCACCTTATTACATTATAGGGGTAATTGACATAAGATTAACCAATAACCCTATAGGAAATATTTTAAACACCAATAACCCACATCCTAACAATCATCTATCTAACAACCCATCCCCTAATATTAATTTATTGAATGTTCCTCCTACCAACCCTAACAATCCACCTTTAAATACTAATAATCCTAATCCACCAATTGACACCAATCAAATAATTACATAAATAGTTCAACAAATTAATATTATGCAAACATTTAATACTTCTCAAATGATGCAAATGAAATGTCATTTATTAAACATGGGTAATCAACCTCTTATTATCTTACCTCAAAATAACCAAAATTTTATCCCTCCATCTCTTAGAGATGCCATGGGAAATATCATTCCCCAACCCCCTATACATGACAAAATGTTTCAAAATATTTAAAATGAACATTTAACTCCATTATTTCTATTGATACTGTAAATATCTCTCCAACTGTTAAATATGATGGGACTAAATACCCTGCATCTTTTCTTAAAGCATTTGGTAATCTTTACAAAGAATGGATTCAAACAAATACCTTTGCTACCATTAAACTTCTAGTCAAAACATTCACAGGAGATGTATTAAAATGGTATAATCAACTCCCTCAACATTCCATATGGAAACATTAGGATTAGTCAACCCTCTAGTAAAAGAATTTCAACATAATGATCTACTTGAAAACTATCTTTATCACTTTATTGATGCTAAATAATCCCCTTCTGAATCAATTCATGATTTCATTAAACTATGGACATATTTGGCTCACAGAGATTATCATAACATGACTAATGATAACTTATTTAAATTATTTATAACCACCTTAATACCTTGCCTTCAATATAAGGTTTGAAATTTTTCTCCCCAAACTCTAAATGATGTAATTGATAAAGCTAAAAGACAAGAATCTCTTATGAAATAATTAGAACCCAACCTTAAATCCATCAAGGAATCTTTCCAAAATTCCACTAATGTGATCACTAGAAATCTTCCTCAAACAAAAACATGAGTAGCCAAAGTTGATAACCCCCAAGTTTCCCATCCACATATCAATTAAAAATTTGGGGCATCTTATGATGCCCATCCCTACATCTGATCACCCATTAGGACATCTTACAGTGCCCACTCTTATTATACATTACATAATAAATAAATTCAACTTCAATAAACCTTACAAGACATATAGGCTTGTATCTCACATGCTCATCTTTGATATAAATATTAGCATATATTTTTCTTGTTATGTTTGTCTCATTTTTCTTTATTTTTGTCCACTTTATTTAATTTAGTTTCATTTTAATATCACCATTATTTCCTTTGGGTTATTTGGTTTTGTTTCACTTTATAGTTTGTGAGTTGCATTGTAATACCATGGATAGGACCTTATTTTCCTCATGAATACATTTTTATTTCATGCATCCATTCTTCTTGATTTTTCTCTTTTATCCTAAGTTTGTCATTTTATAAAACTTTTTCTCTTATTTTTTTTTTATGAGTTGTAGTGTAAGACCATGGATAGGACTAGGCATTCCTCACAAATGCCATTTTTCTCTGTAGACACCTACTTGGTTTTTTTTATGAGTTGCAATGTAAGACCATGGATAGGACTAGGCTCTCCTCATAAAATATCTATATGCTTTCAAATATTTTTTCAAACCAATTTTTCTTTTTATAATGTTTAGAAAAGGTTAAAATTTTTGATTCCGCTTAGCCTTGATTTTTTTTTCTTTTATAGGTAAAAATTTCACAACAAACTATGTTAACATGTTTACCTACACTTATATACATTCTTATGATAAGGAATCATACCTACTTGTCATTGTATCCCTTTCACATATTCACATTGTGTTTGTAATCTAAATTGTTTCATGTTTATTTCCCCATGATTTTCCTTCTTTTCATTCCACTTTGGATAAAACAAGGTGGAATTCAAAATAGCACTTTTACACATGAATAAATAAGACTCTTAGATGCCATGCTCTCTAAAGTCCTCTTTCTTAGCAACCAATTCCAAAGTTTTCAAATGATAGTCATTTTTAGCACCCATGTTTGGTTCTATGAATCTATATGGAAGAGGAATAGAAAAATCCATCAAAATTTAAAATCCAAATCATTTAAACAAAAGGTACTGATCAAAAGAAAATATCAAATCAAAAAGTTAGCATCACACCAAAATACTTGATTCATAGCATATCTCCTATTCTTAATCTAAGTTAAAACTCCATAGTTGGCATCATAATAGATTCAAGGTCCATTATGATATGTTAGGCTAGTAGATTGAGATAGGATAATTCAATTTAATCTATAATTCTACCTACTTTCTGACTCAGGTATCCAATCCTTGCAATAGACTAATGACTTTGTAAGGGGTATTGAAGAATGGGGAACACATTGTGGGAAGGTAGATACATTTTTATTTTCATTCATATAGGCCTCATAGGATGATATTCATACTTCATTTGATAACCCAAGATTTGTGTGATTAGGAGAAGTAATTTAGAGTCCTCAATGTTAAAATTCCTCTTGTTTTGATAAGCTTAATATTAGTGTCTTAACTTTGATAAAGAGTTTATCTACATTAATTTTTCCTACATATCTTCCAATACCCATTTCATTCCCCCCTTAACATGAAATTTTGATTCTAAATATGTTTCCCCACTTCTATATTACCTCTTCTTCACATCTTTAAACATGTTAGCTTTAATTTGTTTTAGTTTTATCTATCTTTGGAATAAAACAATATGATTGACTGACTATGGATTATTTTATTTATACCATTATTTTAAATTTATAGAATTTCCTTGGTTTTATTTACCAATTTTTTTAAAACATTATTTACCATTCATTTTTTTGAACAACTGCATTCATTTTTATATTTATTTACTTTTTCCATTGTTCATGGACTTTGTATTGTTACTTCTCACTCACCAATGTTATTTTCCATTTCATGTATTTTTTACATTGTTGAGTGAGTTTGTATTGTTACCTCTCACTCACCAATGTTTTTTTCCCTTTCATGCACCTTTTTCCATTGGTATTTGAGCTTGGATTATTACTTCTCACTCATCAATGTTGTTTTACCATTTCCTACCCATCTTTGTTTAAGTATTGTTATTGCTTTCATATTGATTTTATACTTTCATTTTTCATGTATCCTTATTTTATTTGGTTTTTTACCCTTCTTACCTAAGGTTCATTTGTTTGAGTTTTTCAATCATTTAATAGCCTTGACTTTTCATTGACTCAATTTATTCTAAATTTTAGCTTGGCCATTTGGTCCTAACTTATAATTTATCACCCTAGTTTACCAAATTTCCAAGTACATAATGCTTATATATTTTAGTTATCTTGACTTTCTTGCATTTGTTTGTTTTTTCTCTTTAAGTTTTATATCCTTAGGGTTTGTCCAAAGTAGTCTATGCTCTCTCCATGATCAAAACTACAAACACAACAAAAAATAATTCAATGATAAAGGTAAGTCAATCTATATATACATTACTTATTTATTTTAGTTATTTTATGCTTTAAAATAATTCAATTTACTTAGCTCAGTATTGTGTGTTGCTATGTTCTTTTCTCGAAGCATGTTTCAACTATGTGACACATGATGAGCTTTGAGTGTGGCATATGTATACATAATATTTTTAAACTTTGTCAATTATTGATTCCTTTTCTTTAACAATAACCCATCAAGTCTCAATTTATCTGAGTGCACACCTTAAAGGGTGAACCAAGAAATGGGTGGGAATAACATTTGTGCTTTGTAAGATTGTTGTTCCCTATACCACTAATTAAAACCAACATAAGTCCCTACTATACATTTCCTTAAGATTTGACACATACTTTATACATTCCTCCAAGAAATTCATTGCCTATAATAACCCCTACCTAAGACAAAACCTCTTTTTACCATCCTTCAAACACAATTGAGTGGGTCAAACCTATTCTAGGAAATGAGCACATTACGAGACTAAGTTAGCCTAGCCAACTTAGTCTAGGACCTAACTGCTTTATTTACTAAATGAATAGGTCAACTAGGCCGATTGTGTTGGCTAAAATTTTGAAATGGTTTAGGGTTATATCCATATTTATAAACACATCCTTCATGCATTTAATAGTGAGATAGATAGATACAACCATCGATTTGTGTTTCTTCACAATCTATTCTTTCACCATTCTACTTGAGTCATTGATTAGGGTTTACACTTGGAGAGAAGAACATTATCTTATGAAAATGTCTTAGATGCATAGAATAAGTATTATAGCCTAGAGTTATCCTATCTTTTTGATCCTTATGAGCCACAACAATCTCTTGCAAAGCACCATTGGATAAGGGAGAGATTGAGCCTCGACAGATTCATCTTTAAGGTAAGTATTCCTAACTCTTATTTATTTTAGTAGATATAAGTATCATAAGTAATGGCTTACGAATGCATTTCTCCCTCTCCATGCATTATAATTACCTTTCTATTGAATTGAGTAGAGTTCTTATTTGCATGTTAATTTTTATTTTTATTATCCCCCATTTTTGCCACAAGCTTTGGTGAGCACTAGATTATATTTAATTTACTTTTTTATTTAATTTGTTAGAAAACATAGGACCTAAATAGGGTTATTATGTGGTATTGATCAACTAGAGGCTTTGAAACCCTATCTAGTAATATTGTATGGTAAGAGACCCCTTAGTTAGGTCTAGAGGATCTATATTGGTCATGACCCCAATTATCTAAATGTACAAATAAGTAGAAGGGCTAGTTTGATTTATCTTCTCCGAGCTAGGTTTGATTTGTAGACTAGCTTCACCTTCCCTTCTATATAGGTCTTACATAAAAATTGACCATTTTTATATGGGAAAAAAATTCCTCAAATCACTTTCAAAAGGATAAAAAATAGCAAGGTGGAAAATGATCAAATTGAGAGATTTTAATGAACTAAAAATTAACGAGGTGCTTCTTAAGGAAAAATAATGTGAGATATGAAGGTTTTCATGAGTAAAGGCAGAAGACACAAGATTATGAAAGGTCCAATGTGAATTAAAATTTTATCAATAATATCAAATGTAATAAAATGATCCAAATGTATGAAATCATGATTAAATGGCGCAAACTACATGACTTGTACCAAAATTAGGTGTCTGCATAATGCCCCACTTTGATGTGCATGTGTGTGCACATATCAAAGTAAATCAAAACAATAAATACCTAAGAGAATGTGAAGTAAACTTTATGTTATATAGAATGATTCACCCACATTGTAATTTCAACATCTAAAATATACTTGTAAGTAAATGATAATTATAACAAATAGATCAATGTCTTTATAATTAATAGCCTAATGTAACCAAATGAAATAAATTGTATAGTAAAAGTGAGAAAATTAATGATTACACCTAGTGGTATGTGATCCATGTTGTCTCTAAAAATTTGAATTTAAAATTTTCCTCAATTTCCCCAATCTAAAATCCAAGAAGATAAAAAATAAACTCAATGCAAGGAGAAAATTGAAATTAGAATTGAAAATTAGACCCAACATTGAGGAGGAAAGTCTACTTCTTCATCTAAAAATCATACATATGGTACCATCATAACCTCTATAAGTTATAACCACTTCAAATATATAAATTAATATAGAATAATAAAATTATATGCCCCCTTTTGAGGTGATGGATGCTCCTACATATTACTCAAATTAAAATAAGTAATCATGTGCACCATATGTAGCATATAGAATAATAAAAAAAAAATCATATTATTTAATGCATACATGTAACCACATGTATTATATAATATAAACATATCATCATATAATCTCACTATTAATATGTAACCCAAAAATGTAGGCTACTAAATGGAGGGGAAATTTATGCCACAATGGTACCTCATAAACATAGATAATTTGTATTCCCCAATGTAGCCAATGTTTACCATTATGGATAAAATATAACAATAAACACCAAATATAGTAATTATAAAGAGGTACAAGTGAAATTCCTCAAGTAAAAATATGCCCCTATGAGGGAAATAAATATTAATTAAGCACACAATAGTATCATGACCCAATAGATGAATGGTAGAGACCATGAAAACATAAGAACCACATGTTATGCCAGAACTAGTAAGATCATTGATGATATATATTATGGCATAAATAATATGATATCACATAGAAAATTTAATCCAATATAACCATGCACAAATAATGTAACCACATATAATAAATGTAACCATTAAAAAAATGACCAAAATAAGAGACACCATTTATAAAAGACTTGATGGAAAAGTCAATACATGAAACTTAACATCCATAATCACACACAATAACAAGAAAACACATGTATAAAATCAAGTAAACATATGGAAGAGAATAAAACACACAAAGTAACCATAATGTATCCATGTAACCAAACATGCAAGATATAATCTAGAGAAAGGATATGTAAAATCAACTATATAAATCTTTATACGATAATGTAAATTATTATGGGTAGTAATTTAAACCCACTATAAAATATGCCACCAGTGTAGACATGCCCCCCCAATATGAGAATCCTCTTGGGTGTGGACATGATGAATTTGTAAAGCATATGTAAATCTATGATTGTATGTAATATGTATGTCTTACATCAAAATCAAATAAATACCATGAGTAGAACACACATAACATGTATATGTAAACTCTAACAATAATTATATAAATAATTATATGTAATAATGTTTAACTATGTAACCAACAAAGATAAACCTGAAAATAAATTTATATTTTTGTATTTTATTGTGTTTTTTCATTTATGATTTTATAAGAAGAATTGACCTGTAAAATAGGTGTATATTCCACATTGATTTTCACCATCATGGATCCTAAACTCTTAATTCAAAACAAAGATTAAAAGACTATTGTTATAAGCTATTTTACATGCTAAAATAGAAATATGAAGTTATAGAATTGGAAATATAGCCTATTGTAATAAATGGAGATAAATATAAGGTACAACAAATCACATAGAACATAAGATATGACCTGGAGAAAAACCTATGTGAGAAAAACTCCAATGGGTGAGTCAAATACACACCCATTTCCACACTGTAATTATCAACATAAATAAGTTACTACCATTTTTTGGCCTTTTATGGACATATAATTCATTACTACACTATCCAAAACTTTCAGACATATGTCTTGCACTCTTACAACACCTCACAAACAACTCCAACAATGAAATAACCACTCACAACTTAAACAATAATGAGATAAAATTAACAAAGACCCATAAGTTTAATCATAAAAGTTGGATCCAGTTATAATGCCTCTAACTAATGTCTCTACCTTTCATATAGATTGTGTTTTATACCTTTAAAACTTATAACCCATCAAAGACTTTGGGAGATGGAATGTTTGAAACTATTCATCTATGCATTTTTGGATCATATAAAAATCACCACTTATGTATACCATAAGTTTTTATACCTTCATGGTCATTACATGAATACCACCTATATATAATATCATTCATGTAATGTCCAAGGAATTTATGTGACCACCACCTATATACACTAATGCTTATGTAATTGTTGCCTACAAATACTAACAATTTCATAATCTTAGAAAAATCCCTTAGATTTAAAGGATAGGTGTTTAATTCACCATTATAATGATGTTTGGATTATATTCATATTGAATATACCACTATAACTTATCTAAACTAATGTTTTAAACATCAATTGCCTTACAAGCATGATTTACAAAAATTGGGAATATTAGAAATTTCTAGTAACCATAGCTAGTACATTAGGATCCAAATTTGGATCAATAATAGAACCATATAAGGATAAAACTAATATATGAAATTAATAATAATAAATGGGACCTCAATCAAGTAAGAAACAATCCACGAGAAAAAATAAACTAAGCAGGTAAGACATGAGCCTAGGGGAAAAATAAAATTGAAGCAATATGATGAGGATTCCTAATAACTTAAAACATTCCTTATAAATTAATTTGAAATAGGGTAGAATGCCTTGATATATATGTGATGTCATAATTTTTAAGTCCACACATTCTTCTATAATGGGAAATAGCAGTAATAGGAGCAAGGGTCAATTAAACATAGTAAATTAAAAAATTAAGGGGGAATGCAAATAAATCTAGAAGCATGAAAAAATAAATCAAGAACATAAATATCAAGCCAAGAATAAACATGAATAAATCAAATAACTAAAGGGAGGATGTAAATCCAAATGTATAATGAAACATGATGAACCAGAAAACCCATACATAAAAGAGAGAAATTAGCACATAAAAAACACAACAAATAGATGAAAGAAGAAAATGAAGCTATGTAAAGTAAATTCTTTCATTGAAGCACATAGGATATGCTAGAAATCCTAACCAATAATCCAATTCAAATGTACACCATATGTATAATAGGATTCTCACTTATCCTCATGATCAAATTCTAAGGATCTCATGGACCAATCGTGTGAGGAGTCTTTGTGTCACTAGAAGTATATGAAATATAATCATAAGTTGTATGTTATCCTAAATCATCATCACTAATAATATCTAAACTGGAGTCATAAGCTATATATTAACCTAAATCGCCATCATTATGAGTGTATTCATCATGATAATTAGATATAATAGTTTTATCCTATTTAAGTTAAGAACTTAATTTGGACCATATATTAGAAACCTTATGAGCTGATTTAGCATAAAAAACCACAATATATTATAATAAAACTACCTTAGGATGTGGTGGAATAATAATATAATTTTGGATGTTTTAACTTGAGGTTGTATGGTTTATTTTTGAGGCATAACTTTGTGTTATACCTCATGTTTGTGCTGATTTTTTTATAGATGCCTTTTAATATGTGCCTCAAATAGTAACTATTTTTTAATCATGAACAAACTTAAAACATTGGTGTATTGTGAATTGGATATCCAATAATGCTTGAAACCATAATAAAATGTCATGGAACCTATAGTGATAGGTAATGTGATGCCCTTGAGAGGTTTCCATGTAAGACCATCATAACCTATGAGAATTATGGTTGTAACACATAAATATTCTTAAGTATAACCTCTACTAGCAGGAAATGACAATGTACATAAATTTAAACTTTATCCATTGTCAACCATAATTCCATTTGTAATCTCAATATGTTAATCAATATAATATCCAATTAAAAATGCACCATTGTTTGAATTATCTATTGTACTATCAAGGTCATATAATTTAATAAAATGAACATCTATAGTGACCACATACAAGAAACCATAAAAAATGTGAGTATTGAAAACCATTGGTTATTGTGTAAGTGTTTCCATGTGAGAATTATCTTTATTTTTTTATCACTATTTGGGAGTGGGTTATTTAATATTTTCAAATGTTGATTTAGTGGAGTAATATATTCATTCAATTTACTATTTTGACTTTCCATTTGAAAAATATTTTTGTTAATTAGATCTTATATTGTGTCTCAATGTAAAACATCATGTACCATGACCTAAATTTATAAGATAGTCACAATATGCATTCACATCATAATATTTAGCTAAAGGCTAAGATGTGTCTAACTCGTGTGGAGGATGTCAATATATCATATTGCAATCAATAAATAATTTAATCACTTGGTGAGGAGGCTTTAATAACCATGTAGATTGTCTACGATCTTGAGAAGGAAGGATAACCTATCAAGTGGTTGTGATAACATATTTACTATATTTTTTAGATCATTCTTTGCTTAAAAATTAGTTGCATAATTATCCTTAGCCTTGAATGTTGAAAAATATGATATTTTGGGCCACTGGAGATAAGGGCATTAGCAACATTTTATCATTTTTACTTCTAAATGTTTAATATCTTAGTTGCAAATTATATGGAAACACTCATTAGAATATAGATTTGTGTTAAACATATATTTTTATTTGTTGAGCTAAAGAATATTATTTAATAAAATATTGTGTAACTCACTATCAAGTAGTTGGTGAGACAACATTGTAAGCATATTTGTGAAATTAAGCACATACTCACTTATATGCTCATTAAGTCCTTTTTAAAGCTATTCTAATTGTGAAGACATGACCTTTTGGCTAATGTTTTATTTAATGTATATTTTTATTTAATAAAATAAATAATGTAAACACTAAATGATTGAAATATTATTTATAATATAGAATATACATAATCTGAATGTAAAATACAATAAATTACAGAAATCAAAATGAGTTATACATATTAATTATCAATAAAATATGCAAACTTAGCTTAAATCTGACTTGTGTTGACTATGTACATATATATTTGATGTGGAGCTAACAAGAAAGATCTTTGAAGTGTGTTTCACTTGAAAATGGAATCTTATAATGGACCTAAATAAGGTCATGTTAGGGTAGACAAGGACACACTACAACCTTGCCCAATTGATTGTGGTCACATATACATTGACTATGAGGATAATTTTCCTACTGATGTACTTGTGCCTATCATATGTGGTCTATTTATTATCTATGGGTGTTGATTTATCACATAAAAATACCTAGAATGTTGAAACCCTAGTTCTTGCACATAAATAAAATATACATCAAAGAAAAAGGGTTGAATCATGAAAGGGGAATAACTGAGATATAATAATAAAAAACACATAATTTGAGTGTTTATTACATAGCCCAAAGGACCTCAGGCCAATGTATGTATCCCTCCTAGAGTGAGTGTGTGAATATTTATAATTTTATTATATAGAATAACTAGTAAATTGATTTAAATACTCAAAAATGAGAATCCTTTACCTAAAATAAAATAGCTTCAAATTTATCATTTGACCATTATAATAAATCAAAACCTGAATTGGAAAGAATAGGGATATTTTTCTCAATGTGTAGTAGCATGTATAGAGGGTGCTTTTGTAAAATTGTTAAGTTTTCAAGTCGATTCCTTAAGTGGCCTTTATGAGTTTATGTAGCGACAGATTTGAAATATTTTTTCTAATTGACTTTGATAAAATCATAAAAATACTGACATGAAACATCTCAAATTTTAAAAGTAAACTTTGGAGCATGAGGGACAATGCCACACTAGTGGACAAGGTTAGGTTGCAGTCATGTCCAACCTAGTTTAACTTTATCCTAGATACACAAAGACTATTGGAACTTGGCTGATAGGAATCTATAATTAGATTAGGGATGTCTAAAAAATTATATTAGTAGTTATAATACAATGAGTATAATAGTGAAGACTCTTGTAGATATTGTAAGTTAACAAAATGAAGAATAGGTAAAGTAAGGTAAGTATGTTAAGATTAAACATTTCCAAGCACTTAATGGTTAAATTTGAGTGTCTACATTTATCACCTTCCCCTCCCTACATCCCCCCTTCCCCAAATTTATTATAGTGATGCAATGGAGTGTAATTACTAGAGTAAATTATATGTAAACCTAAGTGTGTTTATACAGTTTATCTTTTTATGTGAAGCTTGATTGCACAAAGTTACTTAATACAAAACCTAAAACAATATCACTAAAAGTATTTATTATTTGTATTTAAATTTTTAAATTTGAAAAGAGGGAAAACAAAGAATACACTTGGAAGAGTATGCAATATAACTGAATATAACTTGAAATTGGCATTGTGTGTTCCCTTTTGTTGAGGCATTTAGATAAATGTTGAACTTATTGTGAATTGAGATTGATCAAGTCTCAATTTTTGAAAACCATTTAAATCCCTTAAATTAAAAATATGTAGAGCAATTTTTTTTTTAAAGTGTAGTTTAATAAGGGATGAAACCACTAAATGTGGCTTACTAAAGTGTAACAATATACATTGAGTGTCACTAAACCCTAACATGGCCCACTTACAAAATGAAATGAATCACACTACTACAGATGGATCTAGATTCTATTTAAAACTTTTGCACCTTTGAAACTTTAGAACTTTGAAGAAGTGAAATTTGAAATATGTGATGTAGTAACATGAATATGAATGAAAATCATGCCCTCTATATCTATACTAAATTGAAATATATTTTAAATTGAAATTATAATTATTTTAAACTTATAATTCATAACTATTTTGCACATGCCCATCTATATGCATCAAGTGTATACGAATATGAATTTAAGTAACTATAGGAATGAGTGCACATGCATGTCATATTCCCCCATAATTTGAAAAATATGAAACATAAATTCTAAAAATTGTCTATTGTCATAAATATAAAATTTATTATTCATGAGGGTTTGGATTATCAAGTCAAGCCCATTATGATGCCCCCTTTTGAGATGAGAGACATAGCCTACAAGTCACTAGTTTTAAGATAAAATCTATAGACTATGTGAAAGATATAATCATGTGATAGTATATGAATAATTGAAATTTGTTTCATCATAGTATTGAGTATAGCATTTAATTGCATATGAAACATGTGCTAGAGAGATATAACATTGAGGCACAAAATCAACTTGTGCATGATATGTTTCATGGCACAAAGGTAAAATTAAAAAATAAAAGTAATGTGTGATATGAATATTGACACCATTGCAATAATAAATGAATATACAAGTAATGGAATACAATGTCATGTAATTTTCCTAGAATCTCACACATAATGTCCTAAGTCCACACACAAGGGACATGTGAAAGTAACACAAATAAACAAAGCTAAGGGCCACACTCAAATGGAAAGATGGTGTCATACAAGCAAGAACATGCATATGTCGCACACACAATACCAAGGGCCAGAAACAATAAACAAGCAATTCTTAATTTATCATGTAGTGAATTGATAATTTGAAAAGAATCATAGAGCAAATGAGACTAGTCTATGTCAACCATATATGTCAATATCATTATTACAAATAATATATCCATGTAACATGATGTAAAGTATAAATGAATAGACAATTGTATTATATATAGCTCATCATGTTAGAATTTTTTTGGATAAATACAACCTATTAAAAATTTTATGAAGAAGAAACAAATGCCCCCAGCTTAGCAAGGTTGTTGGGTAAAAGGGAAGCCTGACATCAAAGAACCATGTAATATTATGTCTTGTATCATATTCACATACCTCATGAAAAGCAATTTGTATTGAAAACTGAAATACGTTATATACTTAACATAAAGTGAATAACATATGGAATAAAGTAAATTAATAACATGAGAAAATACTTAGAGCTCTTAAATTTTATATTTTGAAAATATTTTGATTTTTTTGTATTTTTGAAATATACACTTTTGTTGTATTTTCCATATTTGATAATTTTTTGGATTTTTGAAATATTTGAATTTTTGTGAATTTTTAAAAAAAATTAGGATTTAAAATATTTGGAAAATAAATAAAATCAAGTCTTCAAAAATAGAACAAATGGGAGGGATTCAAATAATCCACAATAAGGTTATAAAACATAGTGTGGTAAAAAGGAAGGAAAATAATATGACCCAAATGCATATGTAAAGATTCATAACAATGTATCATAAATTATTGATATAGATAAAAATATACATGCCCCCTAATGGGAAAGGGGTTATGTGTGCTCATGTCATGTGTAAAAGGTAGAAATATGAGACCATGTAAGTGCAATAGAAGCCATAGAATGATAGATATGTCATAGTAAGCACAAATAATTATAATATGGTTGTTTTGTATTGTTTAAATTAATTTTAAAATCCATATGGAAGCACCCAAAATGAAAATAAAGCCAAGGGATACAAGAAAACTTGGAGTTTGGGATAGAAGAATCAACAACAAGGTAAAAGTAAATAAGTTATATACACTAAAAATATGTAAATAACTAAGTAAAAATATTGGCCCAACTAGTGGGGTGAAAGGAATTAAGAGGTTGTCTCCAACCAAGGATCTCATCAAGAGGATGCACATATGTATACCCAACTACATGGTATAATTCAGTGACTTCTTATGAATAATTTGCGTTATATGTATATGTATTAGAATTAAGAATTTTTTCATGCATGTTATACTCCTCAATTAAATTTATATATTCATATTGAATATAAATTGTGTCATTCCAATAATATTTTGCATAATCATTATCATGAAGATCATAGGTGAGAACCAGCTTATTAGGTTGTGCTTGAAATCGTGATATACAATTTTGATAACCTTTTGTATATGTGTATGAAAAAATAATTACCCCATATGGCAGTATTAGCTTTTTTAATTTTTTTTTCCAATATTTATTGTATCATGTGACTCTACTGATATTTTATTATTTGTATTGGCTTTAATATTAATTGAAGATATGCTTTCTTTTTATAATGTCTCTTGTTGTAATTTTTGTAGCCTTTGATTTTCAAATTGTTCTTTTTGAAATATTGATTTTTCATCTTGTTCTGTTTTTAATCTTGCTTGCTCTAAATTTTCCTTTTGAATATTTTCTTTCTATAATAAATTTTTTTGTAACTATTTTTACTCCAAAATTTATTTTTGTCTTCATACTTGTTTTTTCTCTTTTTCACTAATTTTAATTTTGTCACTTGTTTTACTTGCACTTGTTCCTTGTGATATTCAATTATAATGTGAGTGCATTTTTTTATTGATGTGTATATTATAAGATCACCACTATTAATGATAATTTGTATTTTCTTATTGAAATCCAAACAACTATATGTATGATTCCCATGAATTATATGATTTGCATAATAATATTTTTATCTTCTTAGAGGAGGCATAGAAGGTGATGTAATCAAATTGTTTCAAAACATTTATCTTATAATTTCTCTTGAACTCTTATTAGACATTTTTACACTTTTTTATTCAATAATTGTATGTGTATGTTGTTTTGGGGCACATCATAACTAGATAAAGATGTGGATACATGACTACCACTATCATCCTATGGATTCATTATATATTTATTGTTATTTTAAATTGATATTATCTTTGAACTAAAATATTATTTTTTTATTTTAAAAATATTCTATTGACTATATCATAGTGATGATTTCATCTTGAAGGGTTTCACAAGGACAAACCCTAGCTACTTCGGATTGAATATGAATGCAAACACTATCATGAGGAGATGTGTGAGAATCAATTTCATTGCTTTCAATTGTAAATTATTATTTTATAAGGTAAGGTGAAGGAATTTCATCCTCATTTGTTGATAAAGAGGAAGACCTATGACATGTATGCTCAATATCCACTAGTTTTAAAGGAGAAGATATAACATCATTATTAGTAGTAGTCACTTGTATTTCAAAAGAAGGAGAAATAGAATTTTTTCATGATCAAAATAATCCTTATTTAATATTATTTTATGCATATTTATTTTATGGTTATGAAAGTGATAAAGTGCATTATAAAGGTGGAAAGATAAGTTAGATACATAAGGATAAGGTTCCTCCTCTTTGATGTTAGGTAGAATTTTTAAGAGAGAGAAGATATTCAGTTCTAGAATTCCCTTGTGATCTAAATTAGCATTAGACTAATAAGGTGAAGGAGGATCCTAAGGGAAATCTAAAGGTAAAACTATAGAATAATTTATAGATGGGTCCAAAAAGGAATTGAAATAGGAATATATAGGAAAATCCAAAGAGGAATCTATAGGTCAATCCAAAGAGGGATTCAAGGATGAATCAAGAGGTGTGTTTTTCTACTCAAATTTTCTATTATTCATATGAACTCTTGTTTCAAGTTTTTTTAGAATCAAATTGTCTATTCATTATTACATTTTCAAAATCATAATCATTGATATATGTTTCTTCCATAACTTTTTTATTTTTTCAATTTGCCCATTCATTATCATAAGTAAAAGGCACAACATGTGTAGAGAATTAAAATTATAGAGGAGGAGCATCATTATTATTATTATTATTTTTAGTACCCATGATATATACAATGAATCCAAATAAACTACATGCAATAAAAAATAAGCTTATTGCTAGAAAATGATGTTGCATACATAACAAATCTAATGACTATTAATACAATATAATAATAAAAATAAGGTGAAAAGGGTGATCTAGGTAAGGGTTTGAATGATTATGTAGGATCTCAAATATACTTATTCATTCTTAGATTAGTGTCAGCCTAATATTTTTAGAGTACTAACTACAAAGGCTAAAACATGCATATATCCTATTATCCCACCTCTGAGGGTACAATGGGAGTAACTTATCTTGGGTGATATGATCCTCTCTATTGCATCATAAATCAAAAAGATAAATATTCTTCATATGGTGTAAACAAGGGACCCTTAGCATATAATGTGAGGTATGAGGAAACTAAAATAAATGTATAGTGAATTATAGGGCACATGTATTAGGAAGGTATCCTTCACTTCATGATACCACTAAAATAGGTCATTGATTAGCCAAAAATGATACCTCTCTATGTGGTTTTCCAACTGTCATAACATAGTTTATAAAAACAAGCAACAAGTGATAGAAAATAAAGAGAAAAGAAAAGTCAAAATATTTTGTGTATAGAGATCAATAAATTTTAACCTGAGATCAAAAGAAATGCTTCAGTGTAAAATTTTATCCAAAGTGATATGATAATTTATTCAATTTAGATTAAAATATAGGGTCAAAGAAGATTGGTTCATGGTGTCTTATTTATATCTAACATTGAATTTTATGTCTTTTAGTGTCAAGAATTTACATAAATTTATACAAAATTCTAGGATAAAAATCAAGTGAATAGTTGTTTAACACTTTTTATATTGGATTAGTGTTAAATGGTTATAATAGCCTAATAAAATGGATGAATAAACTATCCTAAAGTAGGTCAATTAAATTAATTTAGATAACACAATATATTGAATCTATAAAATCAGCATATATGGAAAGTACAATGCTAATTGATATTATGATAATTGTAACACAAAGAAGAGATAATTATTAGTTGGTTTTTTTATGTGTAGGTGGATCTAATATGTGCAAGTATGGAAATAGGTAAACTAATACTCAAGATCGCATCATCAGATTCTAAGAATATTATTTGTAAAGTTTGGGACACCTCCATCAATGCTTATATTTGTGGCTCAATGATGTTATCTTATACATAATATTTGTTGTATTGATAAGTGACTATGTCTATCCATTAGGTTTTTCTACTACCTTTATATTTATGTGTCTAGATAATACACATAGGCTTTGTATGACTATGGATATCTCAAACCCTAATTCCTCACATTAAGTTATGTCACCTTGCCAATAGTGGGCTCACGAAGTCAAGCTAACCTCAAGGATCCCTTTTTCAATAAACACTAGATACATATCCAATACTCCAATGAGGGCCTAAAGCATATGTAGTTCTCCCCTAAGTGTAGGACTTTATGTTCATAAGGGTGAAATATACTATATGCAAGGGCATGCAATGATCTAGCTTGTAACTTAAAAAATACTACTCATCAGTTATTCTTTAAATGATTTAGACCTATAATAAGACTAATCATATGACTAATATAGAAATAAGAAAGAATATGGAAACAAACCTTAGGTGTGAAACTGATTAAAAGAGATTGAATAGGTGCTTGCTTGGTATTTTCTAGATGAATAATAAGTAGGATTTGATTTGTATTTATGCCACACTTTTTTTTAAATATCTTAAATAATGGTTAAAGATTAAAAAAAATATGCCAATGAATATGTTTCAAAATATTTATAATTTGGATGAATTTTGAGGTGTGAACACTAGATAAGGAAACTAGACAATAGCATCAATGCTAGTGAACAAACTTGAATATTTGTTTGAATCTCAGATTTGGTGTCAAATTCTCTTCCATTTCAACCTTAGTTGGGTCAAACCCAGCTCTTTCTTAGATCTAATTATTCAATGGAAACCCCCTTAGAATCTCCTATCCTTATTCTTCTTTTGTGACCTTGCTCTCCCCCATTTTTATTGGACCATTTCGACTGAACATAATGCCTACATCTTTGGTCATAAACAATCTAACATTTTGAATTCCTTCATTTACCTCCTCTCTACCATTGTAGAGAATTGGCAGATGACAATTTTGAATGATAAATTGAGAGCTTCTAAGGATGAGTTAAGAATATCTGATAAGTGGAACCTATCCTTATCCCCCCTAAAACCCTTTAAAGATAGAAAACACATGAAGTGGAACTGCCCTCTAGTGGGATATCTTAAACTCACCTTTAAAAACTTAAAAAGGAAACCCAGCCAAGGTGGGGGGAGGAGGTGTCATCAGAGATGATTATAGAAAGGATATTATTGCCTATGTTAGACCCATGGGAACCCAAACCAACCATGTTGTAGAATCCCTGATTGTACTTTCAGGGAACCATCTCATGGCATAACTAAACATCTCAAAGCTATCCATTGAAATTAACTCACTCAACATCATTAATGCCCTCCCCAAAAAATTTAAAGCCTCTCACACCATTAGTCATATTATTATTGATGTCAAATGTCTCCTTATCCCCAAATATTTTACCATCTCTCACTTTTTTGTGAAGGGAACAAGGTGGTTGACACCTTGGTAAACTTGGGGGTTTATAACATGGACTTGGCCACATAGACTAGACCCCACAACTTACCACCCCATATCCAACCCATGATTGTTGATGATGAAAATCCATATGTTGGCAGTAGAGAGACATGTGTGAACTCCAATCATGACTTGTAAAGGGCTTAAATCCACTTGGTGTCATATAATTGACATGAAGTTTAAACTCAAGGACTATGAACATAATTTCAAAAAATCACATCCCAATGGTAGTGGAGTAAAACAAAAAATTGATATTATGACTAGATACTTTGCTAATGACCTGTAACATAGTTTCAAAATTAATAAGAATGTCATGGGGGAGATAGGGACTGATGTGAGCCAATTTCATTCAAAGAAGTCAAGACTAACCTCAAAGTATGGAAGAATATTCAAAGGTAAGGTCTCATTAAATTCATGCTTGGGATCAAAGTACATGATGAGATCCTCACTGGAGACTTCACAACCAAATGGAAGTAGAGGTAAGTAATCTTTAGGAGGGCCACAATGGTTGTTTCTAAGGAGCTTATGGGATAAGTGACTAGTATGACCAGTGAAGGAATGAAGGCATTCAAAGATAAATGATGCAATCAAGAATTGATGCAAGCCATTTTCCAATTTGACACCATCTACCACACATGTAAGAAGGGCTTTCATCAAGCTACCCTTTTGTGAAAAATGGCTAGAAATATGTCTGTAAGTAATACTCTAGAATGAAAATTCACTCAAATTTTCTTACATCACTTTTTACTATTAAATCATTTCAAAGGACATAGGATAAGCCTACCTTATTATTTGCTCATTTACCTTGAAGCAATGGTTCTAAGATTTTAGGAAAGACCCTCAATATACATTATCCATCAAGGGCTTATATTTATTCTCAAAAAATGGGCAACCCCCATGAGAAGTAAGGAAATTCACTTCCTATAAAGTAGCATAGATAAAATCCCTCAAAGGCCTCTCTCTGGAGGGAAGAACAAGTGATGCATCTCCTTCCACCCACTTGACCCCATGAGAGGAAGGGAAGAAGGAATAGAGAAAGGATCACAACCCTTCTCCCCCTCATAAAATCCCTAACAAGAAGGCCAGCAGGAGCCTCTAATTCCAACAAGATATTGAGAATCCCAACTTTGAGCTTCATGAACTCAAGGTGATTAAATTTTGGAGGAGAGATAAGGAAACTATCAAACATATAGAGGAAATCATATAGAGTTATTATGGATTCATGAAAACCTTCAAATATTTGGCATACATATGGTTACTTACATGTATCAATAGAACAAGCTAAAAGAATAAATTAATGACATAGGGGAGGGGACTAGGGACCAATAGATGATAGGTGGGGGAAAGACTGTGGGAACCCCTAAAAAAAGGATGTAAGCACTAGCACCTCAAGGTATCATAACACCAAGAATGACAAAATAAAAGGTATGAAAGGATAGAGAAAGAACTCAACAAGATGTTAGAGGCCTAAATTTAGAGGATTAAGTAGTAGTGTGAAGAACCTAATTGGAGGTAGTAGAGAGGAAAATCAATTGAAGGAAATTTAGTTGAGGATTGTATCTAGTTAGTTGGTTATGTTTCTCATTTTGATAAAAAAATTTGAAGGATAGTGTATTTTAGGCTGTGTGGACCTTGTTTCATTTTATATATTGTATTGAACTATGGTTTTTAGGTCCTTGTAAAACCTGAGCTTAACCTATCAAATAAAAAATTCTAGTGTCACTATGTAAAACATAAGTGTTTGACAACGTAGAAATTTGTTGAAGATATGTAACCAATAGTGAAGTATATAGATCATGTTTCAATATTTTTTCAGTGTATAGGTAATCTGGGTCATAAGAATGATAGGGTTGTACATAAGATAATTAGTTAAGCATAGTGAGATAGTGAATGTGAGCCTTTTACTAGTAAGAAAGTTTAGAACTAAAGGCTAGACCCCTGATATAGTATGGATGAGTATCATCAATGTCAACCAATTTTTGTTTTTAAAAAAGTGTGAGTACAAAAAAAAAATTGACTCCATATTTGCATCACTCAATCTATCACTTTGAATGGTAGGGATTGTAGATATACATTTATTAATTTGCATAATATGTAAACATATATAACATGAAATAAGATAGGGCTATCAATATTTCATTGATAATGTAAAACCCTAGATAAATCAAATATAAAAAAACCATAGAAGCAAATAGAGAATGAAACCCTAAATTTGATATGTTTGAAAATGAGGGGGTCTCTAAAAATTATTATAAAAAGGATGCACATGGTTTAAAACACTAAAATATTATTGTAAAAAATGACATAATCGATATCTAGATAAATATGATAAATGTAATAAATCAAACCTAACCTAGTACTGATAAGAAATAGATATATTGAAGTGTGTATCTTTAAATGATAAAGAGATAGATAAATATAAATGCATACCCTAATAAGGCCCACTTATGTTCAAACAATGACTAATAAAGGCAAGAAACATGCTCTGGAGTAGTGTAGGTCTCCCAAAAATATGACAGTGAACATAACATACAATTAGCTTTCAAAGAATTAAAAAAAAAATTAATTAGTGTTAATTTACCACACTAAATATGAAAAAAATGGGTCCATTTATAGGTACAAAAATAATATTTTAGGAAAATAAATCATAGGTTTAAAGTGTTGATTACCAAAAAAAAACATTTGCTTCAGTTAACAATATGAATTCCATCAAGCTAGTACTCTTCTTATTTGAAACATAGGGGTAGTAAGTCTACAAGGTAAATGTCAAAAGTTCCTTCTTACATGATAAATTTTAGGAATAAATCTACATGTACCAACCTTAGGGGTTTGTCAGTAACAAGAACTCTATCTATGTGTGAAGATTGAAAAAATCGTTGTATGGCATGAAATAGGATCCTCAAGTTTTGTATGAAAATATAAACATGTTTATAATCAAATTTGGTTTTACACAAATTCCATCCAAACCTTAAATATACATTAATAAAGTAAATGAGAAACTCCTAATTTTGGTCCTCTATGTCAACTTAATCATTACACAAAGTTAGACTAAGAAAATTCATGATGTGAAAGCATAATTAATGAAGTACTTTGAGATTTCTCATTTGTGCTTGTTACACTTTTTCCTTGGTTATCAAATTTCACAATTTGAGAATGAAAATTTTATCAATTACTCCAAGTATGCTCAAGACATACTCCATCACTTCAACATGGAAGACTGCAAGTACACATTGGCTCATTTTCAATATAGAATCAATATTTATACCAAGTGTTCTTTTCCTTTAATTGATGGTACACTCTATAATAAATTATTGGGAAGTTTTATATACTTGAATCATACTGAAATTTATCCCTATTTTTATATGAATCTTTGTCACACTTCTATCAGGACCACCATGATAGCCTATGGCAAGATGAAAAACACATTCTAAGGTATCTTCATGATACACATAACTATGGGATTGAGTATAATTCAAGAGGAAAAGCCTCAATTTTTTGTTAAACATATGATCAAAAAAAAATTATAAGTTACACAGATAGTGATTAGGTAGGATTTCCATATGATTACATGTTAAGTACATACATTCATCATTTTGGGGTAAGTCATGTGGCTTGTTATTATAAGAACAATACTACTATGTTTGTAATGTTCCAAATTTCTATATGAATCATTTATAGAAGACCATTAGCCTATATTATTCTCATAATATAAGTTGGGTGTTATAAAGGGAATATTAGTGTTGGATCACTATTCACTAGTTACTATTCATTAACACTATTCATGAGTCACTATCACTATTTATGGTGACATGATAGGTGATATAGGGGATGATGTAGCCAATGAAGTGACTTGTTGATGATGTGTCATGACCCATATGAGGATATACCATGGTATATTGTGCATGTGAAGAGGTGGAGCGTATTACTCCACTTAGTGATATGATTCTCTGTCTTTATATGAATCATATGTGATTTTTTACATATGTATGAGAGTGGGGAACCACCCTTAGAAATATGCTTGATTTGAATGATGAGGTGAAGACAAAAGTTGATTAGTCATTATCTAGGAATATTGGGAAGTGGGAGACATAATGCACTATTCTATATTAGCTTGCATGTGTGAGTGAGATGTAATTTTGGAGGCTTGTGCATATGGAGGAAGATTTGTCAAAAGAGAGGAATCTACTTTTGATCCTTTAACAAGAATCCAAGTTG
Organism: Torreya grandis; assembly: GCA_037957365.1. NCBI lineage: Eukaryota > Viridiplantae > Streptophyta > Pinopsida > Cupressales > Taxaceae > Torreya > Torreya grandis. The sequence continues at coordinate 3,904,471 of JARHVA010001004.1, read as the reverse complement.
ATAAATATTTAGGAATAGTGGTGCCACTAAGTGTGGCACATTGTTTCCTTGGGCATGAAGTTTCCTCTCTCATCTCTCTCCTTTCTCAATTTATATATATGGAGATCTCTCTCCCTTTGTAAAAGCATTCTTGATATAATAAACTCCCATTTTTAAGGATTGAACTTGTGATCATTATTTCATCTTCCTTGGACAAAAATCCATTTAAAATTTAGATATTTGGATGCAACCCTATTGATCTCTTGAATCATGGGATGAAACCCCTTTCATTCATTAGGAAAATTTAATGTAGATATTGTGATTGTGCATCAAAGTTGTAGGTCTAGTGTGTGTTGTTTGTAGGATCTCCATTGATGTTGTGTGGAGATTTGGTGTTGTAATATATATGTAAGTGTTGTTTAATATTTTAGCATTGTAATATATTTTATGTAATCAGTTATTTGTACTATTTGTGTTTCTTATGAAAGTATTATAATAGCATATCTTTGTGTTGTTCATGGGTAATTCTCATATTCTATTTAAGTGCATTTTCAGATTTTAGTTTAAGTGTGAGTGAGGATTGTTATAGTTTGAGTGAGAGTATATTGGTTTGAATTTTAATATTTATTATTGTTTGATTATATATTAATAAAGTGTGAATATTTTTAGTAAATATCCTAGTTTGGGATTTTATAATATTTTTATCTACTATGAAAGTTGAATATATTAGAACTATCGCTACTGACCATAAGCTAATTTGGATTTAGTACATGCTTTCTGAGTTCATTCTTTTATAGAATCAATCCACAATGATCTAATATGATAATTAGAGTACTGTTCACATCTCTTGCAACCTATTGGAGCACCAATACACAAAAAAACATCAACATTCATATGTATTGTATCCACAAAATGATATAGGATAAGGTTATTGATCTTAAGTATTTTTTAAAAATGATTAGGTTACAAACATCTTCAAAAATTCCTTTCTTGACACTTGGTTCTTTTATACCAATAACATGTTAGGAGTGAAGGAATTTTTCATCAAAGGGGATACTTTAGTGATTCATATGTCCTTCCCTTTATCCATGTAATATTAAGGTGGATGTTAGTGTATTTAAAGGCTCGTAGACTTTCATATGGTTTAATATGCACTTCTAATATTGATTTTAAAAATGGATAGGCACTAATTAGTGCACACATATCCATATTTTATTAATATATAAAATTATCAATTAGTTAATTGACGTTGGCTATTAATAATAAAAACATTATTTTAAAGAAGGCTTGTTCTATAAATTTTTAAAGTGTTTTACCCTAATTTGGTTGTAAAAACCTAATAGGATAGAAACTAGTATTTGAATTTAGATTTATAAATATGACATATAAGCATGAATCAAAATATAAATGATTGAAACATATTCTAGTGATTTGACAAGTGGCATATTTTAAATAAATCAAGTATAATAAAGGGGTAAGTTCTTAGCTTTAATATTGACTGTGTGACTATGAAAAAATTCTAACATTATAAAATAAACAAAGCAATTATATGATTAATTAGGTTCTTAAACTATGTTTTTGTCTATAAAAGTTTGGTCCTATCAGCTTTGGGTCAGTATCAACTATCGATATTGACATATAGTAGTCGATAGTGACCTATGTCTAAAATAAGGTATGAAACTATATGGTCACCTTTAACTATCACTAAAATATATGTATGAGTGATATTAAACCCTATGATGATTGTAACTCCACAAATCAACCTCCTTCACCTTGAAACCTAAAAAATTAAGAAATTTTAATGGGTTGAGTTGATCCCAATCACCCTTATTGATAATTGACTATTTCCTATATATCTAATAATATAAAGATGTAAATTAAGCCACACATAGATCTCCATCATAGTGTGATTGTGAGATTATGTTCCTTCATTATATGAATGAAAATAATGATTTGTCTTTCATACATGATAATTATAGATTTGACTTGGATTTGGTATGCTTCAAACTTTGTTTTGGGCTGCTCTTAGTGATCAAATGAGGCCTTGATACACGCGCATGTGCACACACACACACACACACACACACACACACACACACACACACACACACACACACACACACACACACACACACACACACACACACATGTATGTATATATGTGTATGACACATATACACACACATATACATATATATACATACATGTGTGTGTATACATATATACACATGTATATATATATATATATATATATATATATATATATATATATATATGAGTCTTATTAGGTAATTTCTCATCCCTTCAACATGTTAGGTAAATTGGATGACCATAAGGAAAGATTTGATTTTTTTTAAATTCTTTAGGAGAGGTTTGGTAATGTTAGGCTTAATTTAGTATCGATCGACAATATTGACCCAATCTGACATTATTGACGAGTGCACAAGAGCACTAAACTGAGTATCTAGGCATGTATATACATTATATTGTGCAGGTATGAAATTAATTATGAGGTCCATATAGGTTTTTAACATCAAAATGGAAGGATCAAACTCATAAGGTAATGTGTAGGTGTGAGATAATGGAGGGTTGGGACCATATTATGTGTGTAAGTCATGCATGGTATATGTATGTCAATATTTTCATTATCAAGTGCTCAATACCATATTTTATTAACTACATAAAGAATACTTGTTCTAAAAGTAATATACTCTAAAAACCTGACCCTAGCCTCCTTCATATCTATATAAGAGCATAGAGGGCTAGTGGGTAAGGTAATTTTTTTGGATGAGATTTACTAGTGTAATATTGGCATTCTATTATAGGTTTGTTAATATGAATATGTAATAATGCTACCTAGAATAAAGTTGTGTATTATATTTATTTAAGATTTCATTATATTTATATTTTTCATGTATCACGGGTATTTGGAATATGATAGCTATAGCGATTATGGATAATATCTGATATTTTAATAATAATAAATGATTATTAAATATGGAAGATAGGGTTAAATGTGATTAAAAAACTAAAAAATGGATTTGTATTTTAACGTCACAATCTAAAACTTTATAATATCAACTATCATATTAAAATTATATAATTTTGTTTCTATGGGCTGAATTGATGCGTACAAATGTTTGAAATGCTTCTATTTTGAGGTATCCCTAACAAAAGCCAACTAACACATCCAAGACAAAATGTGTAAAAGAAATAGGATTACGTAACCTTGAGGTTTTCAACTACATATCATTGTGTGAGAATCATGTCTCAATGTAGTTTTAGTCCCTATGAGTGTCCCACCTCAATGTGAGATAAACCTTCAACTTCTCTATGTTAGCATATTTAATAATGCATCCACTTTTGTATTGTTAATATGCATTTTTAATATTAATTTACTATTTAATTTGTGGATAAGTACTGATTGTTTCACACTTATCCATAACCCATTATTAGAAAATATTATGAATTAAATATTTAATTAATTGATTTTTTCTAATAATAGGATTTACTTGTTTTACAAGTAACTACTCTCCAAAGACCTAACCCTAGCCCTATCCTCCTTATTAATATAATAGTATAAATGGCTAGTGGGTTAGGTACATTATGGAAGAAAGTTACTATTTTTATACTCAAAAAATTAGAACAATGTTATTTATCTAAAGAGGTATTATTCTACCTAGAATAAATCTATGTGTTTTATTTCTGTAAGATTTCATTAAATTTATATATATTTCATGTATTGTGGGTGTTTATCTTATGGTAGCTACGTTAGTTCTAGAAAATATCCAATAATTAACATGGTATTGGATCTATAAAGTTTCATGTCTTTTAGTGTGGCTCTATGGATCATATAAATCTTTTTTTTTCATGTCCATTACAAGTGAAAAGATCAAACATGTAGTTTTAATTTTTTCTACATATTCATTCTATTATATTTTCATATATGATTTTTTTTCCTTAATATTAAATTTCAAGCCCAAATATTAGTGGCCTACTAAAAATACCCAATCTTATGTTCTCACCTTGGGATCTTAGTGAATCAAAAATTGGTGAACATAGTTTGGTACTAAAGGATGAAGCTAATTTTTCATATAAATCCCGTAGGTTAAAACCTATGTTCTAGTAGTTTTAAAACTCATAGAAAGTTATCATTATTAGATAAACCAATTCATTTTTATCATTGAAGTGAGGTGAATCCCTGCAATACCCATACCTCATACAACATTGTACATGGATTTCTTCTTCCATGTACCTTACATTATATCTAAAGTGCCTAGTATTTTTTGTTTTCAATACAAAGAAACTATTTGATTATGGAACTAATTTGATAATTTAATATGGTAGTAAATCAAAAAAAGGTTCACCTATTATAGTGTGGTTATATGAAGCAACATATATTCTATTTTTATGTCCATAACATGTATAATTTTTAGATCTCTATTGTCATTTTTGTGCATATTGAGTTTTAAGAGAAGATTTTAGTGGCCTACTAAAAATACCCAATATTTTTTTATCTCACCTCACCCTTAAGGGATTTTATTTGTTTATAAATTAGTGAACATAGTGGGGTACTAAGGGTTTTGGGAAAATCATAGTTCTCCATTTGACATAAAAGATTACCGCAAGGTAGTTCTTGACCTTAACAACAAATTGGCCATCTACATCAATTGTTGATTCAACTTTTATGTGATAGTTTGCGATGATTTATGAATTGTGCAAAAATAAAAATGCCTAGTTAGACTTAAAATTTTACAAGAAGTATATCTCTAGCTCTAAAATAACTATTCTTCTATGTCAAGGGTTGATTCAAAATCTATATGGTGTTTTAGCATCCTCAAAAATTATGTCAAAATGAAAAAATTATGTCAAGTTAAATATTTGAAAGCATATATATTATGTGTTTTTAAGCACTTTTATCTTCTATTGATATTTATATTTCACTATCATTTTAAATATATTCCAATTTATTTAGACATGTGCTAATTTTCAATACAAATTCCCTAGGTTAGAAACTATGTTTCAATAGTTTCAAAACTCAAAAAAATATATCATTATCAGATAAACTAACTCATTATTATCAATAATATGAATGGATTCCCTCCAATACCTAAACTTTAGATAATGTTATAAATGGAATTTGACTTCCACATGTATTATTGTATATCAAAATCACTTAATATTTTTTGGTTTTTTTTTTCAATAGGAATCCATTGGATATTTGAGGCTATAGTACATTGGTAATTGGTTATCCCTATGAATTTAATATCTATAATCAATGCCTTTAGGGCCTATTCACTATTTATTCTTGTGATTAGTATATGAGAGAGCCTAAAAATCAAACACACCCTAACTTGGTAATTTTATATAAATATTGGGTATAGTTTCCAAACCTACACATTATTGAGGTATTCATGTTCAATTTTAATTTTAGTATTCATATTTGGGGTTAATTTTTATAATGTTACAATGAAAGGGTATTGTAGTGGGCATATTTGGAAAAAAAACTAGTTACTTAAATATAACTAAAAAATTGTGTTAGCAATGGGGGGAAAGTAATTCTTACTAATTCCAACTACTTATCTAGAAAGGGTATATTACATGTGTTTATAAATAAGGGTCAGTAATGTCCTACCAAGCCTCACCTTGGATGAGGCACATGATTAAGTATTAATCAATGTTGGAACCATTAATATGTCATTTACTTATGATTGGTATCACACTATATTATTTATTGATATTATGCTAGATCATGAAGAAATAAATATTTATTATTATTATTATAATGAATAATCATTTGATTAATGTGTTATTATTTATATATCTTCATACCATAGAGATAATTTGATGAGTTTGGTGCATGTGAAATAAACATGTGTTTCTAAATGGGTTAATATTTATTTATATACTGATGATGAGATGAATTGGTAAAGGTTTGAATTGAGTCCATCAAGTTGTCATATAAGTTGACATTGTGCAAGTGATATATAAAACAATAATGCCCATAGTAATCATAGATATCAATAGTGGATTGACAATGGGAGTTACCTTATGTGATGTAGATTTTGTGTCACATTTTTTTATTATATAGGTTAAAAGACAAGATGAGGGTCCTGTGCCATTACAAAAAGAAGATGAAAGATATTTAGGAAAAATCAAAAAGATAAAAATAAATAGAACCTAAAAACCAACCATAACCACTAATTTTATCCAAAAAGATGCCAAAACACTAGAAAAAAGATGAGAGAAAACCTAGACACTAGGTGATAGCTAGTCTAAATCTTCAAACTCCAACTAAAGGACTAGTTTACTAGTCCCCATGTTCTCTATTTTCCTTTCCCTACCTCTAATATGGTTGATTATTCCATACAAATAATCCATGATAGGCCTCTTCCTCTTTAACCCAATAGACTTAAATTCCTCCCCTTGTTCAATAGCAATCTTGGCTTCATCTCCTCTGTCATTGTAACTAGTTTTTTATCCTTGGGGGTTTGATCAACAACCACTTCTTCCTCCTTATCCTACTAAAATTTTCCCTTACTCGAGGAAATATTTCTAAGGACTACAAAAAATTTAAGCTTCTCAAACTCATCAAAGATTTCTATGCTTAGAAGCTTTTGAATTACCACTTTTATTTGTAGCTTTTCAACATATTATTTGATCTCCTCTTTTAGTTTCAAATTGATGGAAGCACATCCTATACTGGTAATGGGTGTCACAAATTTTGGGGGCCCCTTTTGGCTTCCACTAGGATTAAAATCTCCCTAAATATTCTCCACCCCAAATTATTCATTCCATCCCACTACATGCTCTACTTAAGGTTCTGAGAAAAAATCATCCTCCCTGTCAGATTCCTCCTACTCACTTATGATGTGAATGGCCTCCATTATGGACTTGGTCCAAAGGGGTTCCCCCCTTTTGACTAAGAGCAAGATAAGCCCCTAGTGTATTATATCAACTAAGAGGTTACCTTTGAAATATTAACAAACACTTATAATGATTTAAGAAGAAAGAAGGGTATACTAATTGGGTGGCCCTTAAAGTGTTTGAGGAGCAGAAAATGGTGATAAAATACCATTGTATGCTTCCCCTCTAGGGTGATGTACCTTGTTATTTTGAGGCACACATCCAGCCACTTCTCAGGGAATTCCACCCTTAGAAACCCTTTTTGGTTCAATGATTTGGGATTTTTTTCAATGATGTATAAAATGCTAAATAATTTTTCCTTTTTCTTTTTGTCTTTAAATGCCTTCAAGCCTGAATAATCCATACCTGTGATATCACCTATTACTTCTTCAATGACCATGAGCTTCAAATCATGTATTTAAACCTCCCTCTCATTCCAACCATGAGAAAAATGTCTATATATCACCACATCATGGCCTATCAATTTCTCCATGTAGCCAACAATCCCACCCTTGACCATATTTTTTCAAACATAGGCATCTTCCTTCACTTCTATGCAGGATATTAGCTCTACCCGATCACAGTCACCTCCCATTCTTGTTTGTTTGTTTCTGATACACTTTTCACAGATGGATCCCCTAAAAATAAAATATATAATGATTTTGAAAGTAAATTATTAGAAGTTAATGTAAGATAAATCCATACATGTGATATCTTAAGGTGTTGGTGAGACATGATAGCCTTGCACATGTGAGATCTCCTCCACCCTTGTTGATTGTATTTAATAAGAATGAAAACCAAAATATCACACATTGGATTATCCTTTATCAAGCTCAATGAAGGGGATGACATCAATAGTATATGCCAAGTCACCTTGCCAATGTCGGAGGGATCCACTAAGGACCATTAAATTTACAATTTTATATGTGCTTTTATTACCTTCTCTATACGCATGATCAATAGACAGCCATTTGAAGAAATTAAGTAGATTTTTATCTTTTGTGTCACATTAGTTGCATGGATACTCAGTATTTCATGCTGTAGTGACATGAACATAAGTTGATATTATATTAAGTGTGGATAATAAATCTACATAAGATGGAACTAGTAAATTAAATTAATAAATCCAAAGGCTTTATGGTCACCAAGGTATTAATCTGAAAAGTGAATAAAGGGGGACCAAATGAATATTTTTAAAAGAGACACTTATTAAACAAATGAAAATGTGATAAAACTGAATGGGACAATTTATCATCTAATGATGGAAGTGAAACATTATTATGTAAACCAAAATCCATGAATGATAAATGGACATGTTGTAAAATAGGCCACATGATGCAAAACAAATAGTGAACAAATAATAACACATTAATAAAATGGAAGCCACGATGGATAATATGTAGTAGTACTAAATATAAATAAATATTGAAGAGGCAAAAATCAAAATCTAGAGGAAATCATGGTCACTAGTAGTCATTAAATAAGCAAGTGAGCTATGAACATCAAGGAACAAGAAGAGACTACAATAATAAATCCACAGTTGTTAAAGTAGTGATATATTAATGGATTTTGATAATACATTCCTTCTATCTATAATAAATAAATGATAAAATAAATAATTATCCACAAGGGAAAATAACTTAGAATAACCATTCCTAAATTAAATGATATTTTCCAAAAATATTTCCAATAGTAAATGATTTCAAGGACTCTTTAATAAAAAGAAATAAAATTATATATAAAAGGCAACCCTTCGAATAGGACATAGATGGTTTTTGGGGAATGATATTTTTTATGTATAGGATTATATATGTATCATGAAGTTAAGATAAATATTCAATGAGCATTATTGCATTTATTTTCAACCAAACTAAGTCACTTTAGTGTAAAGTGTATATAGTATCAAATGATAGAGTAGTAGAAAGGGCTCCTCAATTTCACCTTATGGACTTTGTTCAATCATTGTGTGAGTGGTCAGGTGGAACATGGAAAAAAATCATCTCACAATTGGTATCATTACATGATCATGTTGAGACATGTTAAACAAGAAAAAAAGCTTCTATAAATAATGTGCATACATTTTAACTCTTCTTTATACTTCACTAGTTTAGTGATTTTTTCTTGATGATGAATTATGGATGGTGATTTGAAATGCGTCAATCAAACAATTTGCACATAGTTTTAACCCAAAAATATTATTCTCAATCTCAAAGATTATAAAAACATCAAATCTCTTAGTTTAAACTAGGATTATAACTATAGAGTTATCATAAATGTATTATGTTGTAACAATTTGTTATTGCATATGGGTTGAGTTGAATCTTAGATTCATGTTAAGATTTGATTGTTTATTATAGATCACATGGTAAATCTATAGATAATTGAATGAACATGATTTATGACATTGTGTTTATTTTCCTTATAAATGAATATAAATATATATATATAAATATATATATATATATATATATATATATATATATTATAGTTAACTATGTTGTATTAAATTCATTTTCAATGCCTAATAATCCGAAATGATAGTGAAGGAGTTAAATCACTTATTATCAACGTATTGCTAGAGGCCTCAATAAATCATGTGTGACTCTATTATTGATGTTTAAAGAATGTGCATTATGTGAGATAAATGATATGTTCAATACAATTAGATGGTAAAATTTGAGTGAACTAGGAATTAATTTATATTTTATTCCTAATCATAGAGATGATTTCCTATTAAGAAATAAATAGGTTTGTTTGAAAAATAAGGATTGTTAATCTCTTAATCCAATTTCAAGATATGTAGCCTTTGAGATTACAATTAAGTGAAAGATTAAGCATATAAAATAATAGGCCTAAGATCAAATTTAAAAAGGTTGTGATCTGATATTGTACTCTTAAATATCAAACAATCCATTAGAATAGTTGTGAATTGAAATATTTGCTTCCTTTGTAACATTACTAAATATAGGTTAAACTCATGTTATCAAGGAAATTAATTAATATTTAGAGTTAGAACTAAATAAACCCATCCTCATGGGATTACAATGACCGTATTTCCTCCATGCAAAAATCAAGTTTGATATGAATTATAATAAAAGTATGTGAAATTTAATGGAACGAGATTCTCTTGTTAATGTTGTGCATTTTTCATTTGATCGATTAAAGACCAAGTTGAAGGGGCCCTTTCCCTTTACAAGAGAGATATGAAAGATAGACATGACATAGAAATAGGAAAAAAAGGGACAAAAGTGAATTAGGCATCTAAAACCCCTTGCCACCAAACTTACACTAAGACTCAGTCAAAAAACTTAGGGACCTGACAAAAAAAGATAGAACAAAACAGACTATTCTAATTCAAAATAAAAGACCAACTACTTGGTCTCTTTACCATCACCTTTATTATTCCTTCCTCTAGTATGTCTTCCAATGAAATGATCAGTGTCTTCTTCCTATCTTTTATACATGGGTCTGGTAGAGTGGATCTCCACTTTCTCCTCCTCAAGAACCTAGTTGACCTCCTCCTCTCTACCACTGTGAGTTAAATTTTTACTTTATGGGTGAAAACTAAATGATCCCTACCTAGATTAAAGGAATCTATCTCTTGACTCAATAGCCCTTTTAACTTGTCAAACTCATCCTTAATTTCACCACATAGGAGTTTCTAAATAGATATTTTCATGTGTATAATCTGAAGGGAATTCATGATCTCCACCTTATCATTAGAAGCAGGAACCCCTCTACCTCTATTGGCTATCGAATGGACATAGACTAAACTCCCATATCTAGTTTGGACTCCTCTTATGATTTTTTAGTAGAGTTCATAACTATTATGTTCCTCCTATTCATTCTCAAAATCCAACTCAGCAAAATGATCTTCCCCCTCTTCAGTGTTTTCCTTCTCACTAGGTATATCAATTACCTCGGTGACAATCTTACACCACTATAGCTCAAAGTCCCACTTTATCAATGATAAGATCAAGCCTTGGTGAATTACATTAGTCAATGGATTTATCTTAAAATTTAGCATCAAGGCCTCTAAAGATTATAGCAAAAAGAATGGAATGTTGATTGTATATCCTTTGAAATTATTCAGAAGAATGAAATGATAGGAAAAATCATAGTGTGTTTACCTTCTAAGGTTATATACCTCATAATTTGGAGCTAGACTTTGAGCCATTTCCTTGAGAGAAAGGACCTCATGAAACCCTTTTGAGCCAATATTTTGGGTTTCTCTTTTTCCTTTTTGAAAAAAAATGCCCATGAGCTCTTCCTTTCACTCCTTATCCTTGAAATCTTTGACACCATTGCAATCCATCCTAATGGTTTTTCCAATGAGCTCCTTTGTGATCAAGATTTTCAAGCCATGCATTCAGACTTCATGGTCTTTCCAACCATGAGTGAAGTCCCTGGAAAGTTTTATGTCATTCCCAACAAGATGTTCTATGAAGGGATCTAAACTGCCTTTGACCATTTTATGACACACATATTCATTTTCCTTGATGTCAGAACAAGAAATAAGTTTGGAACGATCTCTATCCCTACCCATTTTGTGTAATTGCAAACTTTTACCATAGGATTCATTGTTTGAGTGCTTAGGGAAAGAGATGGGTAGATTTTGGAATGGAGAGCCAAATTCAAAAATGTGAAGTGAGCCTAGAAAGACCCAAACATACAAAGTCATAATGATAATACCCTTGCATGTATTAAACTTAGTACTCCTATTCTATATTTGTGTCATCAATAAATAAAACATCATGACCAAGTGGGGTGTGTCCTTTTTTCTCTATTTCAATAATTGAGATGGTGTCATTCATAAATTCACTTTTGTGCCGGCTAATAAAATCACTCCTTTGGACCCCAAGGTTGGACATGCAATTGGCACACCTATTACCCTACCTATAGACAGGCATTATGGAGACCCAATTAAAATGTGTCAATAATTTTTTCACATCATCAATGATCCCAAATATTCTAATAATAGGGGGAAAGGCATTTCAAATAATTAATAATATTTAGAGAGTCGACTTCAATTTAGAAGAATTCTATGTCAAGGTTTACCACCAATTCAATGCCCCAAAACATCACTTTAGCTTTTGAGACATGATTTGTTTGGATCCCAAACGAGCCTACATAAGCCACTCTAATATTCCCAAAAGAGTCCCTAATCATCTCTCCTACTCTTACTAGGCCTGGGTTCCCTTTCACATCCCCATCAAAGTTAAGCTTAAACTAGGAGAGAGGGGGATGCTTCCATTTGACTTTAGACCTATCAACCCCCTTCACTTGAGATTTGCAAGGAATGATAAGGTTGAGGTGATTTATAATTTAGGAGAGAATAGCAGAGCTAATTTGGTCAAAAGAGGAAGTGAAATAAGACCAATTTTCAAGAATAAAGGCCAAGATCCTCTTGGAGGTGGAGGGAGGATTGGGTCTACAATTCTCAAAAATACATAAATTCCTAGATTTTTAGATTACCAAAAAAATGTGGGGAAGAGTACCAAAGTTTTAATGGGGGAGGATCCCATGGTGTCTTATATTGAGTAATTAGGTCCTTAATGGATCCAAGGGTAACCTAAGAAAATTTAGACTTGCTGAAGAAAAGCTGAAAAATGGAAGAAGTGAAGGAACAAGAAAGGATCAAATGTTCAATAGATTTAGCTTCCCATCTACAAAGAGCACAGCTATTAGAAAAAAGAATGCCCCTTCACACTAGATTTTCCATAGTTAAAATCTTGTTCTGAGTCACTAACCAAAATAAAACATTTATTTTGGGGATGAGGTTTTCAACCCAAAGATCATTCCAACTCTCATTTGCTTCTACTTAATCCCAAAGGGAAAAATAACCATATTTAATAGAGTAGAGAGCATTGGGGCGAAATTTTTAAATCATCTAGGAGATGAGCTTGTTGTTGGTTTAGATCATCTTTTATGAGAATTTTCCACTTCTTTCTTCCATTAAGATCCTCCCAATAATCTGACACTTTGTGGCCTAAGGTCTCTTTAAAGAAGGATATCAGTTCCAAATCTTGGATGGAGGCTACCAAAGGGGATTTGATCTAGGGATATTTCTAGAAGTCCACTTTATTACCCCTATCAACATTCCATTTGAGACCTTTGCTAAGAAGATCCTTACTAGCTTTCAAAAATACTGAGCCATTATTTGGACCACTTTTCAAAAGAAAGCAATGGCCTTCCCCAAATTTTAAGTATTTGGCCTTTATAATCTTGGTCTATTGGTTATCTTCTTTAATCACCCTCTATCCTTACTTAGCCAAAAGGGATTGATTCATGGATCTAACCCTTCTTAACCCTAAATCTCCTTTCGAAGTAGGGAGACAACCTTTATTCCAAGAGATGAGCATAAACTTGAATCTCTCCTCAGATCCTCTCCAAAGGAATTTCTTCTAGATATGCTCAATTTGATTATAAATCCTACTACGGATTATAAATAAAGACATGAAATAAACTAGGATGCTTTGAAGTGAATTATTTAAAATTTATAATTTGCTAGCTTGGGATAGCATATTCCCTTTCCATCTTGAAAATTTTCATTGAGTCATGTTAATGAGGGTGTTTTAAAACTCCAATTTCATGAGACCCACAAAGAGAGGAGTACCTAGATAAGAAGAAGGGAGGTTCTTTATGACACAACCTATAATCTTAGAGATTTTGACTTGAAGGTTGGGTGGGGTGTTGATGAAAAAATAGAACTTTTGTGGAAGTTGATGCTCTGACTAGAAACAACTTCAAAGATTTCAAGAATTTTCCTAAAACACCTTGCTTTAGTAATCGAGGCTTCACCCATGATCAGTGTATCATCCAAAAAAATTTGATGGGTGTTCAGGTTGGTATTAGGTGTAGTTATGATGCCTCTAATAATGCTTGAATTTATTGCCTTGACAATAAGCCTATTCAACATTTTAGCTAGAATGATGAACAAATATGGAGAAAGTGGATCTCCCTGTTTGAGCCCTCTTCCTATTGGGAAAAAACCCTAGGAACTCCATTAGTAATGGCATAAAACATGGGGAATTTATGTAAGAGGTAATTGGATTTTTGACATATTGATTTAAGCCAAATTTGAGCAATATTTTATGAAAGAATTTCCAAGAGACCCTGTCATAGGCCTTGTTCATGTTAGGCTTGAGGAACATACCTTGCCAATTGGATTGAGACATCGAATGGATGGTTTCATGAGATATGATGATTCTTTTTGATATCTATCTTCCATAAATAAAATCTCCCTATTGGTCAAAAATCATTTTATCCAAGAGAAGTTAGATTTTTAGAGAAATCCCTTTGGTGTAGATTTTATAGAATTTTGAACACAAGCTGATGGGTCCAAAATATGTCATTTGAGAGGCCCCATCATTCTTAGGAATGAAAATAAGAAGGTATTATTGAAGTTCTAGAGCATGGATCTATATTTAAAGAACTTGACTACACCCAAATAAACTTTGTTATGAATGATATCCCAAAAAACCTAAAAGAGGAAAGGTGGGAAACCATTAGGACATGGGGCTTTATCCCCTTGTAGAGAGAACACTATAGCCCTGATATCCTCATCTAAAGGGGGAGAAAAAATAGAGGCATTGTCTTCATGGGAGATAACCCTTTCAATAATTTTGACCACTTGATCCTCTAAGTCCTCATCCTAGTGGGGGAAAAATAAGCAAAGATTTGTGGAAGTTAACAATTTGGGATTCAATATCTTTGTCCTTCCTAAACCAAGTGCCATCCTCGCCTTGGATTTCCATGATGAGATTCTGTTTATGATTCTTGGATGTTGAGGTGTGGAAGTATTTAGTATTTTTGTCACCCTCTTTTCATCAAATCTTCCTGGATTCCTACCTGTAGTAGGTTTCTTCCTTGGATTCCAAATTATGAAAACTACATAGAAGTTCCATTTATTTGAACTGAAGATCAGGAGAAGGGCCCCAAAAGTAAATTTCCAATTTGGTTCTATGTATTTCCTCCTCAATAGCACTCTTTTGGAGGAAAATGTTACCAAAAAATTCTTTGTTCTAGATCTTGAGATTGTTCTTGTAATGTTTAAGCTTCATGGCTAGGATATACATGGTTGAACTTTAAACTGGAAATTTCCACCATTCCTTCAGGGGATCTTCTAGAGACTAGTTTGAGAGCCACATTTTTTCAAATCTGAAGGGTGTAGCCTTATATGTTGACATATTATCACTTTGGAATAGAAGTGGATTATGATCAGACTTGATTCTAGGTAGGGACGAGAGGGAGCTAGTGGAATTGTGAATCCAATTAAGATAAATCTAAAATATATCCTATCTAACTTACATAAGATTATCCCCTGGCCTTTGATTTGACCAAGTGAATTGATTTCCATTTAAATCCAAATCAAGAAGACCTACATTAGCAATAAACTCATTAAACTCCAACATAATATCATTAAGGCTGCAAATTCCCCCTTTCTTCTCCCTTTGGGATAAGGGATAATTGAAATCTTTAGCCACCATCCAACTCATATTTTTATAATGGTTTCTAATGTCTATCAAGTTTTTTCAAAACTTATTTCTTTCAAGCCTAGATTTTAGGTCATAAACATTGGTGAGGACCTAATTATTTTTATATCAGATGTTAAAGAAGGAAACAGAGATGTGGGTCTTAGTTATAAAAAGGGGGGTGCGTTCCAAGATCAAGGGATCCCAAAAGACCACTAGGCCACCTGAAGCACCTCTAGAATTATTACAACTATAAAATACATTGTCCCAAATATTAGATTTGATCTTCAAAAGTTTTTAGTTTTCATTTTAGATTCTTGGATCAACAGGGTGTCTGATTTATATTTTGAGACTAAATTTATTGCCAACCTCTATTTTTTGGGGTTTCTCAACCCCCTTATATGCCATGGGATGAATTTCATTTCTTATTACTAGGTAAATGTTTAAGGGTCATCTATGTACCCTTTACAACCTACTTGTCTATTTTTGCTCTCTTGGAGCTTTGGGAAGAGGGTCTGCCTGAGGATTTCTAATCATAGCCAAATTTCAATTTTTCCTCCCTTTTTTGTAGTGTACATCCACCCACTTTTCCTTAGATGAGTCCTTAGAAAAATCAAAGTTTTCCCCTTTTCTAGTGGAGGAGCATTGTCCTTCAGACGAGGAAAGAAGTTTGGTCTCCCCACAGGATTGTACATTAGATGTGATGGAAAGAATTAATTATTTCTCTTTAAATAAATGAAATTTGAACAATTATTTGTTGGTTTATTTTACTCATTTCCTTAGCTTTGAGTGATTATAATTTTTTTAAGGTTTCCTTAGAAATTGAGGAATAATGAGATTAAATAAATATAATTATTTATTGTTGTACACTTATGACAACTAACATACCTATCTCTTTTAGGAAAGTTTAAAAAATTAATATATGTGAAAATAAATTAATATACAACCTTATATACCCCAAGAGGACAAAGTCTAGGAGCTTAGGAGGGACACATGTCAGCCTAAGAGGTCTGAGGAGGACAAAGGCTGAGAGCCCTAGAATTAAAATAAAAGCCATCAACTCAACAACTAGTGGTGAATAAAAGAATAATTTGTAATGGTTAATATTTTATTAATTAAACATGATTTTGAATATTCCCACTATATAACTAATTAAATCATTAAGATCACCAACTTAACTATCCACCTAGGCAAAGAAAATGAAGAATTTTTAATAGTTTGGTCGTAAATCTAATTCTAGTCTTAACAAAATATATAATATGGATTATGGTTATGTGGTATATATATTAATGAACATTAGTCCATTCAAGGCTATGATAAGGATATAAAGTCCATTTAGATTTAAAAATGAATATAATAACATAAGACAAGGCCACATTTAGGTGATATATATTAAAAATTCATTAAAATTTATATATTTGAAAATGGTTTCCATAGTGTAATCTATTTATAAACATTAAATTGGATGAACCCTTAAATAAATGTAAAGAGACTATATTTGTATTGAGCATGGTTTTACTATCATGCAATTAAATTTGTGAGCTTGGGGAAATCTAGATTGTGACCATGATGAATTTTTTTAAATGATTGATTTTAAGGTATTAACCAAGGGTTAAGGTTAAATGAGGTTATATGATAACATAACTATGGACCCAAAATAAGGAGTGATCACCTTTTATGGGATTATAATCCATAAGTCCCAGGATCATAACCTAGCATGTGCACAACATAAATTGAGTTATCACTAACCCAGCCATATCAATCTAAGAGGATTCATTATGGATTAAAATTCAATAATGTCATTACAAATTGGGTGATTTTTTTTGGATATTTTGTTGTGTTATGGGATCATTTCCTTTGCATGAGCATGATTAATGTTGATTAAAATTAAAATTATGTAGTTGGTTTTGGAGTAGCACATGAGGGTGTTATAGGGTTTTTACCACAAGGCCATGAGTGAATAATTTTTTCATTTTTACCTTTTCAAATTAATCAAATGGAAAAATAATTGTGATGAAACTAAATGACTCGTAGATTAGGTTAACCTAAACTAAAGTTTCACTTTCATGGAATCATGGAACCTTGGGTAGTTTGGACTAACTTGAAGGATATTTTTGGGAAACATAAAAATATGTTGGCATGACAACTATAAAATAAGCTTGGCAATCTTAGTCTAGATAGTTATCCTCAGATTGAGGATTTCATCACTCAAGTCAAGTGCTTGTGATTTTTACTTATTAAAATAGGAGTAACCAAGATTTATGACCAACTCATTATGAGTGTTTTGTAAAAATTCAATTGTCCCTACTTATTATTCATCTAAAATCACTACACACAATATGATTCTTTAGATAGTACATATGTGGCACCAACTTTTGATAAGTTTTGTGATCAACTTCAGAGAGAACAAGAAAATTTGATTTTCATTGTCAACATCCAACCTATAGATACTAAGAATCAATCATTATTTTTTAATGATAATAATATGATGTAACAACCCAACTCTATAAAAATAAAGTGTCCTACCAAAGTAGAAGTGGAAATGAAATCCTAAGACTAAGGGAAATCAATTGAATCAATAAAACTATTTCCCATGTCAAAACAAAGGCAAAGGGAAAATAAATGAAAAAATCAATAAATAATGTTGCAAATTTTTTGCTAAACCAATAAATAATTAGCATTGATGTGTCTATAAAATGACATACATGGAAGAAGAGATGAAAAAAATATAATTCCCTCCCTCTAAAATAGGATTATCACTTTCTACAACAACAAGTGTATCACCTATGTCTAAATGGAATTTGGATTTAGGAGCCTCTCACCATATGGAAAATGAAGGCTCTTTATTTCACACTCTTGACAAAAACTACACAACTAAAAAAAATGTGGTAAATAATATTTCTCTTGTTGAGACCAAAGGGTTTGTTGAGATGGAAAATGTAATATTCAATAGATTTATCCATGTTTTATATCTTTTTTTAACCTCATATCCATCTATGAGATCACATAATTAGATGAAGGTAAAATCATTTAGTTTACACCTATCAATGTTGTCATTAGAAATTCAAAATACCAGTTTGAAACTAAATGCATTGGAATGTTTGATCAACAAGTAAGATTGTAAAACTTTGATAACTTTGTGCTCACCCAACCTTCAAAAGTCATTATTGTGCATGAAAATGATTTGAGTAAACTTTATCATGATAATTTTTATCACCTAAACTATTTCTCATTATAGGAAGTCAGTAATCATAACATGGTTCTTGGTTTGTTGAAAGTTTATTTCAAAGATAGATTTTTTCCTGGGTTGTGCACTTAGAAAACAACACATTGATCTATTTCCTAAAGAAAAATATTGAGGTAAACTAACATATTATAGTTAACTCATAGTGATCTCATGTCATTACCTAATGTATATTTTGATAAACTTAAATACATGATTATTTTCATTGAATATTTATCTCATAAAACATGGGTATACTTTATATTAAAAAAAGTAGTGATGTTTTTTAGCACTAATTTTTTGTCAAACCCCTTTTTTAAAACTTATCAAATAAAAAAATTGAGTGTCTCAAAAGATAATGGAGATTTTTTCAACAATCAAATGATCAAATTATATAAACATACAAGCATTCAACTTCAACATATTGTTCCCTGTACCCCTTAGTTGAATAGTGTAGCTGAAAATAAAAAAACTCGCACTTAAGTAAATGGCCAATTGCATGGTGCGTTCCAAAGACTAACATAATTTTTGGGTAGTGGAAATCTTGTGTGTAAACAAGATAAAAATTTCACACCCCACTCAATAGTGCAAGACATGAATCATAAACAAAAATGGTTTGGTGTCAAACCCATTATTTTTGATTTAAATATATATAGATGTAATGCATGGGTGCATATCCTAAATGATGAATACAAAATAATGAAAAGTAAGGATTTTACATATATTATTTTCAAATTTTATGAAGATATGAAGGGATATCATCTTCTTTTTGCTATTTACCAATAGGATGTATTGTTTGATGAATAATTTGAGGCTTATTATCTGACATATAATCCTCCTCCTCCATTAATTTATACCAATCCAAACATAACTTATCATTTTTTTATGAATAATAAGGAATTTTATATAATTTTGATTCTAAGTGTTACTATAGTTTGTATGATGAGTGAGAATGGGGACAACCAACTCCTCCATTACAAACAAAACATATACTTCCACTACAATTTCATGTAAACATTTAGAATATTATATGCCTAATATCTCCACTTGGATAGAATCTAGCAAGGTGACCAATATTATGACTACAAAAACAAACAACCTTACTCATACCTTTTGCTTGATTCTGATTGTGATCTTCCTTTGATTGATTGCTTCTCCTCATATATTCTCTTGCCTTATGACCAAAAAGATGACAAACAAAATAATGGCCATGAAAATAATTTAAAAACTTGATTTCATTGGGTTGTCTCATTTATTTCTTCATGTTGATCTTCATGATTGCATCCTTCTCAACTTGGTCTGATTTCTCTTGTTCAACCTTACTCTTTTTGACTACTAGCTTCTCATGCTCAACCTTCAAGGAGCCTAGATCAATTTTCAACTGATCACACTCATCTTTATTTGACCTCAACCTTTAATTTGTAGCCTTTAATTGATTCTTAAGATCATTAATAATCATATTATCCTCTGTATCCATTATGAATATGTCACTCTTCAAGGTACAAATCTACTCCTCATAAGCCTTAGCCACAGACCTCAACTCTTGATTCTCTTTCCTTAACTACTTGGCCATCTTGTGCTTCAAGGACCACCTACCTAGCTATCAATCCTTACTAAAAGACTTTATTTGATACCAATTTTTAGAATCACAACCATTGTTATGGGGGAGGTGAGTCAATGTAAAATCATTAACTTTCAATTCCTTTTATCATTCATCAATCAATCAGACTACTCTAGAGATATAACAAAGCATATTCAACCATCCATATAAACATGAAACAATAACATAACACATGAACACAAAATCTATGAAAAAAAAACTTATAGGGGATAAAACATACTATCACACCACTTAGACTACTATCCTATAATTAATTTTAAAAAAATTAGTGAGGCACAAACCCCACAAGGAGCACTAACCCCTCACTAGTTAGAAACCAACCCAAGTAGTCCTTTAGCAAGCTCCAACTTGAAAGGAGGCTCCAACCCCATAAGATAACCAATCATCCATTTAATCAACAATCTAAAACTCCACATTGATTTTTTTTCCTCTCAAAACTAATTATGGTCTTCTATAGCTCTCACATCTACCTCTCACACAATCACAAAACTGCCCTCCTTCTTATTCACTTAATTAGCCCTTATACTTAGCAATCTCATCAAAATAATAGAAAATAAAACCCTTTAAGACATGAAACCTATTAAATGTATTTATATATATTCTTAAACCTTATAATCTATTTTCTAAGCTTGATATGCAATCAAACCCTTCACACAAGCATGCCTAGTCAAATAGGCCTAATAGCCTTCAAATAAAGCAATCCACTAGCTCATCACCTTCATCATCACTATCACACCTTCAAGACATATTAAAAATTTTATTGTAATTCTCTCCATTCCCTCACACACTTTTTCAATTCTCTATATCCTTTGCTTTACTTTTTCATAGTCTAACTAGTCAAAATAGCCTTATTAGGCCTCCTTGCTCAAACAACCCTCTTATAGGCTCATTAGGTCTAATGACCTATGTATCCACTTACATAAAATTGGTTATATATTAATTTATTATAATATTATCCATTTTAATGTCCCCAGTGACCTATATTTTCTCCTTTAATGAGTTATTTTATTCAGTTAAGTCCACACACACTCAACTAGCTCAAAGAAGCCTATCAGGCCTTGCCTTTATACCACGTTATTTATTTCACCCATATTATTTGGAAAAGATGCTTACCATAAATTATTTAAAATTTAACTATGTACACACACTCATTCATGGGTGAGACAACCACTCCATAATTCAGCCATTTCCCTTAAGACCCAAATCCTCCATTAGGCCTAGTAGAGACCTAAAGCATTTAGGTCTTCTTCAAGGCACATGTTACCCTTGAACTCCTTAAAACATCTTGATATTTTACCAAAAATTTAAAAATATATAAAACACATAAAATATACCCATGAATAATTTCATATAGGTCTATAAAATTTGTAAATCCAACTCACCACTTGAACCAAGCCATTTAGCTTACTTGCCATTAGCCCTTTACACACTTAGAAAGTTTATTTCTCATATCTCAATCAAGATTTAAAAAATTCAAAATAAACATATTAAAAAATCATATTTATATATAATTTATGCCCTCAAAAACTTCTCTATGTCCATTATACATCTTCACATAGGATAGAAGGTCTCAAACCAACTCTGGCAAAATGATCACTTAAGTTAGTCAAAAATTGTCAAAGTATATTCAAGAAACTTTGACTACCAACACCTAAATATTGACTTATTATGAATAAAAAAACTTATACTTGGGAATTTTATACTTATGTAACAGCTCCATTATCATTATATTCTTTAACTCTTGTTAAAACACCTCAAACTCACTTCTGCAATATGGCCACTCAAAAACTGATGGATACTTCAAAACACAATCATCTTTCACAAATAATAAGTTCACTTTTAATGAATTTCATGAAAAAATTCCACTTTTATATTGTTAATTAAGGATTATAATACAAAAAAAAAAATTTACCATACCAAAATTCTCAATATTTTGTTCTCTACACTACTGGCTTTTTTGGTTTTTATCATAGTTAGAATGGTTGAATTTAACCTAAAATAAATGCACTTGTATGAATATTAAAGACATGACACCACCTATATGATTATATACATAAATTATAATCTAATTTTTCCTTTGACACCAACTTTATTTGATCAAAATCTTGGCTTCTACACACAAATCTTTACTCTCAGGTTCACTAAGAAAAACCTAGTCAACCAATAGTCAACTCTCATGTGTCATAAATGCATATATATGGAATTTTGGGACAAACCACCACCTGTATAATATTCATCATGGAATCTTATATAACTTTCCTTTTTACTCCATCTTAATTTGACACCTTCCATGGCTTTTACAACTCTTTATTTTCTCACTAGTCTACAACACATAGTTTGAATTCAAATCCCAACATCTATATTTTTTAAATTGCAATAGCTATTTATTAGGGCTTAATAATGATGGTCTCTTGCACATCAGATTGAAAAAGAGTAACTTGGGATATTTATAACTTGAGAAACAAGACTCATTAAGAAACAAAAATTGCAGTGAACCTTTATGGGACCAACATCAACATCTTCAAAACTTCCTTTAACCAAAATTGAATTATACCATACAAGTAATAAATGCACAAATAACATTAACCATTCATATCTTCATGATAGCCTATGATGGTCTTGAATTTATTAAGAAATAATGACACATTATTCTCTCTCCAAAGGACACTATTAGGCACTAGAACCTCACAAATGCATCTAAGGATGCCTCAACACCTTCTCTAACATCTCAAAGACCTGAAAACATGCCATAAGATCTCAAAACACCAAATACGCCTCTTTATCTTTAATACACTATACCTTAATCTTTATTTGACATCAATTACCATATTCAAATAAGCACTTATGTAGTGGATGACCAATTTGAGGACTATGTTTTAGTTCCTTAGTTTTATTATGTCATCAAACAAGTGAGATGATTACTCTATTCTTGGTGCATCACTACTTTTCCTTTTAGCAAGACTCTTACCCTCTCTTACCCCTTTTCCTTTATGGATATTAGGTTTATAATTAGTCATAAATTCCATTTTTTCTCTTTATAGGTCGATGCACTGATCCTAACTGGGTGCACTTAGATTAGAAATAAGCCAAACTTATCCAAAGGTTTGTCCCAAGGATCACAATATTCCCACACCTTGGGGACATTTCCATTATTGTGATGAGAAACATGATATTTTTCATGTATTGGTAATTTCAAGTACTTTTACACCCTATGATGAGTACTTTTATACCCCATGCCAAGCATTTACACTCTATTCTCATATTCAATCATCCCCATGTAGTAGTATATCCATGGGTGCACATTTTTAATGACAACAATTACCTCATGGTAAACCTTGGGGGAAAATTTATTTTATCACTTATGTTGTCATTCAAAACATGCACCTATGGATACTTAGTGGCATGTAGAAGCTTTATGGTGGGGTGCTAGGCATGGAGGTCCTAGGCAGGGTGTGGGAGGACTCAGTACTGGGGTTCAAAATTATTATAATGTAGTTGTATGCATAAGCATTAGTTGTCTCACCAAAACAATGGAAACATCCCCAAGGCATGGGACCCTTTTTCTCCTTGGGATGAGTCTATCATTATGGTGAGATAATCAAAGGTCACATATATATCTATATTATGATACTTTTGTGCCCCAATATTGAGTCATCTCATGCCCTGTGTAGGACCTTTATACCTAATTCCCCACCGCAAAGCTTCCCCATGTCACTGAGCATCCATGGGTGTATGTTTTAAATAACAATAGTTTTTGGTACACCTAGTTAGAAAAAATTGAATAATTTAAAGGATTGGTGCCTTTCTTTAGTTATCAAGTGTAGTAGACACTCAACAAGAGTGCTTGATGACTCATAACACCTCTGATTTATAAAGACCGATCCCCTATTTAAATGCCAAGATTAACAAGATCATCTACAAGAGGTATTGATTTTTATTTCACTGAGATTCTAGTTCCATCTAGAAGAAGAGCTAGAGCATCCTTGTCCCTTATTAGAAGGAATGATGCAAGTTAGTCTCCACCCAGAGCTCAAGCTATTCTCCACCCAGAGCTCAATTCACACCATCATTTGGAAGGTTTTATTACAAGTGAGGTCTATTCCCCATCCCATTCATGGATATACCAAGGAATCAATTATTTATGCCCTTTAATGGGGGAAGTCCATTAGTCTTAGCATAGCATGATGAAATTTTTATGTCCACTCTCAAGAGCTTGCCATATTTCATAGGTGAGAATTTGGTCTTCCCTATAGAGCAAGATATCACAAATATCTACACAATACACCATGTCACCCAAGATAATGTTGCAATCAAATTACTAGCTTCTTCCTTGAAAGGAAATTTTCTTCAATGGTACTGAGGCTTAGAAATAAACTCCATTCATAACTAGGATGAGCTTGGTGAGGAGTTATGCAAGAAGTTCAAGGACCAAAGTGATCATTTATCCTTGATAGAGTAGCTCACAACTATAAAGTGAGTGCCACACAAAATGATGGTCAACTTCAATTTTAAATTCCAAAGGGTTTGGGATAGAATCCCTATACTATGTAACCCATCTCCTAACACTACATTATTGTATTTCTTAAAATATCTTAATAGTGATATCATAATTATGATTCAATCTACGGGAGGCACAGTTCTCCTTGATGCTTATGAAGTTGTAGTGCATGTAGAGAATTTCTTGATTCAAGTAGTCAAGATTGTGCCCAGACCCCTAATGCCTATATTTTTAAAACCCCCTCCTAACCCAAAAATTATATATCCCATGCTAGTGCCTATCCCTATAGTAATAAGCACACTTGATTTAAATTCTACTCCTTTTAATGAATTACATGAGGTGAAAGCATTATAACAAAGTTTCAAGAGTGAGCTAGTTGCCCTTAAAAGATAACAAGCATAATGCTTTAAACATTAGTCATTCACTCAATAATACTAGTCAAATAGACCTCCCTAGCAAGGTGGTGTATAGGCACAAAACTAGCTCACATATAATAGAGTGTGTTATGCATAGAAGGTTGATGCTGCTAACACCTCCAAATCGCTTGTCCTAGTACAAAATAATATAACGTAGGATTCAAAATGGTGTTTTCCATGAAACCAACCACATGATCAAACTTCTTTCACAAATGGGATCCTAAACTAAATACCTATGGTTTAGGACATACCTCAGCTACAAGAACAAATTAGTGGTGTTACTCCACAAATGGCAGAGACCCAAGTGTTGGTTCACCCATAGAATGGGTCTACCTTTGTAGATTGGTAGGAGGAGGACTTTGGCTATATAAACCAAGCTAGTGCATCTAGTAAGGGAAGCACCCCAATTGCTTTCAATACAAGATTAAAAAGGAGAGAAATAGAGGAGGTTGTGCCAACCATATCACCCACCTCTTACATGGTCCAAGTGGAATAGATGAAGATGACTAGCCTCAATGTCACAATGTATGATGTGCTTACCATTCTATCCCAATAGAATTTGCTTCAAGACGTGTTGAAAGGCTTTTAAGAGTGTCAAGCACCCCAACCATCACTCACTACTTCTACAAGCTTATGCCAATTAAAATAATAAGCACAAATTCATAATGTCAACTACAAGCCACCCCTATTTTATGTCTCTTTGATCATCAGCCAACACCTAGTACATAATTTTATGATTGACTTTGGCATAAGCAACTTAGTAATACCAAAGAAGATTGTAGACATGATTAGAATTGTGTATACCCCTATTTTTAAAGGAGTGGTCCAACTTGATGGTATAACAATCAAGGTTATAGGTGTAATCAAATATTTAAATCTAATGTTGCATGTATACCCAAGCCTTTCTATCATGTAAGACTTCATTTTTATAGAATTACCTCCCTACTTCACCATTTATCTCTCTCAAGACTTGACAACAAAGATGAGCAAGTATTTGTCTTTAGATTGGTCATATATGTAGTTAAGAACTAGGTATGGGACAAAATTGACCATCAATTAGAGCCTATCTTTAAGATCCATGTTGAGCCTTACACACTTAGCACAGTTGAGTAAAACTATGTGATATTCAAGCAAGAGGAGGATTCAATTTTCCATGAGGTTACGACACCATTATAGGAAACCCCAAACAACCTACTAGATGAATGAGTGTATGAGCTCTTTGAGTGTGACCCATATGATAACATAGAGATAGGGCTTAGTACATATTACATCATGGAGGAGAATCTAGTGCTGCCTAAACTCATGAAAGTGCATGAGAATCCTAAAGGCATATGGGAGTTATACTTTGATGGCTCCTAGAGCAAGAATGGTATAGGAGATAGTTTCATGTTGGTCTCTCCCTAAAATTTAAAATACTTCCATGCATATAGACTAAAGTTCACTTCCTTGAATAATAATATTGAGTATGAGGCACTAATTTAAGGCCTTCAACTTGCACAAAAGAAAGGAATCAAGGCATTGTAAGCAGTGGGTGATAGTGAGTTGGTGGTGAACCAAGTTAGGGCACAGAGCATGAATAAGAATGTCTTGATGAAAGCATAAAAACATAGAGTATGGGATATGATAGAAGGTTTTGATGTTTTCAATAACACCTCTATTCCAAGATTGCAGAATTAGATGCAGATAGGCTAAAAATAATGGGTAAATAATATGGCATCCCATGTAATATAATGAAATAATTCAAACAACCTATCAAGCTAGTGGTTAGACCAGCAATCCTTGATAATGTAAAAAATTGGCAAGTGTTTGATAGTGATGAGTAAATCATCAATTTCCTTCAGGATGAAGTAGAGTTTTGTATCATGAATCAGGTGCAGTTGTAAACCCAATATAGAGGATAGGTCATCCATTTAAATGGGAAAATTTTACCAAAAGGACTAGTCACCCTAGAAAATATATTTGATCTCAATGACCGATTTAGAGGAGAAAAGCATAGCATGACAGCCAAGGAAGACATCTATGCACCCATAAACATCTTATTATAAAAAAACTCTTAAGGCTAGTAGGGTGTGTTCTGCACCAAAAACCAAAAACTTCATTCAACTTAGTAAGAGATACAGTGACATTTTTACATGGAGCTACAAAGATCTCATAGGTTTCAATCCAAGCATTCTATAGCACACAATTTAACTAGACCTAGGTGCACAAAGTATGCACCAAAAGTAGAGACAAGTTAACCCAATGTTGTATTCATTGATGTGTAGGGAACTTTCCAAGCTCATCGAGGCTAATATAATAATTCTAATTAAACACTCTTTGTGGGTCACCAATTTGGTACTAGTATAAAAGAAGAATGGGGAGATATATCTCTATGTAGACTTTAGAGAGATGAATAAGGCTTTCCTTAAAGACCACTATCCTCTTCCACCCATATAGAAAATCTTGCAAATAGTCATAGGTGTAGATATATTTTCATTGTTGGATGGTCATTCAGGATATAACTAGATTCAAGTGCAAGAGTGTGACTGGTATAAGACCACGTTCACCACTACATGGGGAACTTATGCATATTAGCACATGCCTTTCAACCTAACAAATGTAGGCATGATCTTCCTAAGATCCATGGCTATGGCATTCAAATATCTCATCAATAAGCTCATCTTGGTTTACCTTGATGACATAACTATTTTCTCTAAATTTGTAGAGGATCATTTGGGCCATCTAGTTCAAGTCTTCTAGAAGTGTCATGAGTTCAAAATATCTCTGAACCCTAACAAATGCATCTTCACAATATATGAAGGCACCCTTATTGGAAATATTATTTCTAAATATGGACTCATAATTGATCTAGATTAAGTCAAGCCTATCTCATCTCTTCCACTTATAAATCATAAAAAGAGCCTCTAGAGTTTCTTGGGGAGAATCAACTTTGTGAGAAGGTTTGTGCCTGATTTTGCTATCCTTGTCAAGCCTCTCACTATGATGTTAAATAATAACATTGCATTCAATTAGATGAATGAAGGTAAGGAAATTTTTGAGGCCATAAAGCATCCCATCATTCAAGCTCCCACCTTGATTAACCTATATTATAATAAGGACTTCATACTTTATGCATTCGGTAGAGCTGAAGGTATCTCAACCATCCTAATGCAGTAGAATAAAGACCAGCTAGAATAACCATTTGTCTTATTCAATCAAGCACTAAATTATTATGAGTTATATACTATAGCTTCATTAAGAAGCATACACTCAAAATTGTGAGAGAATTGATTAAATTTAGGCACATGCTCTCCAACAACAAGATCCAACCCATGGTAGTGTACATAGGTGTCAAGGTGATTTAACTTTTTAAGAATATTTGAGTCTTATTCCTAATTTAGTTAAGGGTATAGAATAGTAAATAAGTAAATAATATTGCAATAATTTAACCACTAATTTATATAATTTATTTGTATTTTTAACCTTTCTATAAATAGCAATAAATATGGAGAAAATAAGACTTAGATTAAAAAAAATTGAAATGACTATTGCAAGTTCTGATATTGGTTATGCAGGACTAGGATAGTGTTGCAAATTGGGATCTAGATTTCATTTAGTGAAAGGACATGAGTACCAAAATTGGACACCCTAAAGTCTATTGTTGTTTTGCTCTTCTATCATTATTGTCTAAACTACTCGTAGAGACCTAAAATTTTTGGGTTTTCTTCATTGTCCTTGTGTGATCTTGCATATGAAATATCGACTATTGAAAGTCTATAGAACTCCTTCTAGCATTGATTTAATCTAAAAACTCGAGAATTCATTATGCTTTGAAAAAACTTGAGAAAAAAGGGGGGATTAGTGTGTGTAAGATGCACTGAACATATATCCACACCCCTTATGTGGGCACATTGCTTACATACCAATACTCTATAGATGGATCAAGTTATATATATTTCTCTCACTTAATGTGTTTTATGTAATAGTGTGAATATAAATACAAAAATACTAAACTAGGTGTGATTAAGGTGGTTAGGGACTAGTGTGAGGATTTAGATATCCTTGTAGCTATATCTAAAGGTTGTATATAGAGAATAGGGAAATTTTTCTTAGTGGTTTTGCGTGTATTTTTTCTTGATTTGTAATATTTTTCAACCTCCTTCTAAATGAATTTTGAATGGGATTTTATAGAGATCTAGTGGTCATAGATTGAACATATTCATGTTAGGCCAACAAGATGAATGATAGGAACTACAAGAAAACAATCATTGGAGCTAAAACTGCAATTAGATAAGAGTGCCAAAATAGGACACCCTAGTTTCTAGCACTATAGTCCAAGTTGGTTGCTCCTATCATACAGGTGTGGGACCTGGGGGATAGGATTGGCCTAGGTAATGTTGCATGGATGAGGTGGAAAGACCATTTGGAAAGCTTAAGATGTTTGGGAATAATATTAAAAAGTGCCTAAAAGGATCAAGAGAGCATGCAAGAAATACCTATGGGTTAGGTGTCATAAGCCACACTTAAGCTACCAATTTTGACATTTTATATGACTACATTTGGCCCCCTGTATTCTAGTGATGCAGTGAAGCGAATACTAGGATAAAGGAAAAGTAAAAAGCATACTTGAACTTACATTAAGGGTGAAGCTCATGAAGTTGTGTAATGTTAGGTGTGTGTAGAGAGAGCACATCATGAAGTGTAAATCTACAACATAAAATTAGGAGTAGATTAGTTCTTACTAGACATGTTATGTCTAAATTAAAAATATACAAAAGTTGGGTAAAAAAGAGACAAAGAGAAAGGAACAAATGCACCTCATTGGGTATGTGAACTAATACAAAACCTATTGTGATGTTGAGTGATGTTGGGTATATATTGAATGACACTATACCAAGAGTAATATCATGAACAGAGCTGAGTGCTTAATTCCCCAAGAGTGGCTCAAGAATATAAAGGTTATCCCTTTGGCTCTATCATTGCGCACTAAGTATAGCTATGTGATTATGCATGTGTTAATCAATGTTTGGACTATGTATCCAACGCCTTTGAATATGTGGCTCAAGAATATAAAGGCTAGCTAGCCCTTTTGCTCCATTGTTTCCCCATAAAGTGAAGCTATGAACTGATGCTAGTATGAATGTGTGCTGTATGAGATGGCTCTAAAATTCCATGAATGTTTTGTAATTTGATAATATAGCATGGATAGCTAAATATGTGATAGAAACTAGGCCACTCTTGGCCACTTAGACAAGGTGGAGATTAGGCTTGTATGAAATCCACTCCAAAATTAGGCAATAGGCTTATGTGGAAGCTACTGAGGAATGATGTCAACCACCTACATATGGAATAAGGCACGCAACTACTGAGAATGCCTAGGTAATGCCATAAACTATAAAGAAGAGAAAGTAAATGTGCCTCACATTTTGCTCCCAATCACTGGTGTCTATAACATAGATTTTGATCTAGAAGTTATACTAACCACCTAATCTAAAATTGGAAGTGAGAGCCATTATGCCATCCATGATGCCCCCTATATCTAGATTATCTAAGAAAAACTATATTGAAACTATTGATTCTAAACTGAACTATTGTTGGCAAAACTAAAACTAGACTTACCTTTAAATCTATTTCTAGAAAATTTGGTTTTTTTTCTATTTGGATAAGAGCACCAAAATAAGACATGTTGGGGGATCAAACCAACAATAGATTACAATTGTGAAAGCAATAGACGTGGAAATCAATCAGATAGATAAGTAACTGAAATGATAAATAGCACAGAACAAGATATACAAGAAAACACCCTGAAAACTTGTATTGAAACTCTTTACAATAGGAATACAATGAAGAAACTTCATTCTTCCACACCTCTCTCAGATGCACACAAGATCTCTCACTAGATCTCTATTCCTCAAGAGCTCTCTCTCAAGTACAATCAAATCCAACAACCTGGATTGATGCAACTCAGTACTATCCTTCAAACATTCACAATGTTCTACTATTATTGATACATTCTACAATTCTAAGCTAAGAAGATCTTTCCTACATATAGAAATAGGAAACTTGAGCATGCTCTTACAACAAACAGTTAAGCCTCTTCAACAAGGGCTCTAAAAATAGTAATGCTAATAATAGAGACGCAAGCTTGAGTCCACAACTCAAACTTATCATGCAAACACTCGCTTCTGTCCACGGAAATAGCTTTTTGGACACGCAGGTAACCGACGTCGGTTCCTGCCTATTCGCCTGTGACCATCGCCGGTCGACTCTACTGCAGACGTCAGCGCCTCTGTAACTACAACTGACCGACGTCGATCGCTCCTGACTGACGTCGGCATCTGTGTAGACCCAAACCTATTTTGTATGCTCCTTGGTGAAGCTTTTAGCTCCACACCTTAACAATCTCCCACTTGGAGATAAACTAGTTGCACCAGTACCTGTGCAGCAACATCTTCTAGCTCCTCCATCTTCAACTCAATCATGAAGACCAATAGAAGTTGAATGAAGATTCAACTTCTCCTTTGTAACTGGCTTTGTTAGCATATCAGCAGGATTCTTGTCTGTATGGATCTTCTCCAGCTTCAACTCTCCATCTTCCAATACCTGCCGTATGAAGTGGTACCTTAGCTGTATGTGCTTGGTTCTTGAGTGAAAAGCTGAGTTCTTAGCTAAATGGATTGCACTCTAACTGTCACTATACAATCTGCAACTCCCATGCTCCCTTCCAAGCTCTTCCATGAACCATGTCATCCATATCATCTCCTTGCTAGCTTCTGTGGCTGCAATATACTCTGCTTCTGTAGTTGACAAGGCAACAACCTTCTGCAACTTAGATATCCAGCTAACCGTCGTTTCACCTACAGTAAAAACATAACCTGTAGTGCTCCTTCTGCCATCCAAATCCCCTGCCATATCTGAATCTACATAACCATGTAGAGAAGTATCTGAACCTCAATAGCATAAGTGCCTACTGCTGGTTCCTCTCAGATATCTAAGGATCCATTGAATCGCTTTTCAATGTTCCTTACCTGGATTGGCCATATACTTGCTTACCACTCCCACTGCTTGGGCAATATTAGGTCTAGTACACACCATTGCATACATCAAACTTCCTACTGCTGAAGAATATGGAACCTTACTCATGTACTCTACCTCTTCATGTGAATTAAGACATTGTTCTTTACTTAACTTGAAATGTCCAGCCATAGGTGTACTTATCGGTTTTGCATCCTGCATATTAAACCTTTCCAACACCTTGTTCACATAATCTTCTTGAGACAATATCAACCTGTGATTTTTCCTGTCTCTCTTAATGCTCATGCCAAGGATTTTCTTAGCTGCTCCCAAATCCTTCATAGCAAACGTTTGAGCTAATTTTACCTTAAGCTCTGAGATATCCTGCATGTGAGACCCTGCAACCAGCATGTCATCTACATACAACAATAGAATAATATATCTACAGTTATCAAATCTCTTGAAATATACACAATGGTCCGATTGACACCTACTGTAGCCATGCTCAGTCATAAACCTGTCAAATTTTAAGTACCATTGCCTTGGAGCTTGCTTGAGGCCATACAAGCTTTTCTTCAACCTGCACACTAACTTCTCCTTACCCTTGACCTCAAATCCTTCTGGCTGTTCCATGTATATTTCCTCATCCAAATCTCCATGAAGAAACGCTGTCTTAACATCTAGCTGCTCAAGATACAAATCCTCAAAAGCAACCAAAGACAATACAACCCTTATAGAAGTCATCTTAACAACAGGAGAAAAAATCTCACCAAAGTCAATACCTGGCTTTTGTGCAAATCCTTTCACTACCAATCTGGCCTTATATCTCATCTGTCCATCCTCACCTTCCTTCAACCTGTAGGTCCATCTGTTCTTCAGTGTTCTCTTACCAGCTGGCAATTCAACCAAATCCCATGTTTGGTTCTCTCTTAAGGACTCCATCTCCTCAACCATGCCACGCTCCCACTTACTCCTAAACTCCACCTGTAATGCTTCTTCAAAACTCTCTGGTTCTCCACCATTGGTTAGCAATAAATAATATAAGGAAGGAGAATATCTAATTTGAGTCTTACTTACCCTTTTAGACCTCCTGGTGGGTGTCTTAAACTCATTCTCAACAATCTATCCACCCAAATTTTTTGACAGTGACCGACCTCGGCCACCTGGAGACCTGTTACTGGCCGACGTCGGTTCTTCCTGGCTGATGTCGGTGCCTGGTCTACCGACGTCGGTCTCTGTACGATCGACATTAGTTTCTGTGCTGTCGACGCCGGTTCCTAACCTGCCGATGTCGGTCTCTATGTTTTCCTGTAAGTGATTATTTCTTTTTCCCGCGAGCTCATTTTGGACCATAACTTCATCCAATTCACTATTGCTCTGCCCAGATTGATCTAGCTTCCTTATCTGATCACTATACATCACTCTTTCATTGAAAACAACATCATGGCTCCTGATTACCTTGTTAGTTCCTAGATTCCAAAATTTGAAACCAAAATCATCTGAGCCATAGCCAATAAACGTGCACCTCATAGACTTAGCATCAAGCTTCTTTCTATTTTCCTTATCTATGTGCACAAAGGCTTCACAACCAAAAACTTTGAGATATGAGAGATCGACCTTTTTACCTGTCCATGTCTCTTCTAGAATTCCACCATCCAGAGTTGTAGAGGGTCCTCTGTTAATCAGGTACACTGCGGTGTCAACTGCTTCTGCCCAAAACTCTAAGGGCAACCCTACATGCAATCTCATACATCTTGCACGCTTCATGATAGTTCTGTTCATCCTTTCAGCAATACCATTTTACTGAGGTGTCCTTGGAACCGTCCTTTGCCTTCGGATTCTGTGAGTGTAACAATACCAGTTAAACTTAAGACTGCAAAACTCACCGCCATTATCAGATCTCAAGCACTTTAATCTTCTGCCTGTTTCATTCTCAACCATAGCTTTCCAAATCTTAAAAGTCTCAAAAACATCAGATTTCTTTTTAATACAGTAGATCCATACCTTTCTTGGGCGTCATCTATGAATGTAACATAGTACCGTGATCCGCCAATAGAGGCTACCTGAGCCGGTCCCCACACGTCTATGTGAACAAGCTGTAACTTTTGCCTTTTATTAGTAGACCCAGTTTTGAGAAAACTAACCCTTTTCTATTTTCCAAATACATAATGCTCACAAAATTCTAGATCCATACTTTTCAAATCTGAAAGCATACCTTTAGACATAAGAATTGACATCCCCTTCTCACTCATGTGGTCAAGCCTTGAGTGCCACAATTTAGCATCCACATCTGAAGTAGATAAAACTGAAGGAGATTTGTTAATAACACAATTACACAAATAGAGAGTACCTTCTCTCTTACCTCTGGCCATAACAAGTGCACCCTTGGTCACCTTCCAAGAATCTGCTGTGAGAGTTACTGTACAACCCTCATCACCTAGCTTACCTGCAGAAATCAAATTTCTCTTCAAACTAGGAACATGCATCACATCTCTCAACACCCATGTGTTGCCATTCTGCATCTTCAACTGCACT
Organism: Torreya grandis; assembly: GCA_037957365.1. Taxonomy (NCBI): domain Eukaryota; kingdom Viridiplantae; phylum Streptophyta; class Pinopsida; order Cupressales; family Taxaceae; genus Torreya; species Torreya grandis. Next base: position 3,869,826 of record JARHVA010001004.1, on the reverse strand, counting down.
TTACCTTTGCCAGTAATCTTACAAGGCTCATCATCCCCTAAGTACACTATTCCAAAATCTCCATGGATATAGTCACTGAAATATTCCCTGTTAGGAGTAGCATGAAAAGATGCACCAGAATCTAATACCCAAGATTTTATATTATTATGCAGAGAGAAAATTAAAGCATCCTATGCAATACCTGCAATCTTGGCTTCTTCCTTTCCTTCGTGCTGGTTGTCGTCCTTGGGCTTTGACCAACAATCTCTGCTTATGTGCCCCATCTTTCCACAATTCCATCATTGTGGCTTCCTGCCATTTCTGGATTTAGATCTGCCTTTCCCCTTAGACTTGGATCTTGCTCTACCTTTCTTGCTCTTCTCTTTTTGCCTTCCCCTGCTCTCAAAACTTAAAGCATTCCCAGATGCCTCTTCTGTGCTTTTCCTGCGTATTTCCTCATTCAAGATAACACTAACAACATCCTCTACTTTCAAAATATTTGATGCAGATGCAGTATTAGAAACTGCCATTACTAAGCCATGCCAGCTTTCAGGCAAAGAACATAATATTAAAAGAGCTTTTATCTCATCATCAAACACTATATTTACTGAGCTTAATTGATTCACAATACCATTGAAATCATTCAGATGAGTAGAAACAGATCCACCTTCATTCATATGCAAATTAAATAACTGCTTCATAAGATATACCTTATTTGAAGCTGAGGGTTTTTCATACATATTTGCTAATGTAGTCATCAACTCTACCGTTGTTTTTGCCTGTGACAAATTAGATATCACAATGGAGGCCAGACTCAGTCTTATAGACCCTAGAGCCTTTCTGTTAAGAACTTCCCATTCTTCATCCTCCATGTCCTTGGGCTTCTTTGCAATCCCACCTAACGGTAAGTAAAGATCTTTCTAATACAGATAGTCCTCTATCTGCATTCTCCAGTGTTGATAGTTCTTGCCATTAAACTTTTCCATTCTCAACTTACTTTCTTCTGCCATTGCTTCTCCCACTCAAACAGAAATCCCTGCAGAAACCCCTGTGAGCAACCTGTAATCCAAACACACTACACAGATCTGAACCACCTGTTAGTGAACCTGAGCTTTGATACCAAATATCAAGCTCTGAACCTGTAACCAAGGCTCTGATACCACTTTTTGGGGGATCAAACCAACAATAGATTACAATTGTGAAAGCAATAAACGTGAAAATAAATCAGATAGATAAGTAACTGAAATGATAAATAGCACAGAACAAGATATACAAGAAAACACCCTGAAAACTTGTATTGAAACTCTTTACAATAGGAATACAATGAAGAAACTTCGTTCTTCCACACCTCTCTCAGATGCACACAAGATCTCTCACTAGATCTCTATTCCTCAAGAGCTCTCTCTCAAGTACAATCAAATCCAACAACCTGGATTGATGCAACTCAGTACTGTCCTTCAAACATTCACAATGTTCTACTATTACTGATACATTCTACAATTCTAAGCTAAGAAGATCTTTCCTACATATAGAAATAGGAAACTTGAGCATGCTCTTACAACAAACAGTTAAGCCTCTTCAATAAGGGCTCTAAAAATAGTAATGCTAATAATAGAGACGCAAGCTTGAGTCCACAACTCAAACTTATCATGCAAACACTCGCTTCTGTCCATGGAAATAGCTTTTTGGACACGCAGGTAACCGATGTCAGTTCCTGCCTGTTTGCCTGTGACCGTCGCTGGCCGACTCTATTGCCGATGTCGGTGCCTCTGTAACTGCAACTGACCGACGTTGGTCGCTCCTGACCGACGCCGACGTCCGTGTAGACCCGAACCAATTTTGTATGCTCCTTGGTGAAGCTTTTAGCTCCACACCCTAACAAGACACCCTATTGTCTAGTGTTATAGTCCAAAGTTGGCACTCTTGTCATATGTTGATTCTAAAGACTATTCTATAATTGTCACTATTTATTTGGTTTGTTCTACCTAATTTGAAGTTTGAATATTATTCTAGGTGTTATGAAAATTGATTTTTTGATCGATTAGAGGCTCTAATCTTTGTGACAAAAACCCTTGTTTGTTTCCCCCTCTTATGAGGTTAGGAAAGATAACCCTATAATGACTGCCCTCAAAATAAAGAGCCTTACAAGTGTGTTATGCTATGAAAATACATGATATATCAATAATAATTGACAAGATATCTCAAGATATAGCATGGTTTATAATGGAAATTCTTAAATCAATAGGGGTATGCCTAGATAGATATAATAATGTAATAGCATGTACAATACAGTTAACTAGAATTAGAAGTCTAGTTAGTTGATATTAGTTGTTAGTTGTCAAGGAGGGATGTAGCATGATGTCCATCATGACATCTAATAAAGCAAGAGAATGCATGATGTGGATCATGTCATTGCAAACAACTGATAAGCAAATAAGCATGCAAGGCAAGAAGTAGAAAGCATACTAAAGTGGCCAAGGGGCCAAGTAAACAAGGGACATGGACACATGTCACTCAAACTAGGAAGTAAGCATACAAGGCATGTTTAAATGCCACGTACGCATATAATGAAACAACCAAGTTTGGCACAAAGACCACAAGCACATAGAAGAGTATAATTAAAGTACATTGGCAAATGTCTTAAGGCATATATAAGAGACAAAATAATCATTGAGAAATGCAATCACATCTAGCTACACAAATTAATAAAGGAAAGCATGTAAATACTAGAAATACAATTACATCTAACTAATCAAATAAAAATTGAAAGCATACAAGACATGTAGTACAAGACCATGTATATGCTAAGAAATACACAAGTGTTATATACTAGTGAGTGTCAATAGAGTAATCTATGTAAGATGTTAAGTAATGTAAATCAACATGATAACTAGAGTGTGTGATCTAGGAATGACAAAACCTAGATGGTATAATCATGTAGAAGAGGCCCCGAGGGGTTAGATATATTTATGTATATATCAAATGTATAATTAGGATCCTCCCTCAATGGGTAGAGTGAAGCAATCATAGATCTGGATATCACTGCACACACTCAAAGAAGATCAAGTGAAGCATGGTAATATAGATAAATCAAAAAACAATAACATAAAACAACAAATATAAGTCTAACATGGTAGTAGAAATGTAAATCAGGGATGATGCATATAATTGAAATGATTTTGAATTTTTAAATATTTGATTGTTTTTGGTATTTTTAAATTTCGAATGTTTTTGGATTTTTGATATAAGCTATGTACAATCAATCATGAGGTGACTATGTATGATAAATATTAAGAAACTATGTACAAATAAGAAAAAATAAACTATGTATAAGTAATTATAAGAATAAATGATATTAACTGATGAGTCTCATAAGAAACTCCCTATTATGGTGTCTTGTATCAAGGAGAGGGATCATGCGTGATCGTGAAGTATGATGGAAGGTTGAGACTATGGCTTTGAAAGATATATATGTTGTAAATACTCTAAAATCTATATAATATAAACTGATTGTGGGGTCCCCCTATAACTCTAAGAAGTGGATGCATCTATAGGGCTCTTAGGGACCCATCTAGTAGTAGGAGAAGCTCTCCAAACATGTGCTTTATATGTAGAAGCATAAGACCTCAATGATATTTCCCTGGGTGTGAATACTATAAATAGAAACTATCTAGAGTTTTGAAACTATGGTTTCTCTAAAAGAGGCCTTCATAGAAGTGTATGAATTCTCTATGCTGGCAATGGATGCCTCAGCTGTGTCTGAATCTAAACTGAAGGAAGAACTATAACTGGTGGAGAAACTAAAACTAGTAGTGGAGCTAAAAATGGTGACTACAAAGTAGTAGATAGCTCTAAAGTGGGGAGTGATAACTCATATGAAACTCCACCAACTGTAACAACCTGATTACCCTGAATAAATTTCATGCATATATGAACTATAGAAAGTACTACTTGAAGTTTCTAAATCCATGTTCAGCCAAGAAACATTTCAAAGACTCTTGCACTAGGAATTATAATAAATGGTGTCAAAACATGTGTTGGACCAACCTATAAAGGAAGTATAATCTCACCCAATAAACTTTGTATGTGCCCATTGAATCTACTAATAATTATGTTCATCAAGGTAATATCTTTCTCTGAATATCCTAAATGCTACAATAATTTTATAGTGCACATGTTCACACTGGATCCATTGTATACGAGAACACTATTAATATTATGATTATGAATGTAAGATCTAATAAAGAGTGCATGATAATCTGAATCATCCTCAACTATCTCCTACTCTGAGAAAGAGATCGAAGGTCTAGACAAAACTCTAGAATTGTACATGCTGATAATGTTACTCAAAGGATGTGACTCAACTAAAGGTGCTTGTATGTAACTGGTGGATGTACATGATATTTATGGTGAACACCTTATGTTTCCTCTGTCTCTTATTTAGAATGTTGTGGAAAAGGATTTGAGAAAAAATTTAGAGCCTTGTCTTGTGTTTACTTTACCTATGGAGGCTCAATTGGAGTGTCAATATTAATAATATTGCCATCTATAAAGTCCTTTATCTTGTGTTTCAAACTAATGCATTTTTTTGTTGTGTGTCTTAGTACCCTGTGAAAGTCATAAAATGCATTCTGACCATATCTCCATGGAAGAGGCTTTATTGGATCAACTTCTCAAATAAGAAGGAGAGATATGATATTACATTCCAAAATCTATTGTAAAACTTTGGCTAGAGAAACTAGTAGATTGGTAAAGGGTCACTGAGGAGGTGCTGATAAAACCACTCATTGAGGGGGCTCTGAAGCCAAATTGACTATAGTTTGATTTTAACTTTTGTTATCATTAACCTTAACTTTGTATGGGACTTTATTTTTAATCTTGTTTGTTGTTTTTGATATACTTGTGTACTTGAGTTTTCCCATTGAAGTTAATTTGACTTCCCTTTCCTTTAGTTTATGATATAATTCAATGAACGAAGAGAACCTTTTGAATATTATTGATTCATGCAAAGCTAGTAGAAGAATCTATTTGAAGAGATCTTGTTACTCTTGATCGGCCATGGGGCTAGTCATATTAGACAAGATAGTCTTATATTGAAGAACATAATCTATGAGATGCTCATTTGATCTTTGTTTTTGTTGTGCAACTTAGGCATATGAAACCTTATCACTAATTTTAATGCTGAAATGAGCTAGGAACATGTAAGTTAAAGGATTGAATGCATTGACCAACTGATTTGATAGACTATAGAACCATTATAAAGCATAATCTTTTAGACTCTATGTAAATATCTTGGTTAGTAGTTAGTCATTTGGCACATAGTCTAAGCACAATGTATGAAAAGATCTCAAATGTGTTTCTGGATCATCCTTCCCATAATATAGAGTGAGATTAGGTTGAAAAAAACCTAGTGATAAGAGTGTCGAAGCAATATGACATGCCAATGGTGTATGCAGTAGAGTAAAAGACTTCAAAGCCTACATTGGTCTAGAAGCACCTTGTTCAAGATGTAGCACCTTGGATTGAAGAGGTTTTATCTCTTGTATAAGAGCAGCCACATCGGGAGACAAAGATGTAATACCCATAACTAGTGGTGCTTCATAAGAAGGTTGGGCTGCTATAGGGGGTTATTGAGACATAGTTACCCTCATAGTGTCATTTCCAATTGGATGCTATGAAGGAATGGAAGACTCAACTTTATTATCCTTTTTAATTTCCATGATAGATTGTAAGATAAGAGTATGATCTTAGGGTTGTTCTCTGAGTCTTTCTTTAAAACTTTATAGAATCATGTCTTTGTGAATGACAACATCATTATCAATAATAGGTGGAAGTGGATCAAGAACCTAATGTGGTGGGTCATGAACATCAGTGTTTGTATCATCTTTGTTATTCTCATACTGCTCATTGTCAAAATTATCTTCATGGAAATTGGTGTATTCTAGATGTGTAGGATCTATATCAAGAATTTGAGCTAGTTATTTATCCATGGTATATAAATGGGTTGGAAGAATCTGGGTGAATTTAGGAGAATTACCACTAAGTCTCACACTTTATCTCAAAGGAAGAGATGCATGGAGCTTAGATGGCATAAGGAAAATAACTTAAAAAATGAAAGAGTAGATTAAATAAATGTAATCTAAATAGCAAACTAAAATATGCATAAAAAAGGATATGAATCTCACAATTTTGTAAGGTGATACCTCAAAAGCAATAGGACCTAGAATATGCAACTAGGGTTTTGAAAAATGATATTTTAAAAATTACTAAGGGATTTTAAGAATTAATGTGAATTTTTTATTTAAATATACAGGTAAAAAATTAGATTTTTTTTGGTAAAACTCTCTATTTAAAGGGACCTAGTATATGCAACTAGGGTTTTGAAAAATGATATTTTTAAAATTACTAAGGAATTTTAAAAATTAATGTGAATTTTTTATTTAAATAAGCAGGTAAAAAATTAAAAAAATATTGGCAAAACTCTTGATTTAAAGGGACCTAGTATAGGCAACTAGGGTTTGAAAGAAATAATTTTTAAAATTACTAAGGTAAATTTTAAAAATAAAATGTGAATTTTTTATTTAAATATGTAAGAAAAATCAGAAAAATATTAGAAAAATCAAGAAGGAATTTTCCCTAGGGTTTCTAAGGTTTGTATGTATAAATGAAGTAAGCCAGGTTCACTAAATGATTTAAATTTTTTGGGAATATTGGAGTCTTAATCCTAATTTAATTAAAGGTCTAGAATAGTAAATTAGTAAATAATATTACAACAATTTAATCATTAATTTATATTTTTAACATTTTGATAAATAAAAATAAATATGGAGAAAATAAGACTTAGTTTAAAACAAATTGAAATGGTTATTACAGGTTTTGATATTAGTTGTGTAGGACTGGGATAGTGTCACAAATCAGGATATGGATTTCATTTAGTGAAAGGATGGAGTGTCAAAATAGGACACCTTGAATTCTAACATTTTTATCCTCTTCTATTGATATTATCTAAACTACTCACAGAGTGTTGAGTTTTTTGGGTTTTATTCATTGTCCCTATGTGATTCTGCCTATGAAATATTGACTATTGAAATTTTATGGAACTCCTTCTAAAACTATTTTAATCTTCAAACCCTAGACTTCATTATTCTTTGATAAAACTTGAGAAATAAGGGGGGTTAGTGTGTGTAAGATGCACTAAACATGTATTCACACCCCTTGTGTGGGAACGCTACCTACATACCAATACCTTGCAGATGGATCAAGCTATATGTAGTTCTCCCACTTAATGTGCTTTGTGTAATAGTGTGAATGTGAAAGAAAAAATGCTAAATTGGGTGTGCTTGAGGTGGCTAAGGACTTGTGTGAGGATTTGGATATGCTTGTATCTATATTGGACGGTTATATACAAAGAATAGGCAAATTTGCCTTAGTGGTTTCACTTGTATTTTTGTTTGATTTGTAATATTCACCAACCTCCTTCTAAATAAATTTTGAATGGGATTTTATAGAGATCTATTGGTCATGGGTCGAATGTATTTGTACTAGGATGACAAGATGAAGGATAAGAACTAGAAGGAAATAACCATTGAATCTCAAAATTCAATTAGACAAAATCACTAAAATAGGACACCCTATGGTCTAATGTTATATTTCCATTTGGGTGCTCTTATCCTATAGGTGCAGGACTTGAGGGAATAGGATTAGCCTAGGAAATGTTTCCTAGCTAAAAATGAAATGACCATTTGGAAATATTGGGATGACTGGGAATAAGCAAAAAGGTGTCTAGAAGGGTCATGAGAGCATGAAAGAGAGACATATGGTTTGGGTTTCATAAGCCACAGTCAAGCTACCAATTTTGACATTTTATATGACTACACAAGGAGTTCCTCCTTAGCAAAGACATCAGTGAGAAAAGGGATGACTAGATCACAAAAGTAATAGATTATGACATAGACATCCAAGTCACCAATTTAGTGTGATGAAAAGGACTCTATAATCAATTACTTAAAGTAGCAAAGTTAGAGGATAGCACAGTCCTAGTGTCACATTAAGAAGAGCACACAAATAAAGATGTAACTAGCTAGGCATAGGATATGAAGTCCTTCCTTCAACATAACATATATCCTCCTAGCCTTGATAAGGCCAAGTATAGGCACTTAAGATTGTATTCCATTCTTTATGTGTTTATAAATGGTGCAATTTTTATAAAATACCTCAATGTGGTTCTCCTAATGTGCATTGAAGTAGAGAAAATGGGCAAAATTATCTAGGAATTCCACAATGGCCTTTCAAAAGGCCATTATTCTCCCAAGACCACTACTATAAAATTCATGTGGGTTTGTTACTATTGTCCAACCCTATTTAAAGATGTGCACATGTGAGCTTTAAAAAATGTACCTTATTCATAGGAAGGTAAAGGTTGGCAGCCTTACCACTACACCCAATCCAAACTAATCAACCATTTGCATAGTGGGTCCTAGATTTTATAAGCGTGATATATGCACCATCAAGAAAAGGAAACAAATAGATTCTCACAACCACTAATTAATTCATAAGGTGGATAGAATTAGTTGTGATAAAGGAGACTAATGAGACATCCATCCTCAATTTATATAAAAACATTGTGATGAGATTCATTATTTTGGCCACCATTATCTTTGGAAATGCACTAGCCTTCTTTTAAACAAAGATCAATGAATGGGCCATTAATCACAGCATCCATTTGAACACCTCATCAAACTATTACCCCTAGAGTAACAGTCTAGTCAAGTCCACTTACAAGAACCTAATTTGCATCATGAGGAGGACTCTAGAAGATAACTAGTGAGCTTAGCACATAAAGCTTATAATGATAAAGCTTAAAATCAATCCCCTTGAAGTAAGAATGATAGAGCTCATGGAGCTTGAAAAGATTAGAGCACAAGCTATGCACACCATGAAACTCCAATAGGTGCAAACTAAGAGGGTTTATTCAAATAGGATATCACCAAAAGGCTCAAGTTAGGGGATTCAGTACTAAAATAGGATATAGATGGATCAAAGCTTGAAAGTCACATTAAATTCGATGTAATATGGAGTGGTCCATATAACATCACCAATTACAAACCATCCAATGCCTTCTAACTTGCTAGGATGAATGGGGAAGAGCTTCTAATCCCAGTCAATGGGACTCATCTCAAGCACTATCTCCATTAAAATATTATATATCTTTAGTAGATTAAATGATTTTCATTTTCCTAAATGCATACCCTTATTTTTAGATTAGTTTTATTTCTTCCAAGCGCTTGTGCATAGTTTTCTTTTAGTTTAGGTTTTTTCCTTTAAATAGCTTTGGTGTAGTTCCCATTTTGTTAGTTGAATCTTTGCTCACTCAAAGGCCAAGATGCATAGATAGTTCATTCATAAGTGGAAGATTCATAAGTTCTAAAGAATCCACACCCAATGGATTACTCAAAAACTACTAGGTTCCCACTTAGCAGGTAAATAGCCTATAAAGGTTACCAAAAGTGTTGAATTTTTTAGTCACCCCCTGATCAATGCAAGACCTCTCAAATCCCTATAGAATATTACCACACCTATGGAGTTAAAATTTCAATTAAGGAATGAACATATGTTATCTTATCTATGTTTGAGGCCAAGATAGAGGCACAAGTCTACACAAAATTGAGGAGATGGTTTGTACTTACTAAAGACCCCAATATGCACTCGCATGCAAAGATGTTAGGATCTCAATAATGGTAGGCATGCATGTCAGCATGTAGGATAGGAGGCATGCAAGTTCAAGGATGTATGTCACTAAGTTTTTAAATGGATAAGTAAAGAACATGGCATAGGAAGCGATTACAAAATACTCTAGCCTAACTAGAACCTCCATCTTGGTGCATGCTCTAATTTAAGAGTTTTCTCACACCCATCCAATATAGTTTCATGCCTGCATATAGGGTTCTAATTCTATGCCTTATCCCTGCACAATGCACAACCTTCTTTTGTAATTTCCACATGATGGCACCATACTCAGTCAATAAAGAGATATTCATAGTTCTCCCAAGGGAAGCATTAGCCTTCCACATGTCACACCCATGCTTCTCTTATCTAGTAAGCTGAGAGAGCTCTCTCAAATATCCCATTGAAGTGTCATATGTCAAGTGGTTTCTAGATTTAATGAATTCCATTGAAGGAGGTTGGGAGGAGCTTGAAGTTCTATCAAAATTAAATGCAGAAGCAGCTACCATGTATTAGGACCTAAGTGTACACTACCTTTTGATGTTATCATAAAATATTCCATTCTCCAAAACATGTGCATCCAAATGTGATCTTTCCATTGACCCAGGTCTAATCATTGGACAAGTTTCAATAAGTATGGCTAGGGCAATGCTAAAAACTTTAATGCTCTATCCACTGCCCAAGTGGTGCATTTATTGTAAAATTGGATTGACCTTCTATAAAATCCTAGCTCTCCTATTGTAAAATGGTTGAAACATTCTAGTAGCCTCATGTGACCAAAATTTTCCCTTCATGAGTTCTTTTATTGGCTAATTCTTGCAAAATTAATGGTAATTAAGTTCACTGCCTTCCATTAGTCTATCGATCTGTGTGCTCTTTGTGTTTGATTTATGCATATTCATGGGTGCTCCTCACCCCTTTATTTTATCTTTTCATCCCCTACACCTCTTCATTGAACTTGGAATTCACTTGTAGTTTATATCCTATGTGCACCAAGGTCTATGTAGGTGTCACCTTTGAATACTTCTTGCCCCTCTCGATGTTGCATTGTGTTCATGTGCCTCTAGGTGAAGTTACCTACATGAAGAATATCCTTTATAGAATCTGTACAAGAATTATCTTATTCTCAAGCATATGCAATGTTTTTATGGTAGTAGGAGCACTTGCTCTATTTTAAGCACATCACCCCTTTTTTTATGCATTCTTTAAATTTTTCCCTCCCTTTCCCTTAAAGTTCTTAGGTTTAGGCTAGCAGTAGGTTACCTTTATATTATTTAGGTATTTGCAATAGTCTTAAACCAAGTGTTCTTAGAATAGAAATAATTTATCCTACTCCAAAGACTCATCCCAAAGAGCACAAGGGTTACACACTTTGGGGAAATTTCCATCATTGAGGTGAGACAATCGATGCTCACATGTATAGCTACATTATAATACTTTTGTACCCCAATATTGAGTCCTCCCATACCTTGTGTAATGCCTCCACACCTAACACCCCATCATCAATCTTCCCCATGCCATCAAGCATCCATGAGTGCATGTTTCTAATGAGAACAACTTGAGAGGTGGTTTCATAGCTAGGAACTCCACATTCATCCATCATAACTTCAACAATTAGATAAGGAGAGGAAGACATTAAATAGGATAATATTACCCTAAGGTGAATCACCCTAAAGGATAATAAATGTGACTATCTTGTAGGCTCCAATAAAAGTCATAGAATAAATGCTACAAAAATTGAAAAAGCAGTGGTGGCATGCAAAGAATAAACCCTTTAATATGAATTTTTGATTTGTCCCTTTTCATTTTATATGAATTATCTTGATATTCTCCAACTCCAATAAGTGTGAATAGAGTGTGTACTAAATATTCATCTAAGGTATTAAATTTTAAATTATGTAGTTGATCATCTATCATATCTTCCATATTGGTATCATCATCAACACTATCTTAATAATATATAACCATGCCATCTTTATTGTCCAAATTCACTAGTAAAAGAAGCTTGGGAATAGGTTTTGATTTATCTATATTAGCTTGTGGATCATTTTGTATAGTAAATATTTATGTTATGATTGGTTCCTTGTCATTTTTACTACTTGATTCACCTACCTCTCATGTGTGAATCTGAGCTATTGGAATGGGTTGTGATGGAGGAATGATAGTATTATCGTTTAACTATGATTGTGATTGGTTATCATTAGAAGATTAGATCATCTTATAATATCTAAAATTTCATGATCTAATTTTTATGTATAATAATAGCCTTATTGCATGAATTCAATACATTTGTGTAGTGTTGATGGTACTAATTTTATAAAAATTATCAAGGGTCTCCCAAAAATAAAGTTGTAATGTAATTGACGAGGCATAATGTGGAAGGTGGTAGGTACAATATTTGGAATTAATTTTACATCCAATGATGTGGTCTCGAGTATTTGACATGGTGTATTGTCAAATCCTTTTTAATGCTTTGATTAGATTTCTACATAGTAGTATTTTATCAAATTTTGGGAACTACATAAATGTTATACCCTAATTATACATATTGTTGTGAAAAATTAGAATGATACAAATATGAAATAAATAACACAAACTAATTTGTAACTTACTAAATCTTTAAATATAATAAATATGGTAAGTACCAAAGAGAATACAAAATTCTCTATAAATTTGAGATGTAGACTATATTTGGGGTTGAAATTGATTAGTATGTTGGGATGACTAAGTACATATCCAAAATATGGATTTGCATGATTTATAGATAGGAGTGATATAACCGGATAGTAGAGAAATGCACTATTATCCCTAGGGAACACTTGTGTTTGGTAGGTGGTAGAGCTCTAATATTTATGCGGCATAATCACCTTCACATGAGTGTTCTATGGACTATGTTAGAGCTTCTGAACATTTTTAAAAATCCTTGTATATCTTATCCTTCACTTGAAACCCTAGTTCAATGACATAATAAGTAAATGAAATGACTGGGTAAAAAGGGGTTAGTGGTTGAAGTTGTGCTTGACCTCAACACCCCCTAGGTTGAGCATTTTCTACATATTAAAACTTTGAATAGGGATCAAACTCCATATAGTTCTCACATGCTACGATGGTGTGTGTGAAAGACAAGTAAAAAATACTAGATGTTGGTGAAATCTTGGTGTGATTAAGTACTTCAAACATGACTTGTGACCTTGTAAGTGTATTTATACTTTAGCTTAGGGTTACTAGGGTTGTATGTAATCAAAATTAGGAGAAATAGGAATTTTTTCTCTCAATATGCAATTATAATTATGGTGTTTTTCAATGTGAAAGCCTTCTGTGTGCAAAAACGGTATGAAATGTGGCTTTATAGTGGTGTTTTTATAATTATTTTATATGGATATTGCCAAAATTACTATACAAACCATTACACAAATTTGAAATTTAAAAATTATATATTATTTGGTGGGAGGACAAGAGTAGTGGAACTAGACAAGAGAGCAATGTATCATTGTCCAATTAGGGTGCAGTTGTCCAAAGAGCACAAATAGTTGATTTGAGTTTTAGGAGCAGTCTTTAGGTGAGTTTGAACTAATTTTAATGAGGAATAGGAACATGTTAGGGTCATTTTTTTTCTTATAAGAATGGGTCATCCATGTATAAAATGAAGGAAGGTGGTCAAAAGGCCCTGGAATAAGGCATGATATAAGTGTTTAAAAATGGTGGTCACTAGTGCACTATTTTAGCTTAAATGTTAATTTACGTGTCTAAATTAAACACTATTTAATATTAGTAATGTATCAAAGTAAAAATACTAGAGTAAAAAATAAAAATATGTAACTGAACTTACCTATGAAGTACAGTCTTGAATTTAGGCCACAACATTGAACTGTGTTTCATGTGAACCCATAATGAAACATGTATAAAATCAATCCTTACTTAATATGAATATCAAGAAGTAAAGATAATAAACTTATAGATATAATAATAATGAATGAATATACCTAATTATATACATAAACCATTATGTTTTCTAGTGTAAATCTAGTGACTGTAGAGGGTAGGACCCTTGGATATTTCATTTACATTGAAAAAATATTGGATTGGATTGTGCATGTCCCAATATTGGATTGATAAAAGAGTGTGCTTAAAAAATCAAGATGTGATTAATTCCACCATTTCATACCCAAAGTAGTGAATTATTTTAAAAATCATGTACTTATTTTAATAGATTGCTCTAGTGTAAAAATTGGTGCAAAAAGATGAAACAACTATTGCAAATGGAATAAGGTTCATTTCTGGTAAAAATTTGGTGCAAAATTTTGTTATAATATGGGTCTAGTGTATATAGCATGGATAGTGACAACTAGTATCACTATATCTATGAAACTAATGCAAAAATAAGCAAGGAGGAAGTCATATACCATACACATGGCCCTAATCTGATATATGAATGTATATAGATTTTGATACTAGGTAATAACAAATGAAATTTTAAGAAAAAACATGTGTGTTAATTTGAAACGCATGTCATGCATGATGCCTCCAAATTAATAAAATGTGAGACAAATCTGAGTATTTTTTGAGAAACTGAACTTGTATACTTATTCTTTACTATTATGTATTGCTTGTGATTCTAATAAATTTCAAAAGTGACTATTTTTTTTCATATTTAGAAAACAATGCACTATTTTAGATAGTATCAAGGTGTGTCCTTGTCTAAATGGAGCACTCTTGTCTGAAATGACTCATTGGGTGATTTATGGGCATGTTCTATGATTTACTATGTGAAATTTAAAAAAACATTGTGTATTCTACTATAGTAGCTTAGTCCCTAAGACAAGTCATTGTATATACCCACTATTTTGAGCTAAGTTCTTGATACTACACAATAACTTAGCTCAAAAGTAAAATTTATGCAAGAAATGTTATGAAAAATATGTAAATTTGAGTAATAATGATAATGTGAAAGATCATGGCATCATCATATATATATAAACTAAGCAAAATAGTGATGTGAGATGAATGTAGAAATAAGCATGCATAGTGAGATTATCAAGATATATGTGATCAATTAGGCATGTAGATAAGTAAACAAAATTTAATATTAAAAATTGAATAGAACTGTTTGGGGAGAGATGCATGATATCCATCATGGCATCAAAAGGATCGTAAGGTGCATGATGACCATCATGGCATCAAAAACTAAACAAATTGAGAAAACAAGTGTTATGACCAAGATGCACATAAACAAAGAGTACATGGAAAACACACAAATAAAATAGTTAAGGGGACACATACAAGGGACATGTTCAAATTTCACTCAGATGCATATAAGTATACAATGAAGGCTTATATCCACACACAAAGGACATGTCCAAATGTCCATAATACAAACCAATAATATACATAAGACATGAAGTAGAAAATAAAACATGAAATGCATGCATGAATACATGTAGTTCATTAACATAATAAATTTTTAACACTATTATATTCACTAACTTAGGTAACTAGTGAGATATCAAACTATAGGTAAGTGAGAAATATTTATAGATGTTATTGCATGTAGATAATTGAGGTATGAACAATAAGGGATAACCAAATAAGGATTAAACTTGTGAATAAGATGCCCCTAGTGATCTTGTTAATGTCTATACAAGTTGTAATATGCCTATGTTTAGTTTAGATCTGATAAATGATAGCATGTGATCTTTGGGACAAGACTGATGGAATAGGACAACAACATGGTGTGATCCTATCTAAATAGGTATCTCTTTTTTGTTTATAGTTTCTGAGTTTGTGATAGTGCAATGACTTGTAACTTATGTTTGAGAATGAAATCATTTATGATCTACACTCACTCATGTACACTTGTGAATCATATATGATATGAAATTGATATAAGTATTGCATAATTTTACATAAATTAATTGACATATATGAACTAAACATAAGCATTCATAGGTCTTGATTTTTGAATTTTTCTATAATATTTAAATTTTTAATATTTTTGAATGTGTGAACTAAAGGAAAAATGAAATAGAGAGAATATTTCTAACCAATGAGTCATACAAGGGACTCACAATACATGGGTCTTGTTTCTAGGCTAGGAATGGTGACCTTTTGTGAGTGGAAAGTGTCATATTGATGTGATTAAAATAATCTAAATTTTGAATATAAATAGTGATTTCCCTTTATACTATAATTTCTAGTGTCATATTGGTGACCTATAGCATAACATGATTTTTTTAATCATGATGAACTCTATGGATTTTGTGAACCCATCATGCAGTTTATGAATCTTGTGGTACTTTATGTGGAACACCCCTAGTTCCCTATAAGACCAATCAAGATCATTTAGGAGTAGAAAGAGGATCTGTAAAATCTAGTACAAATCTTTGTGAAAGTAGAATTTCAAGGATAGGCCTCCTCAGAAGGGTATAAACTTTATTTTATATTTTATGAGTAGGTTGCATCATTTTATGTGACTCAACTAAGATGTATTGTATAGGGACCATAACAAACTAAGTGAGAGGGTATTCATATGGGACACCTTAAATGGTGATTATACACACTTTAAAAACCTATGAAATATAGAATGGAATGTGTGAATCTAATGAATCTAAGGGAATCCCAATAATATATCTAAAAGCCATGCATTGGGTACTAATATAAATTTTGTGGCCACATGTGTTGTATCAACCTATAGTGGTAATGTAATCTCACTAACAGAACTTTGAATGTGACCATTGAATCCTTTTATTACCATGGTCATGGGAAGAAAATCTTGATCTATGTATCTGATATGATAAAAAAAAGTGTGTTTATACACATATTCACACTTGAATCATTATCAACCATGACACTATGAATAAGTTGGTGATTAAATTGATCTCAAATTAATAATGAATACAAATTTGAGTCATCGTCTACTATTTCATGCCCTGTGTGATGAGTGTCTTAGGGGTACTAAAGTATGGTAAGTACCAATGATTCTATTCAAAGGATGTGGTACCTCTATATGAAAATGATAAGCAACTAGAGGAGTATGTACATTATATGCATAATGCACTTTTGATGTATTGATTTTCTCATTACTTATATGCTTAGGAAAAGGATCACTAAATTTTCAATTTTTTACTCTCACTTCATTGAGGCTTTGAAGTACCTATAGGTTTGCTCACATCATGATGTTTACATCTATCAAATCTTGAATATTGTGCCTTAAACTGATGTACCTAGTAGTAATGTGGCCTAGTGCCATGTGAAAATGAAAAAAGGCATTATAATCCAAACCTTTTGGAATAAACTTACATCAATATATTTAGTCATAGGGAGAGATATGAGATTGAATTCCAATGGAATTTTTAAGACCTTATCTGGAGCTTATGGTAGCTTGTAGACTGTCTCCTTGGAGGATTTGATAATACAATGTATGCAGTTGATTTAGACACTACATGTAAATTTTTATTCTGATCATTCTTATTATTAATTGGCCTCACCTTTTATGGTATATTATTTGTAGTATTTGTATTTGAATCTAAATTGGGTGTATACTTAAGCATATTTATTTCTAATAGCTTAACTTCCCTTTATTTTACTATGTGGCACAAGTTTTTGAATGAGATAAATTTCTTTAACATGATAAACTGGTGTAAGGGTGGAAGAAAAATTTGTTTGAAGATATCTTGTATTTCTCTATATACCATAGGACTTTTCATTTTGGAATTTTGTTTGAGTTGATAAATCTAATGTATGAGATCTTCTCACTGATATTGATTAAAAAGTATGTTAAAAACATATTGTCCAATGTATTTAATGCTTACACTGATTGATGAGGTAAATTGCAAATCCATTGTAAAGCATATTCCTATAGACTCATTATAAATAACTTGATTAAAAATTTATCATTGGATACATAGTCCAAATATGTTATGTGAAGTAATCTCAAAACATTTTTGGGGTCACCCTTTCCATCATATAATATAATCTTGGGTGTTATAATTCCTATAAGTAGAAGATGTACTACTATGTGTTTCTCCAATGGAGTAAGCAATAGAGTGTGAGAATCAAGACCATGGTTTTGAAGCACCTTGTTCCAAATTTATCACCTTAGAGTGTAGAGTATGAATCTCATGCATAAGGAATTTTACATCAGGAGAATAAGAATGTGTGCTAACCAAAAGTGGTGTTCCTACTGACTAAGTATAAATTGGCATATTAATTTTTTGAATCCCTTTGGTTTCCACATATCAAATGGTGTTACATAAAATTTATCCATGAAAATCATAGGAATATAAGTATTAGAGGATTGGCCTTCAATTACTTTCTTCATTTCTTCTCTAACAATTTTTTTGAATTCATCAAGCATATATTTACTCTTTGATATAAATCTTTGTAACTATATTTTATCTATGTCATCAAATCTATCATCTAGTTCTACCATTATGATGTTATCAACATAAATTGAAAAATATTTAACTTGGGGACAAGTTAGTGTATGACAATGCCTAATGTAGATGGAGACAAGTTTCTTAAATTGAATAGATTAATAAAAACAATGTGGAATATGTTTCTAGTAAATAATTATCAAATCTAAAAACCCTAGAATAGTAATTGACAATAATAAGATGAAGGATTAAAACCCTAAAAAAATATATGGTTAGGTTTTTTTAATATTCAATCAATAGACAGGTTCACCAATATGTTTTATCATATTTTGAGAACTAAAGGAATGTTATATCCCATTTAGACAAACGGATATGCAAAATCAAAATTCTATAGATATGTTATAAATGACACAAACTAATTTAGAACTTATTAAATCTAAAAATATACTAAATGTGTAAATTACTAAAGAGAACAAAAACTTAGCTATAGATATGAGATGCAAAATGTATCTAGAGATGAAACTAATTAAGATGTTGTGTTGATTGAGTTTGGATCCAAAAATGGCATTTATAGGATTTCTAGATAGGATCATTGTAACTGGATAGAAGTACAGTACATTGTTATCCTTAGGCAGTGTCAGTGTCTAACATGTAATAGATTTATAATATTTATGTGACAGGTTCATCTGCATCTATGTGTTATGTGGACTATGCAAGATATTTTTATCCATTATGAAAATAATTATGTATCTTCTATTTTACTTGAATCTCTAGCTTAATGACACAATGATATGAATGAAATTATAAGGTAAAAAAGGGTTAATACTTGAAATTTTATTTGAACTCAACACCCCCTATGTTGAGTTATACCCACATACCAATACCTTAAAGAGGGATCAAATTGCATGCAGTTGTCTCATGTTATGGTGGTGTGTGTGAAAGACTAGTGAAAAATGTTAGATGTTGGTGTAATCCTAGTATGATTAAGTGCTTTCACCATGGATTGTGACCTTGGAAGTGTATTCAAAATTTAGATTAAGGATACTAGGGTTATATGAATTGTAATTAGGATAAATAGAGAATTTTATCTCAATATACAATTAAAATTTTAGTGATTTTCAATGTGAAAGCCTCGTGCAAAATGATTTTAAATGTGGATTTTTAGTGGTATTTTGAGAATTTTTTTAGATGAGGCTTACTAAAATTTTGAAAATACTCATTACATGAATTTTAAATTTGGAAATTAGTTGTTATTTTATGAGAGGACGCGAGTGGTGGAACTAGATAAGAGATTAGTGCATTATTATCTAATTAGGACAAAGTTGTCCAAGAAGAAAAAAATGATCTAGTTGCCAAGAATAGTCTTTAATTTAACCTAAACTAATTTTCATGAGGAATATGGACATTCAAGTGTCATTATTTTTCTTATAAGAATGGGTTATCCATGTGAAAAATGAAGGAATGTGATCAAAAGGCCCTAGAATAAGGCATGAGCTAAGTGTGTAAAAAAAATGGTCACAAGTGCACTATTTTAGATTAAATATTAATTTATGTGACTACAAGTTTAAAGGTATAAGAAGGTAGTGCTACATTTTTTCAATAAATAATTACCATTTACTAACTCACCTTTGACCATTTTATTTTGCACTTAAATTGAGTGCATAATGGTATATTTTTCTCTCTTGTGTGTTGTGTAGGTAAGTCCTCTTTGTTAATGGTAATGATTTTTTTATACCCTTTAATATATTCATTATAAATGTGAATGATGTAGATTGTGTATCTATACGGAGACTTTTGTATCACAATTCCCCATATAGGATGTCTATGTAGATTGTAGATATCTTGAGAAACTTCAAGATAAAAAATTTGGCATGGTTGTTCATGTTGTCACTCAATCTTTCACCATAGATAGGTTGTTCAAGCCTACTCTAGAATAAATTAAATATTATATTATATCTAGGCATATAGGTTGCTTATATCAAAAGTAAACCTCTAGGTTTAAGGGTTAGCTCCATATATTAATCTTTGATAGATTACCACCTACACTATTTTCTTACTTAGATGAAAAGAGATAGAAGTAACATAAAAAGTAACATATGCTAGTTAGATGATACATAATATATATCCACTATACTACCATATATTTTTCCTATGAAACATGAATCATAATACTAGTCTCAACATCCTATATTACTCTAACATAAGTATTTAAAACATGGAAGTGATATGCATTGTACTTCTCAAGGTGAGTGAAAATGAGGTCAAACTGTAAACACTAATTCTACTCATTACACTTGAGGATATAAAAATAAACTTGAGTACACTTCATGTGACCTGTTAGAGGAAAAACTACTTGCTTCAAACATGGAAGAGTAAAGAGAATACAAAGATAGATACTTATCACTTGTCATTCCATTGTGCACCACTTAAAATACTTAGACAAGAAGATATGAACTCAAAAATATATTTTAAATATTTATTTCAAAGGTAAATATAATATTTAAACTATTAGAACATCATCATACTAGGTGTGGATTAAATACAAATACTAAAAAATCTTTCATAAATGGAGTATAGGAGAAGAGAGAAGAAGTGAAGATTGAGGGTTATAATACCAAGTGTCAAGACATGAAAAATAGTTAAAATTTGAGGGGATAAAGTAAAAAAATACTTTTAATTATTCTTGGACAACTGTCCATCTGAAATATGACACCTTCCCTCAATTTGGCATAGAGAATCTTCATTGTCTTCCTTGAAACTACTTCTTAATGATGAAGAGTCATTAGATTTCTAGAAACTAACTTAAGAAGTCTTTGACATATATTCTCTATCATGGTAGGCTTCAAAAAAGATGATATAGTAATTAGATATCCCCATAATGGATATCCTTCCTCTTGACACTTGTGTTCACTGTCTATAGTCACTTGCATGCCCTTTTGGCTTTAATCTTCACATTTCTCATCAAGGTGATTAGCAAGTGATCAAGAAGATATATGGAATAGGTTTTAATACATATTTTTAGTCCTTTTTTCTTATAATCCATTAGTTATACCTCAAAAATATCCAATATCAGACCTCTCATCTTCTCACTAGGTAGTCACTAGTCTTTTCACTATTTGTTCAAAACTGTGTGTAATGAAAAGAATAGTAGAGGAGTTTGTATGCTTCACTTGGGTGAGATATTAGTATAATAGGTTATATTAATTATCTACACACCTTCCATAGTGAATTTCATCTACCCATTCCTTTCTACACCTATGAAACACATCAAATCTTATAAAATAAACTGAATTAAGTTTGTCCATACAAGTCATGGTATGGAAAAAATGGAGGGTGAAGATCCTGAGAGAGTGTCATAGAGGTCCAAAATATTTTCAAGTTCATTTGACTCTTTCTACATTCATATCTTTTCATATTTTCTCCACCGAGTTTAAGCAAGAGTTTTAGGAGGGTTTTAGTGATAAAATCAATAGAATATAAAATATATATGGAATATAGATTGGATATTAGATGAATAAATGATGGTAAGGAGTACACATAATTGACACAACACATAAAAATTTAAAGTGATAAAACCTCAAAAAGGTAAAAAACCCATGATTATAATATTTAATAATTGAGAAACTCTACACCCCAACACAAATCCTTCCCTTTTCACTTTTTCACATAAGTCTTCACAAAACCTTTGTAAATATTTGTCACACGCAAATATTAAACTCATAAAATGTATTTTCATGAATAATACAATATGAATAAGACCCTATTTATAATAAAATATAAGGGGAGGTGACCATTATAACTAATGGATCCATCCTTCCTGAAAATCATTTAAATTAATTGGTTAATAATAAATCATAATATTCTATTATTTATTTATATGAGGTTTTCATCTTATTTTTAATAAATAATAAATTATTATTATTTAATAACAAACCAAAGTATGTTAAGGGTCTAACTTATCTCACGTAGATATTAATTATTTTAACACTCTTTCTTAATGATAAGTGGGGATAAATATCATAGTCACCTTTATACAAGAATTATAATATGTATACAATTGAAGGATTTAAAAATCTTCATTATGTCAAACATCACCTTTTGAAATTAAAAAAAATATAATCTATAAACTACTATAAATTAAGAATAAGCTAATATGATTGTGAGACTACATCTCATTGTTTCTCATGAATAATTATCCAAGCATATTTGAAGTCTTTTATAAAATAAAGGCATCCATTAAAAAGTATGTTTTTATGTATTGGAGTATAAAATTAAAAATTTCACATAAAGTTTACAATGTTTTATAATAAGAATAAGTATAGAGAAGAAGAAAAAATAAATGGTCATTAGGAAGTAACATTATCATGCACATTCTTCCTCAATAAAAATTTTGAAAGACCTAGAATTGTATGAAACTAAAAAAATATGGTAACATCAAGTGATTTTGTGAAAATATCTACAATTTTTTCATCTATAGAATAATAATTGTAGATCAATATCACTATTAAGAACTTTTTCTCAGATAAAATATACATAAATTTCAATATGTTTAGTTCTTTAGTGTTGCACTAGATTTTTTATCAAAACTATACAACTTTGGTTATTAAAATAAAATATGGTACTATGAAAAACATCCAAATAAAGTTCTCTCAACAACTTTCACAGACATTACTTCTTTGATAGATTTCATAGTACTTTTTTACTCTATTTCAGTAAAAGAGATAGAGACAATAGGTTGTTTTTTGATACTCCAAGTGATATCACATGCACCAAACTTAAACACATATTTAAAAATAGATTTGTGATCTATAGTATCACTAACATGGTCAACATCATAATAACTATATAATTTAGCATAATCAATGAAAGAATAAAATAAATCAAAATTAATTATTCTTTTGATATAACAAAAAATTTGTTTAGCTAATTTTCAATGATCCAAATATGGATCCTGCATAAATCTATAAATAATATTAATAGCATATGAAATATCTAACATATTAATGGTTAGATAAATTAAACTACTAACAAATTGTCTATATAAAGTTGGGTTAGTTTTTTTACATGCATGTTTAAGAAAAGATTTAATACCAATTTCAATAAGATTAGAATTAGATTTACAATCAATCATATTAAACTTAACAAGAATATTATATGCATACTAAGATTATGATAAATCAATTGAATTTTTATCCTAAAATATAACCATTCTTAATAAATGATATAGAATGTTTAAATCAATTATTTTAAATTTAGTTTATCTTTATATTTATGAATTAAACTAGATAGATCATCATTAATCAACATATGATACAATTATAATCAAATGATCATTTTTAAATTTAACAAAGAGATCATTATCTGAATAACAGCTAACAATTTTTAATTTTTTTTAAAAAAAGTAATTTTAGAATACCAAGTTTGAAGAGCTCATTTTAAAATATATAAAGAATTTTTAACTTCTATACATAATGTTCTCTATTAATATTAGTGAAACCTTTAAATTGAGTCATGTAGATTTATTCTTCTAAATCATCATTTATAAATGTATTCTTTACATCTATTTGGTGGATAACCCAACCATTTTGAGATGCAAGAACAATAATAAGTCTAACAGTACTCATTTTTATTACATAAATAAAAGTTTAAACATAATCAATCACAAATTTTTTAGTAAACTAGTAAGCAACTATCTAGCTTTAAACTTGTCAATTTTATCAATTGAATTATATTTGATCTTATAAAGCCATCTACAACTAACAATATATCTTTTAAATGGAGAAACAAAATCATAACTCTGATTTTTAATTAAAGAATTATATTTAGCTTCAATAACAATATTTTATCTATCATTTTGAGTAGCTTCCTCAAATGATTGAGGTTTACATTCATACATAGTCATTAATGAATGATAAAAATTTTGATTTCTAGTTAATTTATTAAGATTTTCAATATTATAAGATTGAATTAGGGATTATTCTTATTTAAGTATTTTATATTGAACATGAAATTTAAGAAATTTTTCACACTCTAAGATATCCAAACTGGATCAACTTCTTCAAGAGCATCTATTTCATCACTAAGAAAAACATGAGAGTCAGATTCATCAATAGAAAAATACTAAGAAGGTTTTACATAGGGCTCAAAAAAATCAAGAATAATAACATTATTATTCTCAATGATATAAAATTTAGAAGGATTATACACTCTTAAATTTTTTGTCTTATCTTCAAAACTTATAAAAATGCAAGAATAAGAGTGGAATCAAGCTTCTTTCTTTTAACTTTAAGAATAAAAATAGAAGCAGGATTACCAAAGATATTGAGATGAGCAACACTAGGTTTACTTTTAGTCCATATTTCTAAAGGGATATAAAGATGTAAGTCTTTGGTAAGGAGTCTATTTATAATATGCATAGTAATATTCATGACTTCGATCCATTAAAACTTAGAAACATTTACAGATTATAATATTGTTCTAGCTATTTTTATAATGGTAGAGTTTTTTCTTTCAACAATACTATTTTGTTTAAGGGAATAAAAGGTTGTTATTTTCTTTTGAATACCATAATTAATACAAAAAAATTAAACTCTTTATTGACATTTTCATCATCATTATCAATTCTTAATCTCTTAATAAAAAATCAGATGTATTTTTAATATTAGCTTTAAATTCTTTAAATTTAAACAATACATAAAATTTATTTTTAATAAAAAAATATCAGATCATTCTAATCTAATTATCAATAAAAATAATAATATACAAAGAACTATTAAGAGATACAAATTTAAGAGGTCTTACAACATTACTATGAATCAATTCTAAAATATGTGAGAAATTCACATAATAATTTTTATGAAAGGGGTTAGTATGTTGCTTATCACATAAACAACTCTCTCAAATTTTATGATGAGATATGATAAAAAGAAATCCAAAAATAAAATTATTTTTAGACAAATTAATATGTCCTAATCTTTCATGTCATAATTGAGATTCATTCTTAATATATGATGAAACAATCAAAGAACCAGATTGATTTTTAATAAATCATCTTTAAGTAATGTTACAGTAAAATTATCATTTACAAGTATAACAAGATAGTATATTATTTTTAAGATTAGGTACATAGAAAACATCATTTATAATAACATTTGAAAACATTGTTTTTTCTTGTTAGTTGTTTCTAAAAAATAATTATCTCTTAAGTAAAAATTTTTAGAAATATCTCTAGAATCACACATAATATTAGATAATCAAGTCATATTTTGTGATGTAATGTTATCTAAAATTCACTCATTATTATTTAAATAAAATAAAATAGCATATTAATCAATAACATTTGCATTTTAGTTGTTATTCTAATTAAGATTTTGATTCTTCTGCTTATTTTGATTAGATTTTTTTCTTTCTTATTTTTATAAGTTTTATTATTATTATTTTTTGTTTTTATAATATGTTTTCCTTATATGATCAAATTTATCATACAAATTGTAAATTTTATTAAATTAGAATGTATGATTCTTATTACTAGATTTTTATTCTTATATTTACTTTTAACAGAATTAAGGTTAAATTTTTAATTTTTAGTATTATCAAAAATATTGTTTAAAGTGAGAAATGTCTAAGCGACACTCTTTATAATCAAAATTAATCATAACTTGCTCTTTTTGAATTAAGAGAGTAGACAAAGTGGTAAAGTCAAGAATAACTTGCTTAGTTTGATACTTAAAATTCAAAATTAAAATAAAATTTTTAAATTTTTCATGAATATTTAACTGAATGATAAAATAAAATAACTGGTCTTGCATAAAATGACAATTACATCTAAGTTTTAATTTTTTTAATTTTTTTTAAAAATTAACAATTTTTTCATCACCTTTCAGAGGTGTAGTTAGCAATTCAAGGATTAATTTAATGATCATCAAGAGATGAGTTCCCTCATGCATGAATTTAAGAGTTTTCAAGTATCACTAGGAGACCCTCGATTACCAATGTAGAAAAAAAATTCATCTTTAACACTTCGTAAGATAATGGACATAGTTTTATATAATTTATATTGAAATATATTGGTAAGATCAGGGGTCACATGTCATCTAGAAGAAGATTTTTCAATCTCAATGACAACATTTCATAATTTTTAGATCATAAATTCAGTTTTAACATAAATTTTTTATATATTATAGTTATTTTCATTAAGCATTTAAGACTTATCTAAAGACAAATGAGATGAACCCATAGCTTCCTTTTAGCTAAGATAATAAACAAATGCTTAAAAACAAACTATTTTAAATAAAATTTTAAACTATTTTAAAAATAAAGTGAATTTCACATACAAATATACTTAATTACATAATTTATATGTCAAACAATGAAAAAAATTGAATTAAAGTTGCAATAATATAAGTATCAAAAGAGTGACACTCAAAATGACAACTTAAACACTATTATTAAAAAGGTGTAATAACTTCAACATGAAGCTTCAAAACAAAATATGGACTATTTCAATGCATCTATAATATGTCATAACTTAAAGATCAACTAGTTACATGATTATGTTTGTCAAAATATTATTCACTAAATCGAAAGTTGAAGAACTAAACGATAGGTCAAGGGTTTAGAAAAATTGACACATTAACTAAAATATATATTTCAAATTAAACTAAATTTAAAAAATAATTCTGATCAAGTCAAAAAAATATTGAATAAGGGAGTTTTAAACTTGGGACCTCCTTAGTTGTAATATCTTGCCAAAAGATAGACCTCCAACTCTTATAAAAAATGTTTGGAAATAAGACATGCACTAATATATATTT
The DNA here is from genome assembly GCA_037957365.1 of Torreya grandis. NCBI lineage: Eukaryota > Viridiplantae > Streptophyta > Pinopsida > Cupressales > Taxaceae > Torreya > Torreya grandis. Next base: position 3,842,939 of record JARHVA010001004.1, on the reverse strand, counting down.
AGACTTTTTTATGATTTTTTTAAATATATAAATAAATATATTATGTACATGTAAATAACATAAGTGAAAAAAATTAAAAAAAATATATAACTTTTTAGTAATTTTTTCTTTTTTCAAGGTGAGACTTGGTGTTTGAAAAAGAAAGTAATAAATAGTTTACTTTTTAAATATTTTTTCAAAATTATGTAAGTTTAAAAATATGCATGTAGCTTCATGGGTCCCTGTAGAATTTTAAGAGCTCAAGTTTCCTTTATCAAGTCTCGAAATTACTTAAAATTTTAGCAACCCTCTTATTTTTATTTGATAATCACAATTGGATCCTCAAAATAAAATTTTTGATGAAGAATTAAACATTTTGAATTATCTAATTTGAAGTATGACACCCCTTTAAATGCTTGAGAGAGCTCAAAAACTTGTACAAACACTCAAAAAAATTGAAATTTGCTCTAATCTTTCATAATTATTTTTTTAACAATGAAAGAATTTTAAAAATTGAATTTTGACTAAAAATTTTTTTTTTTTATTTTTTCAAGTTGATTATAGTGCCTCAGACTCAAATAAATAAAACTTTGAAAAATATTTGAATCTTATAACAAAAAATCTTTTCAATCGTTCAATTATCTCATGGCTCTAACTCAATGATAAAAATCAATAGAATATAAAATATATATGCAATTTATATTGGATCTATATGAATAAATGATGGTAAAGAGTACACAAAATTGACACAGTACAAAAATTTAAAGTGAAAAAATCTCTAAAAAATTAAAAACCTACGAAAATGATATTCAATAATTGAGAAACTTTGTACACCAACATAAATCTTTCCCTTTTCACTTCTTCACATAAGCCTTCACAAAACCTTTATAAATATTTATCACATGTAAATATTAAATTCATTGAGTGTATTTTCGTACATAATATAATAAGGGTAAAACCATATTTATAATAAAATGTGAGAGGAGGTGACCATTGTAACCAACCGACCCATCCTTCTTGACAATCATTTAAATTAATTGATTAATAATAAATCATAATATTTTATTATTTATTTACATGAAATTTTTCCTTTATGTTTAATAAATAATAAATTATTATTATTTAATAATAAACCAAAGTATGATAAGGATCTAAATTAGTCCACTTAAACATTAAATATTCTAACACTCTCCCTTAACACTAAGTGGAGATAAATATCATAGTCACCTTAAATAAGAATTATAATATGTACACAATTGAAAGATTTAAAAACTTTCATCATGTCAAACATCATCTTTTGAAACAAGAAAAATTATAATACATAAACTACTTTAAATTAAGTTTAGGTAAGCATGATCATGAGACTACATCTCACTATTTCTCATCAATAATCATCTAAACATATTTGAAGCCTTTTATAACATAAGGACCATCATTAAAAAATATGTTTTTATGTATTAGAGTATAAAAGTAGTATTTTGACACAAAAATTACTTAAATCACTAACTTCTAAATGAAGTTACGATGATTTATAATAAGACATATAGATAAGAAGAAAGAACACATGGTCGTTAGTAACATTATCATGCACACTCCCCTTTAATAGAAATTATAAGAGTCCTAACATTGCATGAAACTGACAAAACTTGGTAACATCAATTAATTTTGTAAAGATATCTACCACTTGTTCATCCATAAAATAAAATTATAATTCAAAATCATCATTAAGATTTTTTTAGATAAAATACACATAAACTTTAATATGTTTAGTTATTTGATATTGCACTGATTTTTTTAAAACTATACAACTTTAGTTATAACAATGAAAGATGGTTTTGTAAAAAATATCTAAATAAAGTTCTCCCAACAACCTTCACAGCTATTTCATAGTACTTTTATATTGTGCTTCAATAGAAAAGATAAAGACAGTAAGTTACTTTTTGATACTCTAAGTGATAGCACATACACCAAACTTAAATACATATCCAAAAGTAAATTTATGATCTATAATATCATAAATATGATCAGCATCACAATAACTATATAATTTAACATTATCAATGAAAGAATAAAATAAACTAAAATTAATTATTCTTTTGATATAACAAATAATTCATTTAATTAATTCACAATGATCCAAATATGGATCCTACATAAATCTAGAAGCAACATCAACATCATATGAAATATATCACCTAATAATGATTAGATAAATCAAACTACCAATCAACTATCTATATAAAATAGGGTTAGCTTTTTCATATACAAATTTATGATAAAGTTTAATACCAACATCAATAAAAATAGAAGTAGATTTATAATCAAACATGTTAAACTTAACAAGAATAATATGTACATATTGAGATTGTGATAAACCAATTGAATTTTTATCTTAAAATATAATAATTCTTAAAAAATGATGTAGAATATCTAAATCAGTCATTTCAAATATTTGCTTTAATTTATCTTTATATTTATGAATTAAACTAGATAAATCACCAGTAATAAATAAATCATCAATATATAATATAATTAGAATCAAATAATCATTTTCAATTTTAACAAAAAAATCATTATCTGAATAGTAACTAACAAAACTTAATTTTTTTTTTTAAATTAATTTTAAAATATTAGACTCAAAAAACTCATTTTAAATCATATAAATATTTATTTAACTTGCATACATAATATTCTCTGTTAAGATTGATGAAATTTTTGCATTGAATCATATAGATTTATTCTTCTAAATCATCATTTAGAAATGCATTTTTTACATCTATTTAGTGGATAATCCAACCATTTTGAGCTACAAGAGCAATAAAAAATTTAACAGTGCTCATTTTTTCTGTAGAAGCAAAGATATCAAGATAATCAATCTTGAATTTTTGATTAAATTTTTGAACAACTAATCTAGCTTTAAACTTATCAATTATACTAACTGAATTATATTTGATCCTATAAAATCACCTACAATTGACAATATATTTTTTAAGTAGAGAAAGAACAAGATCTCAAATCTAATTTTTAATTAAGGTATTATATTCAACTTGCATAACAACATTCCATCTATCATTTTGAGTGGCTTCCTCAAATGATTGAAGTTCACATTCATACATAGTCATTAGTGCATGATAAGAATATTGACTTCTAATTAATTTATGAAGATTTTCAACATTATAATATTGAATTAAGGATTCTTTCTATTTAGATCTTTTAAATTGAACATGAAACTCATGAGGTTCTTCAAACTTTAAATTATCTAAAATTGGATCAAATTCCTCAAAAACATCTATTTCATCACTAGGATAAACATAAGAGTCAGGTTCATCAATAAAAGAACACTAAAGAGGTTATAAAGAGGGCTCATAAAAAAAATTCAAAAATAAAAATATTTTTAATATTAATGATTTGACATTTAGAAAGATCATACACTCTTAAACCTTTTGTCTTATCTTCATAACCTATAAAAATGTTAAGAATAAGAAGTGAAATCAAGCTTCTTTCTTTTAACATTAGGAATAAAGATAGAAACAAGACTACCAAAGATATTGAGATGAGCCACATTAAGTTTAATTTTAGTTCACATTTTTAAAAGGTTAGAAAGAAATAAATTTTTAGTAGGGACTCTATTTAGAATATACACAGAAATATTCATGACTTTGACCCATAAAATTTTAAGAACATTTACATATTGTAATATTATTCTAGTCATTCTTACGATAGTGCAATTTTTCTTTTCAGCAATACCATTTTACTTACGAAAATAAAGAGACGTTTTTTCTCTTTGAATACCATAATTAGTTCAAAAAAAATTAAACTCTTTACTAACATATTCATCACTATTATCAATTCTTAATCTTTTAACAGAGAAGTCAGATGTATTTTCAACACTAGCTTTAAATTTTTCAAATTTAAACAACACATCAAATTTATTTTTAATGAAAAAATATCAAATCATTCTAGTATAATTATCAATAAAAATAATATTACATAAATAACTATTAAAAATATATATTTAAATAAGTATTACACCATCACTATGAATCAATTCTAAAAATATGAAAAATTTACATCATGATTCTTGTGAAAGGGATTAGTATGTTGCTTACAACATAAGCAATCTTCTCAAATTTTATGATGAGAGAAGATAGAAGGAAGTCTAAAAAGAAAATTATTTATAGACATATCATATAAAATTGTAAAATTAACTTGTATTAATCTTTTATGTCATAATTGAGATTTATTCTTACTATGTGATGAAATAATCAAAAAATATATTTATTTTTAATAGACATGTTACAATGAAATTATCATTTATAAGTTAATCAATTATTTTTAAGCTTAAATACATAGAAAACATTATTTATAATAACATTTGAAGACATTGTTTTTCTCTATTTAATTGTTTCTAAAAAGTAATTATATTTTTTTTAAAAAAAATTAGTTGTCTCTAGAATCACATAAAATATTAGATAAGCAAGTCATATATTGTGATGTCTCACTATCTAAAATCTATTCATTTTTATTTGAATAAAATAAAACAACATATAAAATAATAACATTTGAATCCTGATTGTTATTCTAATTAAGATTTTAATTTTTTCTTGTTTTGATTAGATTTATATTTTTATTATTTTTTAAAAAATTATTAGTATTTTTCTCTCTATTTTTATAACATGTTTTTTTTCTATGATCAAATTTATCACACAAATTATAATTTCTATTGTGTATGATTCTTATTACCATATTTTTTATTCTCATATTTATCTTAAGTAAAATTAAAATTAGATTTTTGTTTTTTAGTATTATCAAATAACATTATTTAAAATGAGAAGTGTTTGAGTAATATTTTTTTTACAATCAAAATTGGTCATAATTTATTTTTTTTGAATTGAGAGAGCAGATAAAGTGATAAAATTTTTAAATTTTTCATAAATATTTAACTGAATGATAAAATAAAGTAACTAATCTTTAATCAAATTACAATTACATCCATCTTATTGAGATTTAATATTTTTAATTTTAAAAAAAATTATCAAATTTTTCATCACCCTTCACAGGTGTATTTAACAATTCAAATATTAATTTAATGATTTTTGAGAGACGAGTGCCCTCATACATAGATTCATAATTTTTTAAGCATCACTAAAAGATTCCTAATTACCAATGTGAAAAAATAATTCATCTTTAACACTTTGTAAGATAATAGACATAATTTTCCGTGATTTATGTTGAAATGCATTATTAAGCTTAGTGGTCATATGTCATCTAAAAGAAGTTTTTCCAATCTCAATAAAAATATTTCACAATACATAAATCATAAATTTGATTTTAACATAAAAAATTTATATGTTATGGTTATTTTCATTAAACATTTGAGATTTATCTATAAAAAAAATGAAGCGAAGCCATAGCTTCCTTTTAAACAAGATAATAAATAAATACTTAAAAAAACTATTTTAAATACAATTTTGAAGTATTTTCAAAATAAAATGAATTAGACATGTAACTATACTTAATTACATAATTTATATATCAAAAAATACAAAAAATTAAATTAAAATTGTACTAATATGAGTGTCAAGAAAGTTGCACTCAAAATGATCACTTAAACACTATTATTAAAAAGGTGTAAAAACTTAAACATGAAGCTTCAAAATAAAATAAGGACTACTCTAATGCATCTATAACATGTCATAACCTACAAATTGACTGACCACATGATTATGTTTGTCTAAATATTATTCATTAGGTTGAAAGTTCAAGAACTAGATGACAAGTCAAAGGTTTAGAAAAGTTGGCACATGAACTAAAAAATAGATTTCAAATAAAAATAAATTTGAAAAAATATTTTGATCAAGTCAAAAAATATTAGATAAGGGGGTTTTGTACTTGGGACCTCCTTAGTTTTAAGATCTAACCAAAAGATACACCACTAACTCTTCTAGTAAATGTTTGAAAATAAGACTTGCACTAATCTATATTTAGACATTTGTCTCAAATTTACTTAAAATTTTAGCAACCCTCATATTTTTATTTGATAAATACAATTGGACCCTCAAAATAAAATTTTTGATGAAGAATTCAATATTTTGAATTGTCCATGCTGAAGTATGGCACCTCTCTAAATGCTTAGGATACTGTAGAAACTTGTATAGGCCCTCAAAAAACTTGAAATTTGCTTCAAACTTCTGTAATTAATTTTTTAACAATGAGAATTTTAAAAATTAAATTTTCACTAATTTTTTTTTTAATTTTTTCAAGCTGGTTATGGTGCCTCAAACTTAGATAAATAAAAATTTGTTTGAAAAAGCTTTGAATCTTTCAACAAAAAATCTTGTCAATCACCCAATCTTCTCATAGCTTTGACTCCATGATAAAATTTATAGAATATAAAATATATATACAATATATATTGGATCTAGATGAATAAATGATGGCAAAGAGTACACAAAATTGACATAAGACAAAAATTTAAAATGAGAAAATTTTCAAAAAATAAAAAATTCATGAAAATGATATTCAATAATTAAGAAACTCTATACCTTAACACAATTCCTTCCCTTCTCACTTCACATAAACCTTTACAAAACTTTTATAAATATTTGTCACATGCAAATATTAAATTCTTTGAATGTATTTTCATGAATAATACTGTAGAATCGAGACCTTATTTATAATAAAATATGAAGAGAGGTGACCATTGTAACCAATGAGTCCACCCTTTCTGAGAATCATTTAAATTAATTGGTTAATAATAAATCAAAATATTTTATTATTTATTTACACGTGGTTTTCACCTTATGTTTAATAAATAATAAACCAAAGTATACTAAAGGTCTAAATCAGTCCATTTAGACATTAAATATTTTAACACTCTCTCTTAATATTAAATGGGGATAAATGTCATAAGCACATTAATACAAGAATAATAATATGTAAACAATTGAAAGATTTAAAAAAATTCATCATGTTAAACATAACTTTTTGAAATAAAAAGAATTATAATCCATAAACTACTACAAAGTAAGTCTAGATTAGCATGATCGTGACACTACATCTCACTATTTCTCATGAATAATCATCTAAGCATATTTGGAACCTTTTATAACATAATTATCTTCATTAAAAAATATGCTTTTATGTATTGGGATACAAAAGTAAGACTTTTACATAAATTTTATTAAATCATATAACTTCTACATGAAATTATAATGGTTTATAATGGAAATAAGTATAGAAAAAAAATGCATGGTTGTTAGGAAGTAGCATTGTCATGCACACTCTACCTTAATAAAAACTCTAAGAGTCTTAGCATTACATGAAACTAATAAAATTTGATAATACTAAGTGGTTTTGTGAAGATATTTGTCACTTGTTCATCTATAGAATAGAACTATAGATCAAAATCATCATTAAGACTTTCTCTTAAATAAAATTTATATGAACTTTAATATGTTTAGTTCATTGGTGATGCATTAGATTTTTTGTCAGAGCTATACAACTCTAGTTATCATAATGAAAGATGGTTTTATGAGAAACATCCAAATAAATTTCTATCAATAACCTTCACAATCATATGACTTCTTTGGCAACTTTCATAGCACTTCTATACTCTATTTCAGTAGAAGAGATAGAGATAGTAAGTTGCTTCTTGATAATCTAAGTGATAATATATACACCAAACTTAAACACATCAAAAAGTAGATTTACGATCTATACTATCACCAACATGATTAGAATCATAATAACCATATAATTTAGAATTATCAATAGAAGAATAAAATAAACTAAAATTAATTATTCCTTTGATATAATGAGAAATTTATTTAGTTAATTTTTAATGATTCAAATATGGATCTTGCATAAATCTAGAAGTAACACCAATAATATATGAAATATATGGTTTAATAATGGTTAGATAAATCAAACTATCAACAAGTTATCTATATAAAGTAGTGTTAATTTTTTCATATGAAAATTTAAGATCAAATTTAATACCAACTTCATTTAGAGTAGAATTACATATAAAATCAAGCATGTTAAACTTAACAAGAATATTATGTACATACTGAGATTATAATACAATAATTTGAATTTTTATCTTAAAATATAACTATTCTTAAAAAATAATATAGAATGTTTAAATCAGTGATTTTAAATATTTGACTTAGTTTATTTTTATATTTATGAATTAAACTAGATAGATCATCAATAATCAAAAAATTATAAACATATAATATAATTAAAATCAAATGATAATTTTCAATTTTATCAAAAAGATCATTATCTGATTAGCAGCTAGCAAAACCTAATTCTTTGAAAAATGAAGTAATTTTAGAATACCAATTTCAATTAGATCATTTTAAATTATATAAAGATTCTTTTAACTTGTATACATAATATTTTTTGTTAAGATCATATCAACTTTTAAGTTATGTAGATTTATTCTTCTAAATCATCATTTAAAAATGTATTTTTTTACATATATTTGGTGGATAAATCAACCATTTTAAGCTACAAGAGCAATGAAAAATCTAATAGTACTCATTTTTATTACAAAATTAAAAGTTTCAACATAGTTAATCTAGAGTTTTTTTATTAAATCCATGAGTAACTAATCTATCTTTAAACTTATCAATTTTATCAATTAAATTATATTTGATCTTATAAAGACACCTACAACTGATAATATATCTTTTAGATAGAGGAATAACAAGACCCTGAATCTAATTTTTAATTAAAACATTATATTCAACTTGCATAGTACTATTTTATCTATCATCTTGACTGACTTTCTCAAATGATTGATTTTCACATTCATATATAGTCATTAATACATGATAATAATATTGATTTATAAAAAAATTATTAAGATTGTCAACATTATAAGATTGAATTAAGTATTCTTTTCATTTAAGACTTTTAGATTGAATATAAAATTTAGGGGGTTATTTAGACTTTAAATTATCCAAACCTAGATCAACTTCTTCAAGGGCATCTATTTTATGACTAGGAGAAATATGAGAGTCAGATTGATCAATAGAAGAACACTAAGAAAGTTTCATAGAGTGCTCACAAAAAAAAAATCAAAAATAAGAATATTTTTATTCTCAATGATCTGATATTTAGAAAGATCATACACTCTTAAATTTTTTTTATTGCCTCTATATCTTATAAAAATGCAAGAATAGGAAGTGGAATTAAGCTTCTTTTTTTTAACTTTAAGAATAAAGATAGAAGCATGACTACCAAAGATTTTGAGATAAGCCACACTAGGTTTACTTTTATTCCATATTTTAAAGGGATAAAAATATTGATAGGGACTTTATCTATAATATGGATAGTAGTATTCATGGCTTAAACCCATAAAAACTTAAGAGAATTTACAGATTATAACATTATTTTAACCATTTTTATGATGGTGCAGTTTTTTTTCAATAATACCATTTTGCTAACGAGAATAGAGAGTTGTTAGTTTCTTTTGGATACCATAATTAATGTAAAAAAAATTAAACTCTTTACTAACATCTTCATCTTTATTATTAGTTCTTAATCTTTTAATAAAAAATCAGATGCATTTTAAACACTAGTTTTAATTTTTTTGAATTTAGACAACACATCAAATTTTTTTAATGATTAGAAACTAGATAATTCTAATCTAATAATCAATAAAAATAATAATATACAAAAAACTATTAAAAGATTAAAAAAATTAATTTTTACATCATTATTAATCAAGTCTAAAGGATGTGATAAATTCGCATCATGATTATTGTGCAAGAAGATAGTATGTTGCTTATCATGTAAGCAACCCTCTCAAGTTTCATGATGAGAGACGATATAAAAAAGTTCAAAAATAAGATTATTTGTAGACATATCATATAAACTTATAAAATTAATATATCATAATCTTTCATGTCATAATTGAAATTTATTTTTACTATACGATGAAACAATCAAGGAACTAGATTGATTTTTAATGGACCAACTATCTTTAAATAATGTTATAATAAAATTATCATCTGTAAGTTGAGAACAAGATAGTAAATTATTTTTAAATTTAGGTACATAGAAAACATCATTTATAGTAACATTTGAAAACATTATGTTTTCTTGTTTAGTTGGTTCTAAAAAATAATTATCTTTTAAGTGAATTCTTTTAGAGATGTCTCTAGAATCACATAGAATATTAGATAAGAAAGTCATGTTGTGATGTATCGCTATCTAAAATCCACTTATTTTCATTTGAATCAAATTAATCAGCGTTTCACAAAGTAATAACATTTGAATCTTAATTGTTATTTTGATTAAGATTTTGATTCTTCTACTTATTTTGATTAAAATTTTTTGCTTTATTATTTTAGAATTTTATTATTATTTTTATTTTTATTTTTATAACATGTTTCCGTTCTATGATCAAATTTACCAAACAAATTGTAATTTCTATTAAATTAAGATGTATGATTCTTATTATCATATTTTTATTCTCATATTTACCTTCAGTAAAATTAATATTAAATTTATAATTTTAAATTTTATAAAAAAATATTATTTAAAGTGAGAAATGTCTGAATGGTATTCTATTTACAATCAAAATTGGTTATAACATGCTCCTTTTGAATTAAGAGCGCAGACAAAGTGGTAAGTTCAGAGATATCTTGTTGAGTTTGATACTTAAAATTCAAAATTAAAATAAATTATTTAATTTTTTTATAAATATTTAACTAAATGATAAAATAAAATAAATTATCTTGAATCAAATCACAATTGCATCTGTCTAATTAAGCTTTAATATTTTTAATTTTAACAAAAAAATTAATAATTTTTTCATCACCCTTCATATGTATAGTTAGCAATTCAAGGATTAATTTAATGATATTTGAAAGATCAGTGCCCTCATTCATGAATTCAAAGAGTTATCAAGCATTGTTACAATGCTCTTAATTATCAATGTGAAGAAGGAAGTCATCCTTAACACTCTGAAAGATAATAGACATAATTTTCTATGATTTTTGTTGAAATATATTGGTAAATGCAGGGGTCACATGTCATCTAGAAAGAGAATTTTTAATTTTAATGACAATATTCTATAATTTTCAGATCATAAATTCAATTTTAACATGAATTTTCTATACATTATAGTTATTTTCATTAAACATTTAAGATTTATCTATAAAAAAATGAGATGAAACCATAGCTTCCCTTTAAACAAGACAATAAATAAATGCTTACAAAAAATACTTTAAATTATTTTTTAAATAAAATGAATTGCACATACAACTATACTTAATTACATAATGTATATGTCAAACAATGTTTAAACTTAAATTAAAATTCAATTAATATAGGTCTCAAAAGAGTTGCACTCAAAATGACCACTTAAACACTGTTATTAAAAAGGTGTAAAAAATTCAACATTAAGTTTCAAAATAAAACATGGATCACTTCAATGCATTTATAACATGCCATAACTTAGATATCGACTGGTTACATGACTATGTTTGTCAAAATATTTTTCACTACATCAAAAGCTGAAGAAATAGACAAGTCAAGAGTTTAACAAAGTTGAAAAATGAATTAAAAAATAGATTTAAAATTAAACTAAATTTGAAAAAATGTTTTTACTAATTCAAAAAATATTTAATAAAGGAGTTTTGAACTTGGGACCTCCTTGCCAAAAGATAGACCACCAACTCTTATAGGAAATGTTTGAAAATAAGACATGCACTAATCTATATTTAGACTATATATATAAGTGGAAAAAAAAATTAAAATGATTTTTTAGTAATTCTTTTTTTTCAAGGTGGAATCCAGAGTTTGAAAAGAAAATTAATAAATAGTTTATTTTTAAAATATTTTTTCAAAACTATATGAATTTAAAAACATACATGTAGCTTCATGGATTCCCTTTAGAATTTTAATATCTTAGGTCTTTTTGTTCAAGTCTCGAATTTACTTAAAATTTTAGCAACCCTCTTATTTTTATTTGATAAACACAAATGGACCTTCGAAATGAAATATTCAATAAAGAATTCAATATTTTGAATTTTCTATGTTGAAGTATGGTGCCCCTATAAATACTTGAGAGAGCCAAAAAGCTTTTACAAGAATTCAAAAATCTTGAAATTTGTTCCAATCTTTTACAATTTTTTTAACAATGAAGGAATTTTAAAAATTAAATTTTGATTAAAAAATTAATTTTTTTAGTTTTTCAAAGCTAGTTATGGTGTCTCAGGGTCAAATATAATTTTATTTGAAAAAACTTTGAATATTCTAACAAAAAAAATTGCTAATCACTCAATCATCTCATGGCTCTGATTCCATGATAAAATCAATAGAATATACAATATATATACAATATAGATTTGATCTAGATGAATAAATAATGGAAAATGGTACACAAAATTGATACAATACACAAGAATTTAAAGTGATAAAACTTTCGAGAGCTAAAAAACCTACGAAGATGATATTCAATAATTAAAAAACTCTGCACCCCAATACAAATCCTTTCATTTTCACTTTTTCACCTAAACTTTCACAGAACTTTTGTAAATATTTGTCACGCACAAATATTAAATTCACCAAGTGTATTTTAGTGAATAATAAAATAGGGGTAAGACCCTATTTATAATAAAATGTGAGGGGAGGTGACCATTGTAACTAACGGATCCATCCTTCTTGAGAATCATTTAAATTAATTGGTTAATAATAAATCATAATATTTTATTATTTATTTACATGAGTTTTTCTTGTGTTTAATAAATAATAAATTATTATTATTTAATAATAAATTATTATTATTTAATAATAAATCAAAGTATGCTAAGGGTCTAAATTAGCTCACTTAGACATTAAATGTTCTAACATTTAGGTCTCTTAGTTTCTTGGCGATGATTCATAAAAGTTAGACGTCTAACCCCTGTATCAATTCCATAAATCTTGATTTCATAACCTTCCTTAAGTACTCCTAGCTACTTGAGGTCTCATGTAGCTCATCTGTACAAGTATGAGCAAAATAAAATGTCCTCTCGAGGCTCTTGACTGCATTTTAGGTACCCCCGAGAGAGGTTTAAGTCAAAATGGCCAATTTGAACTATTTATCTACAACCTAATGGTTTTTGTAAACTCTTTACTCTCCCCTAAATGTCTTCAAATTTATTTTAAGGATATCATGATGTCAAGAGTGAAGTTAGACACCTTTACAATTCATGTCTAGTTATAGGCCTAGTCTACATATACTATGTATATGAGCATGTGATCACTTCTGACTGATCCCAATCACTATGGGTGTTTCTATGAGATTTTTTACATCCAATTAAACTTTACACATTACCTTAAATTCACCCAAGGCTCTTTCATTTATCATTTTTTCCATTCACACATTATGCTTATAGACTGCATGGTTCTAAAGTAACCTCTATATGAGATAAAATAGAGGATACTTCCCTTATTATTTTGGTTCAATTAAAAAAATGATGAGTCGTATAGGTCATGATGACATTTTGTACCAAGTTTCAAAGTTTGGTGATACTTTTAGAGCTTCCAAATGTCTCAAACTCTTAATACTAGTTTCATGGAATAGTAATTGTGTGCAGGGTCTTTGGGTTGAGTCTAAGAACTCTGAGCTATGGTTGTCTTTATTCTTCCTTGACTTTAAGGATCATCTAGAAGTATTATGACATAACTTTGAGTATGGAATATGTGTGATCATTGTCAACCTATGTATTATTCAACCAACCAAACCTATCTTTTCCATTAGCATGAGATTACTCTATGTATGGGCTAAACTGTAGATGTCCATTAGGTACATCAAGGGATGCCTATAGGTATGTACTAGTTTCTAAGCATTTTGTTTCCATATTTTAATTCCATCCTAGATCAATAAGACCATTTCATCTAAAGTTATTTTCATCAACCAAATTGCATCCCTTATTAGATTAGACTAGTTTATTCTCTAAGTCTAAACAATAGATATTTTTACTTAGGGAAACCAAATATTTCTTGTAGGTGTAGATTATTGCCTTAAGCATTGTGTTTCCATTCCTTTGATTCAACCTCAAGTCATTAGGGTAAACTCATAACTTTAATGGAGTCATTTAGGCCTTAGAACAGTGCATCATTCCTTGTCATCAACACCATAGGTTTTACTTACAAGTTATAGGTCTATTTAGTCACAATTGCACTACATTTCACTGCATATCTTTAGTAGAAGCTTGGATAGTTTGAAATTTCATTTACCATCACTCTCTCTTGACTAACCACCTTCTCTTTGTGTTCAAGTGCTACTATTAGGCCTAATAGATAATAAGGAAAATTTTAGGCATATCTATACCTCATAAATATTCACTAAAAGATAACACTATGTTGAGCAAAGTCTCATTTCAGAGAAGTTAAGGTAACATCTCCACCAAAAAACTTTTCTAACCTTGAAACTCTATGAGTGTCAATCACGGGATTGAGTGTGGATTTGACTATGTTTTAATGTTTCTAGGCCTTTAAATCAAGCTCAAACATTACAAGACTCCAACATGAACTTCACATCTTTATCAACCACTATTTGAATATTCTCACACAGTCATTTAGGTGACTTTTTCAAGAATTCTTGATTGTGCTTGTGTCTTAGGTCTAACACTCCACCAATGGCACTCTTGAATACAAACTTCCAATGGATAAACTAATGACCATGATCTAAGAGGAGGAACGCAATGGTACTATCTTGATCTTGAAGCCACTGATAGAATAACAAAACACTAAAATTAATGAAATAATGTTCTACAGACTAATGGTGTTCACTCTTAACACAAGGAGGATGGTATTGCTAATCCATTTACATTCACACATGCCAAACCAACTAAGATCAACATGAAAATCATGTAAATTCTCTTCCAACTTTCATACACTAATTGGTTCACATAAATTGATGCAAAAGATGAGAAAAATTGAGGTGTTGGGATTATGCAAGCATTTTAGAGTCACTAACATTCTTTTTAATGGTTCATGAAGCAAAGACCACCACTCCTTAAACTTTGGCCATAGAATGTAAGCTTAAATATATTAATATCACCCACCAAGTGAACTCACTTGAACTCTTCTCCTCCTATCAATATTGACTAAAAACTAGTTGACCTTGTAGACCTACCCAAGAGAGCGATGAGAGAGAGAAGTCAGTTTTTATAAATTTTAGACCTATAGAACGTTCTCAAGCCTAAAACTATATTTTGGTAATCTTAAGGGACTCTCTTTAAGTCCTTCCATGTGACAAGTGTGTCACTCAAGTCATACAACTATATAAAAATACTTTTTTTGTAGTGATATCCTCCTTTCCATGTTGAACCTATCACATTTTCAATTTCAAATAGCTCCCTATCATTTTATGACATGTTATACATTAGTATACATATTTAAACCTATTTTTTAGGAAAATTATGTATAACTCTATTAAATGACCCAAAAGATGGCCTAAGATGACATTAGATAAGGTGAACAAATATGACCAAGACTAAACATATTATATGACCTTATTTAATACAATGGTGCACATTTTCCAACCTAGGAGACCCTATGAAAGTTTGAACTATACATAATTTGACCTATTTTGACTAGGGATCAAATTAGTCAACATTTTAGTAATTTCCTAGAGTGGTAAGCCACGTATGCCAAAGACCAATAGCCTCCTCCTATCCATTGGGCTATGGAGTCACTTATACACTATATTGACACTAAAATGCCTTTGAATAGATTAAAAACATACCAAACAATAGGAAACAACACACAAAATAAGACACCAAATCAAACACACTTGTGTTCTCAGGAACACTTAGGGAAAACACACATAACATAATCAAAACACAACTATCCTAATATGTACAAGACCTCAAATACTTGAGGTGAAGAACAAAGTCATCATTTATTCAACCAAGGACAAAGACAATGATCCTAGCATCATTATTGCTCCAAAAAAACATATCTCCATGTGATTCATACTTGTAAATGAACACTTATGTAGATAGTCAAATGACTTACCATCTTTAGATATTTTGTTGACCACAATTGTGCCATTTTGATTTCTCAAGAATACTTCATCTATCTCTCTTAAGTTTTGCTCAAATTTGCATCTGGATTGACTTCTATCATGCTCATTTGATGTTCTTCACTTTTCTTCTTGGGAAGAATGAAAGTTATCTCAACCTCACCTTATTATATAACATAATGCTCTTTATGCTGAAAACCATCAAGGTTGTCCTATTTCTATTTCAACATATATGAAAGTGATTCAACATTAGAATGAGGTTTAGACTAATCCTCAATCATATAAATTTCTTAGTCTCATTAGACTCCTTCATGATTGCATCTCTCTTGATATTATTTTGACACTCATTCTCATTCTTGATAAGACACTCTCCTTCATGCTTAGTAGATTCATCAAAAACATTACTATCAAATTCATGATTATGGGGTAGAGGAGTTAACTTACTCAGTTATTCAAATTCTTGAACTATGGCATGGAACTATTGCCATAAATCATCTTCCTCTTCATGACTGTCACATTCATGGACTCCATCTTATGCAGGTAGAATGGCATTATATTTTTCATTACCCTAATCTACCATATTTTGAAGACCATTATCATCATGCATATGAATAAGTTAATTACCCTCAGTAGCTTGTTGAAAAGAATTATCAATGCTTACCTCAGAATGTTCATCACCTTCCTCATGGATGATGTATGTACCAAGGTTAGTATATTTAATGAAAGTGTATGGATCATGTCCATAAGTGTTATCACCATACTCATCTAGGAAAAGGTCAGAGATACCTTCAAGTTTTGAGGATGTTTCATCATCCATATCATGTTCTTATTGATCACCAATGGTATAATTCAGATTAGAACTTGCTTCTACATATGGATCAATATGAAATTTAGCTAATGGTTTTGTTCTAATAGTTACCTTTTATCCATACCTTATTTTGAAGGCCAAGAAAGACCAATTAGCTAAGAGATGTCCTCTTATCTTGGTAATGAAGTCCTTTGATATGCAGATACAAAAGTGAGTTGGTAGATCTACCACCATTATATCTTAAAGGATAGGAAAGCTTGTACAATCATGTAAGAAAATTATCAAACCTTTGATGATCCTTAATGACTTAGCTGGTATCCCATCAAGCTGTAGAAATCCCTTTCTATATGGTTCATATTTCAATCCCAATTTATCCACCACAAGTTTGGGAATCTTTAAGGTACTTACCCCAATATCCATAATGTAACTGTGAACAATCTTATCTCCCATAATGACAATGAGTTAGAAGGGTGGAAGTTTTTCATATTTGGTAAAGGGTTCAACAATGTGAGTAGGAGCATTATTAAGAGCTACATCACCATGTCTTGATGGTTGAGGACTAATGTAGAGTTGGGATAATTGTTCTTGAAGAAGTTCCTTTTGATCAGGCATGTGGAACACTTCCCAAAGATATAAAAGTTTTAGCATTCTTAAAATAATCAATAATATTAAATGAAAGAACACTCACCTTTTTTTTTCATCCTTTAGGTAAAATAAGTGTTTTGAGCTTAAGGAAATGGATCACTTTGAGTCACCCTTCTCACATTCTAATTTTGAATAGGTGTAGATGTTATAGGGACTATCACACTTACATTCACACCTTGTTACCTTATAGATGGATTATTTGAACTTGTGTCAATACCATGAGCATCTCCAAAAGCCTTCCTCTTTGATCTAGTATTAGCTGCAACTAAGACACCTTGTTTTAGGATAAATGTGTCTTCCACTAAAAAAATATCAAACTTACTCTTTAAGGCTGCCATCCTTTATTTGTTTTTCACATCTTTTATTGTCAATTTAGGATTAAGTCCTCATTGAGATACCAAGGCTTGTCCTCCATCTTCATTGGCATCTATATACTATCTCTGAGACTACCATTATTCCCCTTTAACCAATTTATTATGGAATGGAACCATGGATTTTATGTTAGAGGTAGAAGTTGGATTATATGCATTGGGTGGCCTATTAAAGTTAGGTTGGCATTGCCCTCTCCCTTGACCATACTGCTAAGGTGGGAACCTACTTGCTTGTTAAGGATAGGAATAGGAATTTTGGTTAAATCCATATTGTACATTTAGCTACCTAAATTGAGCCTCTAAGGCCTTGAAACTTTCATCAAAAGAAATGGCATCTTATAATTTTTTTGGGGCATCTTTAGAATAATTATTTACATTTGGGATTGGAGCAACACTTGAAGTAGTAGCAGACATGTTAGGAATAATAGACATATATATATATTTTTAAGAGAGTCCACTAGTTTGTATTAAACCATTCTCAACTCTAATGGCTATGTTATAAACTTCAAGCAAAGTGTAACCACCCATAGACTAAAACATAACAACTATGTCAGTCCCAATAACTTTTAGGTATGTTGGGAAGACAAAACTTGTAGGGGGTCTCATGTGAGGGGGTAGCTTATACAAAGTTATTTGAAATTTCTCATTGAAGTCATGCATAATTTATTTAGGGCCTCTTTGAAATTTATCAATTGATGAATGAATGATGTGTGATCACTTTTGTCCTAAAATATTTGGGTTAATAATTCTCCAACCTCATCCTATGTGGTCATACATCCTCCCAGCAATGTCTTATACCATTTTATGGATTTTGCCCTAAGAGACATCACAAGTAGTCTATCTACAATATTAAATTTAATGACATTATGAAAGTTGAAAAAAATATAAATGTCCCTAATATGCTCACTTAGGGTGATTGGACCTTCCCCATTGAAAGTGGGAACATTCTTAGTAGTATTAGGAGTTATATCATCATATGCATTGAGGTGTATAGGATTTTTAGTGTTAAAGGATGGGAAGACATGCTACCTAGCCAGGGTGTCCTCAATTTCCTCTTCACTTCTTAATCTTCTTGGTTTGCAAAGTCTTCTTACTCTTCAAATGTCAATAGAGGTTGAGGGTGTTGAACTTCAAGAGGAATTCTAGGTTGAGGGAATGGGTCTATAGGATAGTTTCCTCTAATAGTAGTTGACATAGTAAGGACCATGAAGTATGAAAAAAAGGAATGATAAATCTTGGTTTACAACTATATATTACCTTTAGTGGAGTTTCTAAATGCTAAACAAAACACTATATGCAATTGTGATGTTGTCAAGACCAGCATTCGCCTTGACAAGATGTATTTGAGACAATAGTCCCACAAGCATGCCAAAATTATTGTCACTTAATCTTGTACCCTAGAGAGGTTTCTGAATCCTATTGTATATTAACTAAAATATTGGATTACCTCTAGTCCTATGGATTGCCTATAGCAGAGATAAACCTATAGGTTTAAGGGCTAGTTCCCTAGATTAATATTTGATAGATTATCACCTACACTACTTACTTGATTGGATGAAAAAGGATAGAAGGAATATAAAAAGTAACATATGATAATGAGGTGATACACCAAATAGATATCCACTAGACTACCATGCAATTTCACTAAGAAAAATGACTCATAATACTAGTCTCAACATCTTAGATTACTCTAACATAATAATTTCAAACATGGAGGTGATACGAATTGTAATTCTAAGGGTGAGTGAATATGAGCCTAGATTTCATACACTAATTATAATCTTTAAACTTAGAGATAGATAAATACACTTGACTACACTTCATATGACATGTTAAAGGGAAAACTATTTGCATCAAACATGAATAGTAAAGAGAAGACAAAGATAGATACTTATCACTTGTCATTCCACTATGCACCATTTCACACACTTAGATAATAAGTTATGAACTCAAACCTATATTAGAAGTATTTATTTCAAAGGTAAATATAGTATTCAAACCAGTAGGGCTTCACCATACTAGATGTGGATTAGATACAAATGTTAAAATGGCTTGCATAAATAGACCATAGGAGAAGAGAGAGATGAAGTGAAGATCAAGGGTCATAATTCCAAGTGTCAAGGCATGAAATACAATTAAAATATAATGGGATGAAGTGTAAAATATATCATTAAGTGGTCTTGGATAAGTGTCCATCTGAAATATGACACCTTCCCTCAATTTGTCATATAGACTCTTCATTATCTTGCTTGAAATTTCCTCTTGGTACATCCAATTAAACTATACACATTACCTTAAATTAACCCAAGATCCTTGCATTCATATTTTTTTCCATTCACACATTAAGCCTATAGACTGTATGGTTCTAAAGTACCCTCTATTTGAGATAAAATATATGATAATTCCCCTATTGGTTCAGCTCAAATAAGAGCATGATAAGATATTTTAGGTCAAGATGACCTTTTGTACCAAGTTTCAAAGTTTTTTCATACCTTTAGAGCATCCAAATGTCTCAAACTCTCAATACTAGTTTCCTAGAATAGTGACTACATGCAAGATCTTTAGGTTGAATCTAAGCACTATGAGCTATGATTGTCTCTATTCTTCCTTGCCTTTGAGGATCATCTATAAGTATTATAACATCACTATGAGGATGGAATATATGTGATCATATTAAACCTATATCTCAATCTATCAACCAAACATGTGTTTTCCATTAACATGAGATTGGTTTGTGTATGGGATAAACTATAAATGTCTCTTAGGTACATCAAGGGATGCCTATAGGTATGTATTAGTGTATGAGAATTATGTTTCCATGTTTTGGTTTCATCCCAAATCACTAAGACCATTTCATCTAAAGTTACTTTCATCAACCAAATTTCATCTTTTATTGTCTTACACTAGTTTATGTTCTATGTCTAAAGTGTAGGTGTCCATACTTAGGGAAACCAATGTTTCTTATAGGTGTATATTCTTGCCTTGAGCACTATGTTTCCATCCATTTGATTCCTCTAGGGGTCATTAAGGCCACCTCACAACTTGAATTGACTCATTTATGCCTTATAACCATTCATCATTCATTGTCATTAACACCATAGGTGTTATAAGTTATAGGTCCATTTGGTCTCAATTGCACTATATTTTAATTCATATCTTTATGAAAAGCTTAGATGGTTTGAAAGATCATTTACCATCACTCTTTCTTGACCAACCACCTTCTCTTTGTGTTTAAGTGCTACTACTAGGCCTAATAAATAACAAGGAAAACATTAGGCCTATCTATACCTCATATATATTCACCAAAAAATAGCACTGTGTTAAACAAAGTCTAATTTTGAAGAAGTTAAGGTAACATCTCCACCAAACAACTTTTCCAACCCTGCAACTTTGTGAGTGTCAATCAAGGGTCTAAGTGTGGAGTTGACTATGTTTTAACATTTATATTCTTGCAAATAAACCTCAAACATTATAAGGCTCCAATATAAAGTTCACTTCTTTATAAACAACTATTTGAACATTCTCACACAATCTTATAGGTGACTATTACAAGACTTCTTGACTATGCTTGTGTCTTAGCCCTAACACTCCACCAATGGCACTCTTGAATACAAACTTTCAATGGAGAACCTAATTACCATGATATAAGGGGAGGAACATAAAGGAACTATCTTGATCTCAAAGCCACTAACAAAAGAACAAAACACTATAATTAATGAAATAATGTTTTACAGATCAATAGTGTTCACTCTTAGCACAAGGAGGATGGTCTTGCTAATCCCTTTACATTCATACATTCCAAACCAATTGATACCAACATAAAAAAAAAATTAAATTCTCTTCCAACCTATATATACCAACTATTTCACACAAACTGATGAAAAAGATGAGAAAATGTGAGGTACTGGAGTTATGCGAGCAATTTGGAGTCACTAACATTCTGAATGATAGTTCATGAAGCACATACCACCACTTATACAACTATAGACATGTAATGTAATATAAAATGTAATAATATCACCCACCAAGTGCACTTTCTTTAACTCTTCTCTGCCTGTCTATACTGACTAAAAATCGGTTGACCTTGTAGACTTACCAAAGAGAGCGATGAGAGAAAGAAGTTGGTTTTTGGAATTTGTAAACCTGTAGAAGCTTATCAAGCCTAAAAATAAATTTTTTAGATCTTAAAATACTCTCCTAAAGTCCTCCCACATTCCAAATGTGTAACTCAAATTGTACAACTGCATAAAACTACCTATTTTTCAATGATCTCCTCTTTTCCACACTGAACCCATCACATTTTTAGTTTCAAACAACTCCTTGACATTATCTAACATGTTTCACATTATTATACATCTCAAAACTTTTGTATTTTGTGAAAATTATGTACAAATCTATTAAATGACCCAAAATATGGCATAGGATGACATAAGATGAGGTAAACAAATATGACCATGATTAAACATATTATATGACCTTATTAAAGACCATGGTGCACATTTTCTATCCTAAGAGACCTTATTAAAGTTTTACCTATACATGGTGTTGATCTATTTTGACTTGGGGTCAAATTAGTCAAGAATTTCTTAGTTGATCTATGATGTCACACCCTTTGGGTTAGTTATGTTGCTTTGTGAGAGGTGGAGAGGGTTAAGGAGGATCATGTTGACCACCTTTATTTTTCCATGCATGATGGAGTACCCTACCTTGTATAGTGTTTATAACATGGACTGTGGAATCCAAGATAAGTTATGGGATGATCACTAGTACAACTTTGAGGTCGAATTTGAGGAGGAACAAAAGGATTCGTGCATTCCATTTGACATCTAGTGGTAAAAAAATAAACTCAAATTGGATGTTGAAATAATATTATTTGAGGAAGGCTTGGGATTTTTTATTTTTAATTTTAGCCTTATTAGTTTTCTTAGGTTTGATACCTTTAGTTTTATGATTGATCAAAATATATTATATTTAATTTGCACAAAATGAAAATATTACCTCCATGCTTTACCTTAACAAATAATGTTCATTTATTATATCCATTGGTAATGTGTATTATTAGGGAATATTAAATAATTGGGTCTAAAAATAAAACCCTAAGGCTCAAATCTTAAACATTATAAGGATGAAACCCTAATTAAGACCTAAGGTTTGACATGGTTTGATCAGTGTACAAGTTCACCAATATTTTTTACCCATTTTTTTAAACCATAATAAGATAGAAACTAATATGGTATTCAAGCATACATTTGAATGTAAAATACTAAAACTTATTATAATGATTTGATAAGTTGCATATACTAAATATAGTAAATATAATAAAGGTATGAGTAATTAGAATTTTTAACTGATTGTCTAACTGTGATTATGTTCTAAAGATGGAAAATAGACTAAAGCATGCATATGATTCATTTGGTTTAAGAACTTAGTATATGTTTATGTGGGGTAGGTTCTATTAGATCTAGGTTAGTATCAATTATCGATACTAACATATAGAGGTTGATAGTGGCATGTGCAAAAAGATGTGTTTGTGATCCTATGGTTACTTATGCCTATCTATAAAGGTTATGTATGTACAATGTGAAACCTTAATTATTCCCACAACTCTAAACACAAATAAACCTTGAAATTTTATGTGTTCTTGCGAGAGCTAGAAACTTATAAAAATAAGTAAATTCTAATCAGTTGAGCTAAACCCAATCGCCCCTATTGATGATTGATCATTCCTTATGTATCTATTACTTTAATGACTTAAATCAAGCCACACATATTTATCCCACCTCATGTGATTGTATAATTATTTTACTTTTCTATATGATTACGGCCAATGATTTGGATTTGATACTTGACATTGCTCTCTTTGATGTGGATTTGGTGTTCTTTAGACTTGGATTATGCTTACTCCTAGTGACTTACTTTTAATTTTCGAAGAATATAACATATTTTATCAATGTTCAATAGTGTATATATGTCTATCAACTAAGTTCCAAGTCCCCCATCAAGTGAGGCCTTGTTTTTATATATGTTAGTCTAATTGGTTTATTTATCATGTCACTGACACACTAGAAAGATGGGCCAACCATAAGAAAGGATTTTATTTTCAAAATTACTTATTATTGGGAGAGGATATATAATGTCAAGCATGAGATGGTATCAACTAGTAATATTGACCCAATCTGACATAATTTACATTTGCAAAGTAGAACTAAACTGAATGACTATAGATGTCTATAGGATAGTAAAAATGTTTAAAATAGATAGATGAGGTTTTTATAGGTGTATAACAGTAGAATACAACTATCAAACCCATAATATAACTTGTAATTATGAGAGAATGGTGGGTTAGGACCATATTTGGGTACTCAAGTAATGTGTGGTAAATATGTGTTAGTATTCTAATTCTCGAGTACTTAATACAATATTTAAGTATCTATATCTACATTAATTAAAACATGTCATAATTCATATATTTATTTTATATATCAAAAACTTAATCTATGCTCTTGACTTTTTTAAATATCTTTTTGCTACTCTAAATATTCTTTGTAAACTATCTATCACTATCACATTTTGTAATTGCTTCAGTAAGATCCATAAATTCTTGGCCTTGTTTTAAATTTAGTTTTGTTGAAAGGTTATCTTACTCTCCTTTTTCCTAAAACTAGTTATAATAAAAATAAAAATATCTAATTTAAATTTCATTACATTGATCCATAAACATTGTAATCAAGTTTAATCATATGTATATAAATAATTAGACTTAATAACTAAACTAATTTTAGTGTAATATTTGATAAAATAAGTGTTTATTAAATGATTTATATTTTTATAATATCCATAAATAGTAATCACAATCTAACAACATAATAAACATTTTTTGAATAAATGCAATGAGAGCCTATAAAACACCTAACAACCTAAGCACATCCAAAACATTATACGCTCCATGTTTTTGATAATTAAAACCATCGACTTGATGTTTAGACATCACACATGCCTAATCTAATTTGATGAATGCATTTGATAGGTCTAAGGTTCTAAAAACCTCACTTCCTTACTAAATGTTCATGACAATCTATGGTAAATTGATCTTCTTATTTAGACCCTAATAGGGAAACTAAACATGTAAAGGATAAGTAAAAGGATTTATTTGGGGGCATATGCTCTAGGTCAACATGGTTTATAACCATTGAATACTTATTAAACCCATCAATACTATGAAATACCAAATATAACATTCCAAGTATTTTTTAAATTGAACCAAGCAATCTAATGTGATGTTATGTCTATCTATTATGACCTTTAGCACTATAGTGAATGTTTGATTTCTTCTAGAATGTATTAATAAATGTTATACTCTCTTAAATTTATCTTAGATTCTTAAATACATTATCTACATGTTTTTATTGATTTATTGTGCTCATTCACTTTATTAATGTCATAAATGCACTAATGCACCTATATATTTATATACTTCTTGAATTCAAATAAGGACCCCATTGGCAGCAATAGAACAACCAATGAGTGGAAAGATCATCAAAAAGGGACCACAACCTCTAGGGACCCAAAATAAAGTGAGAATAATCCACCCCAAAAACCTAAAATATATGTGTTATTACCAATGAACCCAAGTTCCTAAAAGGAACTCAAGGCCACTGAGTTTGAATCTCAAAATGAAAGGAAATAATTTTTTGAACCATAGAATAAGACATTATATTTTTATAATTCATTAAAATAGAATCCCAAAATTATTTTATCAAAACTATGAGTATGCATTCACTTAAATCAAAGTTTCTTTTTTTATGGTTAAATAATTAACTTTATTTATTTTAATATATAGTTGGTCTCATATTTTATTATATTATGATATGGCTTATTTTTTATGTCAATTTTATCTAGAGGTTTGCCTTTTATTTTACTTTATCAGTTTTACTTGGATATTTTATTTTTATAATGTTTTTATTACCTCAATTTATACTTACTATAGATGATATTTTTTTATTATGTATCACCTTCATCTTGTACACTTGGCAAAACTCATACCTCAGTTGTTCGTCTTAGTTATACAGATGACTTGATTCTACAAGCATCACATCTTCTCTATCTTGTGTCCCTTGGCCTATTTCTTAGTCTGATCAAACTTATATTGGTGACACATACATCCTATCTTGCCTATAATTCTAGTGTACTCATCTTACACCTCTATAATTTCTAAGATTGTACTTTCTATCTTGCTCCCTAGACACTAATGTTTGGGACAGATAGTAATGCTAACATTACTATCCTACCTCGATGCAAGTGTCTAATTCCCTAAAGCCATCAAATTTGCAAATCAATGTATTCTAATGGTCAAACTAAGTGCTTTAATGTGAGTTATCTCCTAATAATATTGGTATAAATATAATATCAACACTCATTCATTCCTCACTTATAAATCAAACCAGGAGACTAAGGCACTTATCAAAAGCACTCTATCAAGCACTTAATTTAACAAAGCTTTCCTATTTATGAACTAGTCATGGGTACAACACATCTATAGGTTTGAAGTACTAAAGGAGAAATCATAAGGTCTTATTTACCAAGTTATAAGCTAGGTCACTATTTACTTGCTTTATACACATTACATGATTCACACACAAGCCAACACATAGGGGAGAACTACATGAGTCCAAGGCCATCTTATGGAGTATTATCTATGTAGGTAGTTCCCTTTGATATCAAGGTCATTGCAAGTCATCTCAATATTATGTGCCCAATATCCCATTTTCCCCAAGGTCACATTGAATATGTAAACCTAGGGTTTTGCCATTTCACCATGAATGATAGTCCATGACCTAGATCTAAATGTACTAAAGTGAAGATGAATCTAAACCCAAAAGCATCTAGATTATTGTATCCTATTTCAATTGATATTTCATATAGGACACTAGCATCAAACCCAAACAATAGTGTTAATGTAATTATCCAAGGTTGACACAACTGTCTAGAGATCTAGAGGCACCAAATCCAAAATTTGATAATTGTTCTAGAACTATATTCTCTACTTTCATCCTATACTAGATTTAAATCTACATTAACATCAAAACAAGCTAAGTACATCACTTATTTTTTATTTTTATATCTAACATAGTTGTACTTCTCATTTATAGCTTATCTCAATTTAATAAATTTAGTATATGGTACATATGAGTTTAGAATATAATTGGTCTATTTTAGATCTAATATTCACCTTTGTGCCCTATCATTTCTATATCCTTAATCCTATCCACCAAAGTAGGATCCACATCCAAATTTAGGGTTAAATATTTGGTGAACCTAATATTCTAACATAAAACCCTAGGTCACCTAAGGTTTTTTAATTTTTTTATGTTGTTAATCCCTAATTGATAATTCTTGCCATCATGTTTTTCATGGACCTATCTATAAATTATTTCATGGTCCAATACCTTATAGTTGCTTTGGTTTTCTATGTTACTTCTCTTGTAAAAATTATTAATCAAATTTGTGTAAATAATGAGAGAGTGTTAAAACAAAGACAACATTTGATAGCTCTTCATCATTTCTCTTGTAATATTATAGATCTAGTATCTAGATGCCAATGTGCATGTTCTTAACCATTTTTTCTACCCAAGCCTTATTCAAGTGGCAGTTACCATCTCATACCCATTATTCACCCATAGAT
This sequence comes from Torreya grandis, assembly GCA_037957365.1. NCBI lineage: Eukaryota > Viridiplantae > Streptophyta > Pinopsida > Cupressales > Taxaceae > Torreya > Torreya grandis. Next base: position 3,815,418 of record JARHVA010001004.1, on the reverse strand, counting down.
TATATTATATTATTTGGTCCATTTTGTTACTACTTGAATAGATAAGGTTGATCAACCTACTCTACCACCTATTAATATACAACAGATGCCTCTTAAGCCTAAACTTATGATAAAATCTAAGGTATAAGATCTTGTTGACCAATTGAGTAATATGCATGCTAAAATTTCAATACTTGAGCTCCTAAAGTAATCTAATGTTTACAAGCATATCCTATATGAGACATTACATGAAACCCAAGTTCCTAATGATATTGAGCCTACTTATTTTACAAATATCATGAAATATCTCAAGAAAAATTCCAAACTTATTTCTTTTGATCCAATTGAATTACCATCCAAAGATATTATTGATTAAGAGTTACTTTTGTTCATAAAAGTGACAATATAAAATAAGGGCATCGAAATGGTGTTCATCGATAACGGATGGGGCCTAAACATTTGTAGTATCAAATTTATAACCACCATGGGAATTAACACCAATTTGCTTCAAAAATCAATTATGCATATCAAAGAGTTTGATAGTTTACATAGTCCTCCATTTGGACAAATTACACTAGGTGTGACATTAGGACCAAACACTATTTCAACTACTTTTTAGGTGATGTATCTATCATTTAATTATTATATAATTTTGGGTAGACCTTGGAAACATTCAATGGAATTCATCCCATCTACACTTCATAGATGTGTAAAATTCATACATGATGGGAATTTATTAACAATGTTTGTCAATGGTAAACCTTTCAAATTTTACAAAATACAATCTAAAATCAAAGGCATTCCTATACTAATACCACTTAAAAAATGCATTCCTCTTGAGCATATAAACACTAATGAAATAGGTGAGTCAAGTACAATGGCTCCTCCATCTCAAGATGTAAATAAGGTACTACATATTGATATTCACATGGATGCACATCAAGAGCAAGAACCATTACCAAAACATCTTGAATTCAAGCATTACGAACTTGCACTTGTTATCCATGAGGATGATGATAATCACTTAGATCTAAAATAAATGGTGGTTTAGAATCAATGATAACACCTATTTCAAACACCACCATTCCCATGGATTATCTTATGTCTATGATGAGCACTATTAGGGATATTCAAAAATAGGTTTATATACTTCAAATTCAAGTAGATTTCCATAATTTAAATGCTAATGTTACCTCATTCAATAATCACCCTCTTTCACAATGTATACTTGACTATCATTTTCCAAATGGTTTTGAATTACCACAATTACCTATCATTTGGCACAACAAAGATCCATTTGAGCACATGTTAAATAATGTACATTCTTTTGGTCAATGGGAAAATGATTACAAACTATTATTAAAGGTATTCCATATGAGTATTTTTTTTGAGTCTCACAATTAGTTCTATAGCTTACCAAAGGGTTCCTTAACCACTTTTCTCCTTCCAAGTAATAAATATTTATCCCTTATACAAATGAGGGAGATAAATTACCAAATGATAATTATGAGTAAAAATGTGGTGTTTCTAAGCTTTATATGATTTATTTGTAAAACTTAATATGGGGATCATACAAGGTGCTTATCCTATGCCAAATCCTCAAGTGTATAGAATCAAAAAGCACACACATCATTGTGATTTAAAAATTAAATTATACATGGCTGGTGCTTATTTTTCGCATTACCATATTTATCCTACACAAATAAAAACCACTTGCAGTATAAATCATTTTCAATAACTCGGTTTTAACTTCTATGACTTGAAAAATAAGGTCACTTCAAAAGACTCCTTGGGCACCATAAAAATACCAATTGCTTTTGGTCCTAAAGTAATCCAAACATGGGTTTGGGTTATACCAACCACATCTCCATATGAATTTACACTCTGAACTCTTTGGCTATACCAAATGAAATCAATAATTGACCAAAATAAACAAGACATATCATTTCATCGTGAAGGCAAATTAATACATATTTCAAATGATAACATTACTTCTTCTAATACACATGCAGATGTGAGGAGGAACATGATATGTACATTTTCAACCTATACAAGAATGATGTAAACAACATAAAGGATCCAACTTAAGGTTACAAGGCACTAAATGGGGGTGATACCTATGATCATTCATTGGATAGGATCATGGATAGGTCTATCAAAAAAAATTAAAATACAAAAAAAAAAAAAAAACAACATGCAAAGATCCAAAAATAAAATTGGCACCTACATGTTTTATTGGCTCTTTGGCATCTATGTGTTAGTTCCATGTTGAGGGCTAGCATATCATTTACTCATACATATACATTTATAAGCATACATAGATACATGATTGTATACACTTATAGGTGTTGGGATTTCCCTCTACTTACATCACCAAGACTTTTGGGGCATACATATTCTATGATCTTCATACACATAGGTTATATGATTTGATGATCACTCTACACTATCATGTTTGAGATTACATATGTACTTATACATACCTATTATCCATGATTATATCTTTCACATGGTACTTGATATGCTATGTGCTTGATGTCTTTGGATAACACATTTGATCCATGGGCGACTATGATATGTTTATGATGATTGCTTCTAATTTTCCTTTTTACACTTACTTAAGTATTTTGCCTTGTTATTTCCTTGTTTGTTCAAGAATTTGAATGTGCTCCATTAGATGTAGCCCCTTTTCCTATGTTTGCCTTTTTGGACATTTAAATATGTCATTTATTGTTGTATGGACATTGAATATGTAATTCCTTACTCTGTGGACCTTGACTAAGTTATGTCCATTCAATTTTGTAGCATTTGAACATGCCCCTTTTTTATGGTCTCCTTAGACCATTACTTTTTGACTTGAATTTGAGTGCTCTTATGTGTGTGCTTGTTTTTTTGTTGAGATTGTAATATTACTATCTAGATGTTTCTATTATATTTATCATGCATATTAGCCCTATATGTGATCACATTATCTCTATATGCTTTGATGATATATTTACCTAGACATGTTCCTTCTATATGCTACATGATTACATTCACAGATTTTATAATTGTCTTACCCTTTTTAGGTGAGGTAAATTCTAGGTAATGTTTTTCCCTCACCTCAAAAGGGTGGCATATTAGTAGGGGTGTGTCATAGAGACATGTTCTCTTCACTTGGCACAGTTTCTAGATTCAGTGAGCGCATGTTTTGAAAGCATGTCAACCACATTTATTTGGCATATGGTACTTATATCAATTCACAAATTTAGTGGGGCATGTTTTTAAAGTATTTTATCCACATTCATTTAGCATTATGGTACTTGTACTAGTTTAAACATTCAGTAGCGGCATGTCATTTAGACATGGCTTCCACACATTCATAATTTCTAGATTACAGTGGAGGCATGCTTTGGAAGTATGTTCTCCACATTCATTCAATATTATGGTACTTATACCAATTTGTAAATTTAGTTTTGGCATGTCATATCGACATATATTCCACACATTCATAATTTATAGATTGAATTGGGGTAATTATTTGGAAATATATTCTTCACACTCATTTAGTATGGTACTTATATAAATTCATAGATTTAGTGGGGGCACGCTTTGGAAGCATGATTTCCACAACTATTCAGTATTCAACATCTCTAGTTTATAGTAGGGGCATGTTTTGGAAACATGCCATCCATATTCGTACTTCTATCAATTTTATATTTCTCCATATATAGTGGGGACATGCTTGATATCATGTCCTCCTCACTTACATAGTTATCTAAATTGGCTAAAGCACACAGTTATATGATTTAGATTCACAATTGTGGTGGAATTATATGTATTTGTATCATTGTTATACATAGTTTCATCATTATACATATCTAAGGGGCATATGCTATGCCACATGTTCTTAATATTAAAAAATACAAATCAATTTAAGATTCCAAAACCATTACACATACTAATACCCCATGAAATTTTACAGACTTTATCAAACCAATCTACTACAGTAATTGGTTTAACTTTTGGTATGGTTAAGGTGATCAAATCACTCAATTTTTCCAATTTTTTAATTTGGACTTGATCATCCAACCTCACTAGGTTATAAATATCATTGGGTTGCATGGATGATTTAATCTCAATGTCTAGGTGGCAACTCACGTTTGTTCCAAAGTTGGGGGCATGTGCCTCTTTCTCTCTACATATCTATTTATCTATCTATCTCCTTGGATACATTCACTTTAAATATTTGTCTATATTTATCCTAATCTCAGTTTAGAGCCTTACAATGATACATATTTTTCAAAAATAAATTGACAATAGACAAGATAGTTATATCGACACATAAGTGTACTCCTAAACCTTGTTCTTTCAATTTAAATAAATTTCAAGCACTTTTAACCCAGATTATATGCTCTAATTTTAAATTATAACATGCCCTTGGTTGTAGGTCAGTCACCATCAAAGCACTCAAATTCAACTCAAATAAAGACAAGGTGTGCATACACACCCAAGTACTTATTCCTTTCGTTTAAACTAACAATTTCACTATTAGATTAAACAAGGAGATGTATATGATATTTTATCATTATGTAGCACCTAAGTCTTATACACTTGAAAAAACTCAAACCTTGGGTGTTCCTCTTAGTTATACGCATGCCTTTATTATGTAAGCCTAACATATGTTCTATCTTTTGCCCCTTAGCCTATCTCTTAGTCCGACTAGTCTTATATTGATGACACATAAATCTTATCTTGTTTATAATTATTAAAATGTACTTATCTTAAACCTCTAAAATTTTTGAGATTTTACCTACTCTCTTGCTTTCTGGACACTAACATCTAGTAAAAATAATAACATTAACATTATTATCCTACCTTGATGTAAGTGTCAAGTGCCCTAAAGTCATATAATTTACAAATGAAATGTATCCTAATGGTCATCCTAAGTTATTTAATGTGAGTTATCTCCTGATAAGATTGGTATAAATACAATATCAAACCTCATTCATTCCTCACCTAGAAATAAGACCAAGAGACCAAGGCATTTATCAAAAGCACTCTATGAACCATTTAATTAAGAAAATCTTCCATTTTTCCATACCAGTCATATGTATATCACATCTATATGTCTAAATTACTAAAGGAGTAGTCATAAAGTATTATTTTCCAAGTTATAAGTTAAGTCACTATTGTACTTGCTTTACACACATTGCATTATTCACACACAATCCAACACATAGGAGAGAACTACATGAGTCTGAGGCCCTCTTATGGATTATTTTTTTTACTCAGTGTTATCTTTTGATTAGAGCTATAATCAGTTCTAGGGAAAAAATCAAGGTCCCAGTCCCTAAGATAACTATAGAACCATTATAAATGACTTAACACTTTGATCACATTGAAACCATCGAGTAAATGGCCACATCTGACCTATAACCGCCCTTTGAGATTTGAACTTGGGTGGGGTTGGGCATAACCAAACCACTTCACCAATCCTTATACATCTCATTAGTAACCCTCTTATGGATTATTATCTATGTAGGAATCACCCCTTTATAATGGGGTCATTATAGGTCAGCTCGATACCATGTGCCCACTAACCCATTTTTCCCCAAGGTCACATTGAAGATGGAAAGCAAGGGTTTTTCCATTTCAATAAGAATTATAGTCCATGAAATAGATATAAATGCACTAGAGAGAAATTGAATCTAAACTTAGAATCATCCATGTGTTTACATCTTATTTTAATTGATATTTTATATAGGACACTAGCATCAAAACTAGACAGTAATGTTGATGCAATCATCTAGAGCTGACACAGTTGTCTAGAGAGCCAAAGGTAATAGATCTAGAATCTCACAACTTTCCATAATTATATTCCCACCTACTTTTAAAATGTACCATATACATATCTACATTAGCATTAGAACAAGCTAAGTACATCACTTCTTTGTCATTTATATATCTATCATAGTTCTACTTTTCATTTATAGCTTATATCAATTTAATAAATTCAGTATATGGTACATTTGATTTTAGTAATCAATTGGCCTATTGTAGATATGATATTCACCCTTGTTCCCTATCATTTATATACCTTAACCATATACATCCAAGTAAGATCCACATCCATATTTAAATTTAAACACTTACCTTTCCCCATGAAACAAACTAATACTACTTGGAAGTATCCCATGTCACAGAGCCCTGCCAATTATTCGAGTCTCAAATTTTATTTATTTTATCTATTTTATGGATAAATACCATGTATCGTAGCCTTAGTTTTAATCACTTCAAATTTAAATCTTTTTTTTAATTGTAAATATTGAGATTAGATTGAATTCATTTCATCTAAGATGCAAGCTTGCACCACGTATCAGCATCCCATATTACTAGGCCCTAAAAGTAATTTCTTGGATGATAAAATAAAATCACCCACCTCCTCCATGACAAAGGATACTTCCACATTTCACTATTGCACAAAATCCAAAAATGTCATCATTTTCACTCTTATTAAGTTTTTTATTTATTTTTTATTGACAGTTATTAAATGCCTTAGGGAAATCAAATGGAATGATCTGAAAATAGAGTGATGATCTTTAATAAAATGATGATATTAAAGGATTGGGGTCATATTTGAATCAAATTATCAAATATTAATTTGAAATATTTATTTCATTGGTATGATACTTTTAACTCTACAAAGATATTCTATTATATTTGTAATTTTAAAAAATAAAGTAGGAGGAAATAAAATAAGCTTGTTGAAAAATGCATTATTTGTAATGGAAACAAAAAGAAGCATAAATAGTCTCATGGAATGAATTAGGATGCATTATTTTCACCCCATTGATATGTATTAGATCAAATTATAATGATTTATACTATTTCTTTAATTATGTTAGGCAACTAAGTGATGTGTTGGACGAGCTCAATGACAGAGAATAATATATGTGAAAATTCAAAGCTCATACCTACAAGAGGTTGCAGCTAATTTGTAGGTCTTTTCATGTCAATAACTAATCATGGAAGTGTGCTACAATTGTGAAGAGAGGGATATATTATTATGCGCTTTAAGCACAAAGGTAATATCTAATGTTTCTAGGTTGTCCATATTGAAAATATTAATATTGTTAGAATCCTCTTTTAATTACAACAAAGAATGGATAGCACATGGAAATCTAGGAATAAAATTTATGATGTTTTGAGGGATTAACATGAGAATAAAAACTCATAGGATAAAAAGGGGGATTGTACTACCTTTTTCATATGTTCAAAATTCTAATAATAGAATGCATGATTTTTTTAGTCATGTATTTGGAAAAAACAAAACTAAGTTATTCGATATGACGTGGGTACCATTAATACATAATATGTTGAGAGATGAAAATCCTCCTAATTGGGGTGAGTTTATTTTTTATTACTTACTTAAAGGGTTTAGAGAATGTAAAAGGGTGGAAACTTATTTTATCTAAATTTAAAATTAATTATTATTATTAACTCAAATTAATTTAAAATTAATTAAATGGTAGAAAATATTGTAAATGACTTGTAACTAACAAAATTAAAGTAAATTATTAAAATGGACAAAGCTTGAATGAATGAAATAAGTTACATATGAATAGAACAAAGAGGAAAATAAGACTTAATTGATTACTTCTTATGACATGTAATGTGTGTGACTAAAATATGGATGGAAATGATTAACTCATACCTGATTATGCACATGTAAATTAAACAATAACTGACATTTTTTGGGGTCAAAATCAACTAGAAATAGTCAAGATCAATTATCACTCTTGTCTCCTATGGGTTGATATTGATGTACATAATAAAATATAAAATTGATAGTATAATAACTTATGCCTTATTGAATATTACTATATGTGAAATTTAGACCTTCAACTATGCATAAAATAACTGTAAATGACCTCTTCAAGATTAAAACCCTAGGAGAAGGCTTATGATAGCTGAAAACCTACAAAATGAGAGGGAGAGTGTAATGGGTTGAGTTGACCCCAATAACCCTCATGATGATTGAGTGTGGCCTATGTATCTATAATATTTTAAAGAGGGAATCAAGCCTCACGTAGTTCTCCCACCTAGAGTGATTAGTGTAATAATGTATGCTTGTTACATGTATGCATCTAGAGATGACTTGAATACTTGATAATGTCTTACTTGACTTAGATATAATAAAATCATGACTTAACTAAGGTTTGATTCAAGTGAATATAATTTAATTTATAAATAATATGAAATATTTTCTTAGTTTGAAATAGTATAAGTGTTCTTGAATAATGAAATTTCCAAGTAGTAGAATAAGTGGCTTGGAAGTGCATTTATAGCAAATCCAGATGGGTGAAAACTCACACTACCTACCCTAAAAATATGGAACAACCTATAAGGAATGGTTTAAATTTTAAAAATAGTCATTTCTAAGAAAGGGGTAAGATCAACCCTTAAAGGTTGAGATCGATTGGCGATCTTAGCCTATGTAGGATGATTATGATCTATAATTCATAACATTTTTTTTTTAAGAATTTGAAATGTGTGTACAATTTATCAAAGGGGTTTTTAGAAATTAATAATATTTTTGTAGGTTTAAAACAATAATTTATAAGGGATGGACCCGTATAGTACTTGGGATAGATTGAAGTGATAAATTAGATCCAATTTAAGGGCTCAAGTCAAGTAAGGTAAATGTGGGCCAAACTGACATTATCAAGTGTTCAGGAACAAATTTGAGTATCTAAATTTTCCATCCATTTAAGTTATAACTGAAACTACTAGAGTAAAAGGAAATATATATTTGAATGTGTACAACACACTTTGTCTTTGGGAGGAAACTCCAAACATGCATGACACTCTATAGCAAATTCTAAAATGAGATGAAGGTAGTCAACATCAATATTTGAAATTGAAAATTGAAATGTAGCTTGAATTTGAAAATATTTTAAAGAACAAATAAGGAGTCAACTTGTATGTGTGAAACCAATTTTTTTCTTGTAACTTTTATTAAAGATGATGCTTCATGCATCCCATGAATAAATTGGAGGGGTAGGTTCCTTTCTGGAACCATAAAGAGTTGAGGATGATCAAGCCCCAATTTAAAGTGAACATGTATATAAAATTGACCCCATTAAGTGATGCAAAACCTCAATTTGTGTTGTTGGTCTTTGTGACCCCATGATTAAAATGGGTTAGAATCCACAATGGACTTATAGGATTTTGAGTAGAACTAATTCTCTAATTGTTATGCACTTAACTAAATTAACCACTGTATATGGCATATAGGTTTTATTGTCACTTTGTTCCTTAGTTTCTATGATACTTGTAATAGAAGTTTGAAATTGAAACTACTCATAGAATAAATGAAGGGTGCCATTGACCGTATCATGATGTTTTACTTAACAAAAATGAATGCATGAATTAGTATCATGCCTCCTTAATTTGAAAAATAATATAGTTTGCATGAATCTATTACATGCCCCCATGTGAAAAAATTAAAATTTGTATTTGTATGTAGATGTAAGCTTTGTAATTTATGTTTGAAACTTGTGTTCATATGCACCAAAAATATATTAATTTATAATATATTCATGTCATTTTAACACATGTATATGGCATATTCCCCCATAATTTATACTAATAACTGAATTTTGAATCATTATGAATTATTTGAAACTATATTTTGTAACCAAAACTAATTTTATCCTTATAGAGGCTTATCACTGAATGAAAATCCCATTGAAATTCCCCACTTTTGAGGTGAGGGATATGTCTTGAAAGTCACTCTTATCAAAATAAAATTTAATTGTATCATGCATATTAATATATAATCATTAAATAGCATAACATATGTGAAAAAGTATGTCATCATAGTATAATATGCATCTTTCATAACATGTATTTAACAAATAAGGCAAGGCCTAAATAGATAAATCTAGATATATGTATCAATGAAGATCATAGTAGTTATAATAGAAGAGCCTATGCAATATTTAGTGCATGATATAGATCATGGCACTCATCAAAGTCAACAATTTCAACAAATACAACAAGTGCAATGTCACCCATAGGGCCAACATACAAAGGACATAAGAATGTCGCACACTCAAAGAAGAAAAAGGGGCACACATAATAAGGCCAAGGGACATACACGCAATAGACATGAATATGTCACAATCAAATACAAGGGCCAAGGTCCAATCACTCAATGGACATGAATATGTCAAAGTCACACATAAGGTCCAAGGGCCATACATAATAGAAAATTAAATTCTAATATACTTTTTACAATTAATAACATCAATGAAGCATAGAATAATTAATATAGTAGATGTTATGTACATGTAATGTGATCATATCCTAGAAAATAACATATCGATGTATGCAATATAAGATAAAGATGTTAGCATTTTGTAAATAGTATATATCTCAACACATTATAGGGGTTATAGAATGATAATAACTATAAATATTGTTACATTTGGATAAGATGCCCCCAACCTAGGCATGGCCACTTAGTAGAGGAAAGTCCAACATCTAAGTCCATGTAGAATTTGTATGTCTTTCATAACAATCATAAATACTAGTGAAATGCATGTTTTATAGAAGAAATAGTATGATATCTACCAAACATGGGATAAATAACATGTGACAATGAAGTAAACTAGATTTCTAATCACTCTCAGGTCTTGATATTGAATTTTTATAATATTTAGAATATTTTTGTATTTTATAAATATTTATTTTTTTGTTCTTTTTTGAATTTTGAAACAAGAACAATATAGACTATGAGATAAAAAATGTTAAAAATTAGAATAAAGGGAAGAAATTTGATCAATCTCAACATGTATCAAGGTAAAAAATGCATTGAATATGATATCATGGCCATGTATGAGAAATATGCCCCCACTATCTATGTGGATTATAGCTAAAGGTAATGTGGGGATAGATTAGGGATGTAGATGAATGGTTAGACATCCTTGTCTCATCAAATTTACACTTGTCAATGTATGTAATGTGCATATATGAGCAATGGAGTGCATAGAGAAATATTTTGCATTAAATAATATTGTTGTTTAGACTACAACTAAGTATAGTATTGAATAATTGGATATATTAAGGTTTTGTTTGTTTAGTTTTTGAATTGATAGTATAAAATAATACAAGTCAGTATCAAAAAATTTAGGATAGTAGAGATAGTTATTTTTTATTATTTATGGTCAATGTTATTTGTGATGGAAAATAAAGTCTACTCTATTCAAACTATGAAAATAACATGTTAAATGGAAAAATGTGGTGGTATTAAATTATTAATTTAGACTATTAAGATCATGAAAGTGAAAAATAAGAGTAAAAAGGCCCAAAATAAGAAATATATCTAAGGGCTAGAAGATTGATCAAATCAATCACATGTGTAAAAATTAGAAGAAATTAAGCATAAGCAATCAAAGAGCTATGTACATTAAAATGATTTTTTTATTATTTATATGTTTTTGAAATTAAAATGTGCTAACTAATGAACCCTTCAAGAGGAGAGTCACATTAAGTATATATAATAAACTATGCAAGGCTCACCTTTCATGGATAAAAAGTGCTAAATGTGGATGACTATCAATCAGAAAAGGTAATGGGTATTGTAATGTAACTATATAGATCATTATTCATGTAATCCCATGTGGGAATAGCAGTTGTAGAGGACCTAGTAAGGTTTTTCCAAATGTTTTATTCTTTGTGGAACATATTGATTTGTGTGTATCACCAATTTAGAAGATGGTGCATGTGATGGTTCTTTTTGTGACCTTAACACCTTTTTCTGATATGATGTTTGTTTTTGCATTGGTTCTTTTTGAGACTTTTGCTCTTTTTTTTGAATGGTTTGTATATAAATATTTTGCACATGTGCAACAATTATAAAAATGCTTTGTTCCTAAATATATGTAAAATGTGCTGAGGTGGTGGATGGGGAGGAGGAGGTACCATATATTACAGAGGGCACTCATATCTAATTTGTAAAACTATGACCACTTAGTTCTAATAAATGTAATTTAGGCATATATGTGTGTGTGTGTGTGTGTGTGTGTGTGTGTGTGTGTGTGTGTGTGTGTGTGTGTGTGTGTATGTGTATATATATATATATATATATGTATATATATATATATATATATATATATATATATATATATGTATATATATATATATGTATATATATATATATATATGTATATATATATATATGTATGTATATATATATATATGTATGTATATACATATATATATATATATATATATATATATATATATATATATCATGGATGGTGCAACATAGAGCTTATGTAACCAAGGACATCCTAATATCATGTCAAATATCCCATTCTATGGTGTAACTAGAAAATAAGTGATAATATAGTATGACCCACCTAAATAGGTAACATAGTGTGTCCTAAAATAGTTTGTTATTTCACATTGAATGTTTTGACATTTTTAGATGTTTCTTGTATGTCATGTTGAGTGTAACCCAATGAATGAAGTAAAGTCATTTTACATGCATTATCACCTAATACATTATCAACTAATACATTGTGTATGTGTTTTTTATCACTATATACTCATATACATAAGACATGAAAATTAGAATCATCATCCACTATCTAACTATCATAAGAGGTGATCATAAGATGTGGTTGGGAGGTTTTAATAAATATACCGATAAAACTTGATCATATGTATTAAGAGGTGGTTGTGCATTATAGGTATGATGCAATGTTGAATTATCATTATTTTTTTATGGTTTTGGAATGGATCATTAGAAATATTCAACTTAGCATTTTCATTCTATGTGGCTTAGTTTCCTATGTACAAACACTTGTTCAATTACACTATTATCAATAATATCTTGAAATGTGGTGTTTAAGCTTAAAACATCTATTGGTAGAGTGTCTATTGCATCTATGGTAATCACATTATGTATTTCTATTGAATGACTTACTTTGATGTCTATTCCTTTCAACCTATAGTGGTGTAGGTAGAGTAATGAGGTTGAACTCAAGTAACTTTTGTAGTAATTTATGAGGCAGTTTTGGTAATCTAGAGGATTGCCTTCTTGGTTGATCTAATAAAATAAGATTGGTTTAAGGTTTAGATATAGCATTGATTGTGATCTTTGCATTAATTTTATTATTTTTTGGTTTAAATTTATAATATGGTTTGCTTTGAAACTTTGTTGTGGAAGTTGAAGTAGATAAAGTTGTGTATTTGATCTTGTTCAAAGCAAGAAGTTTGACTTATCTTTCTCTTATTGTATGAAAAAATTTCTCAAATGATTTGAATTTATTAAAATTATTGACTCATGCAAAGGTGATAGCAAACTTTGTTTAAAAATATATTTTAATTCATTATCTGCCAATGTGTTAGTTATTTTGGTGAGTATGGTCTTGTAATGAAGTACATAATCACTAATAGGCTCATTAGTTCCTTGCTTAAGTTTAACAATTTGTGAATAAGAGAGCTTTTCATTAATGTTGATATAAAAATGCTTGAGAAAGTAGTATACCAATCAATTGAATTCTTTGATGGATAGATATGTAAATGATAAAACCAACATGAGGCATAATTTTTTAGGATTATAAGAAACAACTTAGTTAACAACTTTTCATTGAAAACATAGTCTAGACATGTCGCATGAAAAGATAAAAGATGTTATTCTAGATCTCCTTCACCTCCATATAATAGAAGTTTAATAGATACAAATCATGTAGGTAAATGATATGATGCAATATCAGGGGCTAATGGGTTGTGAAATAAGGTTTGTGAATCCATTTATTGTTTAGATTTTGGTACACCTTGCTCTAATTATAACACCAAATCATGCAAAGGTAAAATAGTTTGCATGAGGGATTTTAGTAGGCAAGGGAGGTGATGTATTATGTGTAGATATTAAGGATTTTGTATGATTCATTTGGTTAGGCATGAGCAAATATATCCATTGGAAGCCTTACATTTCCCCCTTAAAGTTGATGGATATTGCTAACAAAGTCATTTCGCTCTTCAGATCTCTTATCATGAGCATGTTCCTTTTGTTATTGTCATGATACAAATAGCAAAGACTCAATTTCATCCAGGTGGGCATCAAGATATACACTAAATTTATTCTCATAATTAAAATCAAATATGTTTTCCTTATTTGATTCAAATTAATAGGCCTTTTCATTATTTATGGTCATAATAATCCCATCAAGAGGGTGTGTAATAAATGGTAAAAACTTGGATTAGACGGTGTAGTAATAGGAAGGGTATAAGGCTTGAAATTATTCATTAGTTACTTTAGCATTATTAAATGTGATTCATTTTATTACATTATTATTAATGATGTTCTGTATTTGGCTAAGACATGTAATGAAAACTAGGAAAACTTTAAGTTAAAAAAAATAGAATAGTGCGGTCATCCATTATAGCTATATATTCCTTACAAATTAAAAAGCAAAAAACATAAATCTAAAATTTAGGTCTTAGAAAAATGATAGTTTTTGTGTATGGAGATTAGTAAATTACCCTAAAATCTAAGGTCAAAACAAAGTGATTTTATTGTTAGATATTGAATCCAAGGTTGAAATAAATTATTTTTAGGGTCAGATGTTGAATCCAAGGTGGAAAGATAGTTTTTTTAGTGTCAAATATTCAAGAATTTATCTAAAAACCTGGGATAAAAATTTATAAGCAATGTTCAAATAAAATGTACATGGTTACCAATATGTTTTATCATAATTTAGAATTAATTGGAATATTATTTACTCTGATTAAGATAAAATGAATAGAAGGGTAAAAACTGCTATAAAGAACTTGTAACTATAAGAATGATAGTAAAGGACTTAAATGGACAAATCTTGAATGCATGAAAGAAGCTAATTATGAAAATCAAAAAGAGAACAAGAAAACTTAGCTAATTATTTCATGTTAGGTTAACTGTGTGTGAATAAAATATGGTTTTAAATGATCAACTCATACATGATTATGCATGTATAATTAAAATAATAAATGTCACTATTCTAGGTTAGAATTGACTAGAAATAATTATGATCAAATGTCGTTCTTAACCCCTATGGATCAATCTTGACTTGTATAGGAAAAAAACTAATGGTACAATCACTTTCATCTACTTGAAATATAATTCTATGTGGAATTTAAACCTTCGATTGTACATGGATGACTTTCAAATGACCTCTTCAATATTGAAACCCTACTTGGGCTTGTGATATCTAAAAACCTGAAAAAAGAGGGGAGTGTAATGGGGTGAGATAACCCCAATCACCCCTATGATGATTGAACATTTCCTACATATACAAAGTAATCTAAAGAGGGAATCAAACCTCACATAGTTCTCCCACCTAGAGTGTTTAGTGTGATAGTGCTCCTTTACTACATGTATGCATCTAGAGAAGGCTAGAATACTTGATGATGCTTTGATTGACTCAAATAGAATAAGTTTATGGCTTGGATAATATATTATCAAATTGAATATAATTGAATATGGAAATAATAGGTAAGATTTTAATGGTGTGTAATAATATAAGTTTGTTTTAATAGTGAAACTATCAAGTAGTAAAATAAGTGGCTTAAATGTGCATTTATAATAATATAAATGGGTGAAACCTCATGCTACATATCCTAAAAATATAGACCAACATATAATAAAGGGTTCAAATTTGAAAAATATGCATTGTTAGGATAGGGCAAGATCGACATCTAAAGGTCAATATCAATTATAAATCATGACATGTGTGATTCGATTATGGCCTAGAAAAGATAACGTTTTTATTAAGAATTTAAAATGTATGTATAGATGCTTAGATGTAGCAATTAATAATATTTGTGTAGGTGTAAAATAAAAATATATAAAGGATGGGCCCATAAAATTACTTAGGATAGAGTGAAGTGGTGAAATAGGACCAATCTAAGGGATCAAGTCAAGTAGGGTAAATTTGGGCCAAAAGTGACATTATCAAGTATTCATGACCAAATTCAAGTATCTACAAAACCTTTATTTTGCATCATATTTTATTAGTTGTATTTTATTCACCCTATATTTTATAAATTATTGGTTTAACCAATGTTTCCCCATGGACAAAAATCCTCTTCACATTTTTTGTTGTGTTATATGACTGAACATGCACCTATTTTATTAATTTTGTGATTAATGGAATTTTAACCTAGCTAAACAAAATAAGTAAGTAAATTAAAATGGATTATTAAACTAATATTCAACCACACATCTTACTTAAAAATATTTGATATTGAGCAAATAGGATTTTGAATTAAAACATGTAAAGAGATTAGCAACTTATCTATTTCAGACTAACAAATTTCTATCTAGCTATTTTTTACCTTGAGTGTGACTGTGGCACTATCATATTTTATTTTATACCTTTAATTTTGATTTGGAAAAATATCAAGGCATGTGGAAAATAGTGAGGTATGATCCTATCCTATTAGGGTGATCATATCCAAACTCTTATTGAGATAAAACTAAAAACTTGGTTATGTGTGAATCATCCTATAGGTGTGTTTCAACCTATCACTAACCTGCATTCATGGGATTTAACCTATATTTTATATTATCCTCTCCAAAAATCCTAATAGTTTCCTACACATGAAATAAACGTAGATAAAATGTTAAAGGGAAAAAAAGTGGGGAAGTTGGAATGGTCGAGTTGTCCTCAAAACCCTAATGTATTGAGCATTGCCTATATAACCCCGATGATAGGACCTTAGGTGATTTAGTTCACCCTTTAGGGAATGTGCATAACTATATAAAACATAATGTGTATCTAAAATTCTCTTCATCTAGTCCCTCTTCCTGGTCAATCATGTAATCTAGATGTGATATGTGTAAATTTCAGATAAAATGCAGATATTGAGCTTGGAGTGTATTGATTTTATTTATTATGATAGTGATAAATGATAAGTTCTTAATGTAAAATGCCTTAGGAAACCTTTTAAATATAGTACTCCTAATTTTGAATTTTAAAAACCAATTAGTGCATGGATTGAATCAAATAATGGTTAAATGGTCATAAAAAGAGACCCAAAAGAAATAGGCATCGAAAGAGTCTTGAAATGTATGAGGGACAATAACAGGGTTTGTGGACAATAGTGGGGTGTGATCCTATCCCATTAGGGAAATTATACACAAACTTAGGGAAAATTAATAATGAATTAGTAGGAAGACAAGTGATTCTTCTGAATCTGACAATGACTAACATAGGATATTGAGACTCTAAAAACATAGTGAAATTAATGTAAAAGAGTGACAAAAAATACATAAGACTAAGACAACATGCACAAATAAAATTTTATTTCAACATTAAGAGATTATAAATATAAAAACTCAAAATAAATATTACTTTTTTTTATTGAAAAAATATGGCTGTACACCCCTATTAGTAATTTGACCTATCAAGGCCAAATTACTACTCCTATCATATAAAACATTCCTAAAACCAGTCATAGCCTTTTAAAGTTGGTCAAACCAAGGAATTGTGGCCAAAAAATCACTAATTTTGGTAAAAATGTAAAAAATGGATTGTAAATGGGTCATTATCATTTCAAAATAACACTTTCAAGTTCAAATATGCAGACAATCCATGCACAAGGATCAATTTTAAGAAAAAATTGAACATTCTGGGAGCTACAAGTGTTTTCAAGACCTCAAATTTTTTACACAAGGTCATTATTATTTTTAGAAACTTATGAAAAAAATTTATGTCCATTTTAAAAGTGGAGATACTTTTTGTTTTGTAATAGTCCTTAGCATGTCCGTTGGAGATCACCATTGGAGTAGGCATCATTTTGGAGTGCCATAGAGGTTTCTAAGTCAAGTTAAAAAATTTAAAAGTATGGCATGATGTTTTTAAATCATAATCTGACCTTTAAAGAGTTTAAAAACTTTAAATTTTAATCAAACCATGCTCATACATGCTTTTGCAAGCAAACAGGCATAAAGGCCAAAAAGGGGTGTTTTGACTTTTCAAGCAGAATGTGATTTTAGAGTGTTTTGATAGCATGGTATAGACCCCATAATTATGTTTTTAGATATTGGAAAGTAGGTGAATTTTTATTTTTATTTTTATGAAATTTTCACTTTTTGCAATTCTAAACACCCTTCCTAACCTCATGTTCAGATGTGCATACCATTCACCACATGTAGAGTTTAGATGAACACTCTTATTATGTTTTAATTAATAATATTTACTTATTATTAATAAAAAAATTAAGACCATTTTAATTTTATTTATTTATGAACAACCATTAAGAGTGTAGACATCTCAAAACGCAGTCAAAACCCCATAAGTAGATTTCTCCACATGTAACTTTTTATATATTTTGAATGGGAATCAAATATTTTTACAAATTTTTTGGGGTTAATTTTTATACACATAATTATAAAAAAAATTGGGATTTTTAGGTCTTTACTTCATGAACCATCATTTTGAAAATTTAGCTTCAAAGCCTACCTAAACCCTCAAAAAACTAGTTTTGAAAAATGTTAATTTAATCGATATAAAATCACCATGGATCAACCTAAAACCTTTTAAAATGTCAATTACACTCAGAGAGGATTCCATAAATGTCAATTTTATGAATGGGGATGTATGGAGGACATAAATCATGTTTTTTATGGAAAAAATAATGTAAAATGAAGTACATGACACTTCAATGAAATATAATCAATGGATCTCAAATACTAGTACTTTTTATTCATCATTAAAAAAAATAAAAAATAATAAATAATAAATCATCTTAGAAGTTTCCCAACTAGCTCAATCAAAATGGCCAGTCTACAAGAAAATAGAGCAAAATAAGCCTAGTCAATCCTGTTGACTAAATGGCGAGTGTTTTATCATCAAAATAAAATCTTTTGGTGATGAATAATTGTTTTTAAATTAAAATTTATTATTTTTTCAGGTTTCATGTCATGTTTTTTTAGGTTTAATGGAGTCTAAATGCCATAAGATAAGCTATTAGGCCTAATTGGCCTAATAAGCTTAATTAGTCAATCAAGCAGGGAAAGAATGGCATTAAAAATATATCAAATGAATTAATTTTGGATTTAACACATATAATATATTTTTTTAAGTGGATATATAATTATAAAGTCAATCCACAAGTTTCAATTCATGCAATTTGAGCTCAAGTTGAGTTAACTACTCCTTAAGGGTCAAATCTCTTTAGTTGACTAGTTTGACTAGTTTCATGCTTTTCATGCAAGATAAATACTTTCAAGAACTTAAACTCACTTAAAATTTGGAGTTATATTCTAAATTATGGTGTTATTTTCATGCAAGTAAGGTTGAAAAGTCAACATAGGCCCACCACTTCTCAATTCTATGCCAAAAATGAAAAACATGCAATTTTTGAAGACTTGGAAGATTTTAAAGCCTTTATTTAATATTGTAAAAGAATTTTAGTCTTATTTTAACTCAAATAATACTAATAGTTATATTTTACATACCAATTTAGATTTATTTAAGGTTTTATACTTATATATTGGTTTTTTGAAGCCATTTTTCATGAATTCCTGAAGCAAAAAAGAAATTGTAATTGACACCATTTATCAAATAAAGAAGATTTTTTGCATATGTTTTTTTGGATGAGAATAGAGTGCAATTTGATTGTGTACCAGCATACAAGTGGCATCTTCTTTCACTTTTTACATGTCCTTTCCTCACCTACTATGAAAATATCATCCTCTATAGGTCATTTGAAGAGCTAGGAATAGAATTTGCTTTGCAAGTTTCTTTCAGGCCTTCTTTTGAAATGCTGATGTTTAGGGTTGATTGAAGAATTTTATTTTAGATTCATATGTGTGTTTTACTCAATTTTAAAAATATTTTAGAGAATAATAAATATTCAGGTGCATCACCCCATTTAGATAGGATTTTCCATTTCAGTTTCCTTTTCCCTTTTCATCCTAAAAAATCAAAATAGTTTAGTTTTAATAGATAAATCTTAAGGTAACCATCCCTCTTGGGAGGTTCTTCTCATCAAAGAGTCACCCATACTCTGAGAAGATCCAAAGGTATTAGTTGGATAGGTTTTCCTTACACATCTTCAAATAGGGTGCACTTAGAGTAATAACAACCCACTCTACCCCACCTCATTTATTCCATTAATGCACTAAAATGAAAGTAATAGAGTAAAAGAAAGAATGTGTAACTAAACTTACTTTTGTAGTATGTATTTTATTGAAAGTGGAAATGCCATGGGATTAATGTGATTAACCCATGCAAATAATAAGATGAACTCTAATATTATTATCTTCTTATCTAAAGAATTGAACAAGACTCGAGTGATGTATGTGAAGATGAATCCATGATGTGGAGTCTATGTATTGAATATGGGTAAATAATTGTGCTATGAGGAACTAGTCATTGTTTACCCGCATTCTAATATCTAGATATATATGTGCTTATAATTCAAAATTCTACTTAAATTTATCCCCACACAACTCAAATATACTGGTAACTGGTGCAAAAATATTAAATAAACCATTATAAGTGGCTATAAGATACATTTTGGTAAAAAATTGGTGAAAAAACTATAGTAGATATAATTTCATTCTGAGTCTAGTGTCAATAACATGGATCATGACATGATTTTCCATTCCATCTATATAATATAGTGCAAAATAATTTGGATGTGAAAACATGTGCCTTGCTACATTCCCCCAATATGATAAATGAGAAAATTGAGTCATGCAATCTAAGCAAGAAATATGAGATTTGAGTAGTAGAAAAAAAGAGAATGGCTTAATATTCTATTCCTTCTATATAATCTAGTGCAAAAAATGGGATATGAGAATATTTGCCTCGCTACATACCTCCAATCTCATAACTGAGTCATATAATTTTAGCATTAAATCTGATTCCTGGGTAATAATGATGTGTTTATGTAGACTTGCATTGTGTACATGCCCACATTATCATGATCTATGTAAAATTAAGCCAAAATTGTGTAAAATATCTAAGTAACTAATAAAACACTTTAGTAAACCATGATAATTTAGGTAACTATGAAAATCTGAGTAACTATGAAAATTTGAATAATTGAACCAATCTAAGTAATTATGCAAATATGAGTGATTGTGTAAATCTAAGTAACTGTGTCAAAAATCACTATGTCATATTAAATATAGTCTATGTAAAATGTGATTTTTTTATCCCAAAATTTATATACTAAGTTATAGTTAATTACAACTATGTATCGAATAAATTAAAGTATGGTCTAAGTTAAAAATTTGGTGTATAATAGATGTGTAGTGAATCAATTATCCTCTGCATGTTAGAGTTAGTAGAAATAGTGCCTATGTGTGCCCCTCTTTTGGTGAGAAGGATGAAACTAGTTTTAAAAGTTCAAACTAAAATTGATTACTAGTATAATGATAGCTAATATTCAAGTTTGTCATTATAATATACTTAGGATTGATTGTTGATTATTGGTAATAGATTGAATCAAGAAGTGATATGCAAATTGGTTTCCATAGCAATAGTGGAATTGCTAGGAAAGGCATGATATGTGGTGCCAAGGTGACAAAAATGTTGATAAAGGTATGGGACCTATATAATACATAAGTTGTCATGATTATATTCTACATGCAAGAAATAGTTTGGAAATCAAAGGTACAATGTTTAAGATATTGACATTTAATTTTTTGAAAATATGGATTTACAAATGTCAGATAATAACTTATTAGCATGACATGGGTCAAAAATTTATTATATGATTTTTAAAATTGGAGCTTTTAGAATCATTTGTGAATTTTAGAGTTGCAAATTAGAGTTTTAAATTGCCAAGATGCCTCAACAGAGAATAATGTCATGTAGCTAGTTTAAGGAGATGAAAACCCTTATTCAATCCAAGGAGGATGTCAGGATGGTAAGTAGCTAGCACATTTCTCAATTTTCATTGAAAAAATACGTTTTTGGTAAATTTGGCTAAATTTTGTTAACTTTAGAAGGTAGGTTTAACTTATTTATGAACTTGTTTAAGTTTGGTGTATTATTGTCTATTTGGCAACATTGTTCTCTAAGTAATAGTGATCTTATCTAGTGTTATTATCCTATAAAGGATGTTATTATTAAAATGTTATTATGTACCTAAAAACTATGTGAGGATCATCTTTTTATTGTGTACTCTATATGGTGTATTGATTGATTCATGATTTTTATGTTTGCACTTGATTTTTGCATGAGTATGTGCATTTTATAGGGTTTTGACAGGGTTGGATGATGAAGATTGTGTGTGGCTTACCTCTTTCTAATGATGAGAGGTCCATTATTGAGAGGGTTGAGCTTAGGTATGTTGGTTAAATAAATTTTATGCCATATGATACACATATGATGATCTCACTAGTTGAGCAGTGGAATGCCAGGACATGCACATTTTGTTTGGCTATAGGCAAGATAACTATCACTTTGGAGGAAGTTTATAGGATATTGCACTTGCTAATTTTTGGTAGGATGGTGGTATTATAGGATGATATAGGACCTGGGACCATGGATCATGCATGCATATATTTCATTGGGAGATTAGACATGTGCCATCATAATGTAATTGATTTATATGTTGTATTATTTTTGATTATGTTATTGAATGTTCTACATGTGTGTAAATGTTTGTAGTTTTATTGGATTCATTTATATTAATGAATGGCAGTGGTGCAAAGATTGCCTATAGGATGCCCTTGATCATTCAGGACATAGAATATCATGACATTTTGTATTTTAGGGTAGAACTATGCTTTACCATATATATCATGATTCTTATAGGTTTGCATGTGAGCCATTTTCTGGCAAGATTGGGTCAGTTACATTGTTACATTTTTGAGCTTACAAACACATAGTGGTCATGCAACCAATGTGGATGTTACATAATGATTGGTCACATCCATATATGTTTACATGAAGATAGACTATGATAACATAGGTGTGATATCATAAAACCATGCACTATATATAAATATTAGATGGTCTATTAGTTGAGTCCATTGTGTGGAAGTCATATAGAGGATTTTTTGGGTGGATAAAGGCTAGGGTATAGAATCATTATATCCACATGAGTTATTATTTTCATGATAGGTGGTTGACTATGTATGTGTGTTTCCAATATGAGAGGGATATGCATCAGTTTGGGCTACCACATGATTTTCCCCCATATCCATGTATATGGGTATGTAGCATGTAGGCTCCAACGAGACTGGGAAATAGGGGTAGGCCACCTACAATAAAGCATGCCCATATTCTAGAAGATGATAGGGATCCTATGATAGAGATTCTAAATGTAGAAGATATGGAATGCATAGATGCATACACGACATGGTGGAGAAAACATAGGTAGACTCCATTATTTCCAGGTGGAGGATTTACAACTAGTGATGATGTATTAGATCCTAAGCCTATTAAGACCATTTTAGGTATCAAACAATGTTGGTTGGTTTTTTTAACTTATATGCTTATTATGCTTAAATTATTTATTGAATAGTGGCTAATATGTATTCATTTTATGTCTATGTAGGTGATGAGGAGTATTGGGTGATGACCATTGAGTTTGCATTACATGAGCCAACACAACATGTTCTTGATGATTTCATGGAGGGTGATATGATTAAGAGGTATGCAACCATTTCAAGTGTACATGCACCTCTTTTTGATTGAGTAGTGTTTTACTATAGTGTGCATGCAAGAAATGATAGAGTGGGATGATCTGAGAGCTGAGGTGTTGAGACTATGGATGCCTCCATAAAATTTGATGAGTGACATAGGTTTGAGATTATTAGATTAGTATCTAGAGAATGTCAATCTCAAGGCACAACTAGTTGTGTATGAGGATTGAGAGAGAAAGGGAGATCACTCTTTAGGATACATGGTGATCTTGGGTCATCTAGTTTTAAGTTTCCCATGTTAGGTGATATAAATGATGCAAATATAGATGAGGAGGGTTTTGTGGACCACTCACCTAACATTAAGTGATGTAATATTTATCTCATCATATATATATATATATGATCCATTTTTTGGTAGTTTTTTTTAAAATGTAGGTGTTTATTTGAATTGTTAATATTATAATGTTAGTAATGTAGTCCTAGTAATTCCTATATATGAAAAATGTAGAAACTATATGAACCCATAAGAATCATATGTCCACCCTAAAGGTAGTTAAAATTAAGAACCATACTGATCATGTTATGTAGTTTAATTACTGTACTCTGGCCATGTCACTACTCTATGCATAGTTATAATAGGAATTTGTGAATTATCTATTATATAAATATTTATCAGTGTTCCCAATGTGATTGGTGGCTGCTTTTTATTTCTTTGTGTTACAATAATATTTTAAGTTGGCTTATCTTTTTGTATCAGTTGCCATTTTTGTTTAACTACTGGTGGCAAAGATCTATCATAAGTAGGTGCCCAAAAAACCTTTATAGTCATATGATGAGTAATCATTGGTTCCTTGATAGGAATGTCATGGGATAACTCAATCATGGTAGAATGGAATCTAGGATAATGAGTATAAAGAGACCTAAATTTCCCCTTTGCATATGTGATAATACCTTTATTGACATAATGCTTGATTTGGTCTCTGATTGCATAAAAATCATTATCCCAATGGCCATTAATATGATGACAATTGTAATATGGTTATTTTTTGTCTTTATCCAAGTGATATGGTGAATGATAATGATTTGGATGAAGTCTAATCATCCTCCTATCCAATAGTGTCAAAATAATGTCAAGAGTATATCTTTGGATGAAATAAACTATATAAACAGGCTCTTAGCATATTGTGTTTTAGTCATTATAGGAGTTAATTTTTAAATTGGCTCTTTCCCTTTATGTAATACCTTAATTTTTGGTTGTTATGAAGGCTTAGTATAAGGTGGACCAGGCTCTTAAACCAAATTATATGATTCAAGTTGTAACATCTCAACATCAAACTTTACTTTTGGATTTGGTTATACAAGTCCAAATTTATTTTCTAATGTGATAGTTACATTACAAATATGTTGAAATGACATGTATGTATGATATAATAAATATTCCATGAGATGGAAAGTGAGGCCCCTACATAAAATTTATTTTATCTCCAAATCTATTGGTTGATATATTAATTATTTATTACATGCTTTAGACCCTCAAATTTAATCATAAACTAGCTCTTACTTTCCATGATGTAATTATGTTAGATGCTCATATGTAACTTTGGGTCCATTATTCTAGATAAAATTCATAAGGAATACTTATTCTGACTCAACATATGTATGCAACAAACTATTGACACATGGATTCACACCCTTGAGGAGATGCTTAAATCTCCTCATCCAAGTGGCACCACAGAGACATTTCTCTTGATGTGGGTGACAATATTGAGAAATGAATCTCTAGGTAAGGGGCTAGCTCCCCTTGATGCACCTTTAAATCTTTCACTCTACCTTAACAATTTGGATATGAAAAGGGATTAATAAAAATGATTTAGAAACCAAATGGTGATGCACCAATGTATAATGTCCTTCTAATTGATAGAAACTAATACTTAAAGATAAATAAAGTGTTTATCACACAAAACTCACAACTCAAGATTCATTGTTACATCAATGTTTCATATGCTAGATTCAAGAAGGTGTATGATTCTTAGGAAGGGAATGAATAATTCCAAATAAATACAATCATGGACCACTTCTAGGATATCTCTACACTTAGAAAAGAATACTTGTAAAGACTTGCAACAATCTCCTTTCTGCTAATGGTAGACCATCAAGAGTACAAGCTAGAAAAGATAATATTTCACTAGAATAAACCAACAAGATTCGAGTCATTACTCAATATTGTAGCATATAAGTGGCAACAACACTTGTATATTTCTTCAAGAGTTCTTTGACTATAAATCTAGCTAGAGTTTTCTCAATAACCAGTGGAGGCTGCTAAAATAAGCCAAAAGAATGCACATATATAGCTTTTGAGAGAGAGGTCAAGCCAAGAAAGTTCAAGAGTCACTTGGACATGTGTCCATATGTGAGAATTAGTTACGATTGCATGTGGAAGATAGGTGGGGTGAGCTATACCATGTCAGGAGGTCTACTTATTCAGAACCAGTCATAAGAATGGTGAAAAGTGGCATAAGACCCTTATAATTGACATAGGAAATGGTTTCTATCAAAAATCATCAATGAGCATTCAAAACCAAAAATAGAGGAGTCGACACATAGCACTACTGATGGAAATGGGACATATGGCGACAAAAAAATACTTTTCCTAACTACCAACCATCCTTTGGACACCTGTGTTTGTTGATTTCATGGAAGCTCTTTGGTTTGGTTAGCTACTAGCAATGACTTGAACTATCGTCCTATACATTTTGCTTGTTTTTACAGCACCAAATGCTCTAGATTCAACCATTTGTTACCTCCACATTTTTTCTCATATTCCTACCAAGTCTTTTGACATCAATGGATATTTTTTATAGCTTGATTAGTGGGGCCTTCACCTTTATTAATCATGTGAAACACTTTCATCATACTTAAGCTTCTTTTGAACCTTTGTCAAGTGTTATTTAACCATTAAAAGTGCCCTCTGAATCATGAAAAGTGCCCTTTTAGGACCTCTACATGGGACAATTTTTCTTGCAAAATATCTTTCAGGGAAATTATTTAGGGCACTTGGCTTTAAAGATGTCCTTCAGAAAGATTTATCTTGGCCACTTTTCATGAAAGAATTCCTTCAAGCTTTTTGCTTTTGACAATTTCTATGGACAATTTTCCTAAACAAATTCCTTGGGGCTTTTTTCCCAAATAAAATCCTTCAAGAATTTGTTTCAACATTTTATTTCGAGAGAATTCATTTAGTTCTTTGCATTGGGTCTTCTCCATTGGGCTTTTTCCTGAAATAAATCCTTCACCCCCTTTTTTGCATTAATTCCTTCAAATTTTTGAATAGGGCACCCTGCTTGAAAAATATCCTTTGGAAAGATTGGGATGCACTTTTTGAAACTTTTGTTTGGTCCACCTTCCTAAAAAAATACCCTTCAAATTTTTTGTAAAGTACCTTTCAACTTTTTGAAAATATCCCTTCATAAAAGTTGGAGTGACCGCTTCATAAAAGTTGAAAATGACCTTTCCAAAAAGATGGAGGTGCCCTTCAAAAAAGTTGAAGTGCCCTTCAGAAAAGTTGCAAATGACCTTTTTAGAAAGATGGAGGTACCCTTCATAAAATTTGAAGTGCCCTTCAAAAAATTTGCAAATGACAACTTCATCTTGAAAAGATTCTTCAAGAAAATTGTGCAGATAATTTTCTTGAAGGAATTAGTCTTCATTTTTTTGAAATTTGTCTCAGATAAATTATATAAAAGAATTCAGCACTTGGTATAATGAAAAGTTTGAAAGAAATAACACTTATTCAAAAACAAAAGACCTGAAAGGATTACTATGTAAAGGCTTAGCAAAAGACCAAAACCAAACTTTCTGAAAGAATTGGACTTGTACATTTGTTGTGAGCTTTGTATAGAACACTTCTTATAAATGAAACTTGTATATTAGAACTAATCAAAGGTATAGACTAAGGTGGCTAAGTTTCCAAATAGGGGTGCCCAATTTTGTCCTGAAGGGCCAAAATTTGGTCAACAAATTGGTGACTTGTAAGGGTAGTATGCTTGTTATACTGACTAGACCAGTAGCCAAATTAATCCATTAGGTATGGAGTCATCTAAGGACACTCAAACAAGGAAGTATTGGCCATGACTCAAAATGTTTAAGAACACACCAAAACTAAAAGGAAACCCCATGCCACAAGACACAACACATAACACAAATAAAATAAACAAGACAAAATAAAACAAGAGACAAGACAACTCACACATGTGCATAAGCACTTAGGAAACACAAATAAAGTAGGAAACTATATACAAAGGAAAAGGAGAACCTCAATAATAATGCTTTATATATATCCCATTGACTAGAACATTTATCTCCTCTCCATCCAACTTTGAGAGTTGGAAAGCATTGTGTTGTTTGCACTATGTGATCACATATGGGCCACTACACAAAGCATCAAACTTTGTGTGTCTTCTAGGTTTGGCCCTATCTTCATCTCATTTTAGGATAATATCTCCTTATATGAAACTCATTGTCATGGATTTCTTGTCAAAATACTTCTTTATTTGCTCTTGGTGAGTTGGCATGGTGTGCATAGCTTGATTTCTTGCCTCCTCAAGCTCCATTAACTCACATAGCTTGACCTCTATGTTGTCATTCTCCATCAATTATAGTTAATGCGTAAGATCTAAAGCTGTTAACTCAAGTGATATAGGGATTCTAGCTTCCCTTCCATAGACAAGTGTATATGGTGAATTCACAATTTCTCTCATTGGGGTGATCCTATTAACCCAAAGGGTTGTCTTCAACTTGGTGTGCCAAGTCCTTTGATTCTCCTCCACTGTCCTTTTTATAATATTGATTAGATTCTTATTTGTGGACTCAACTAATTCATTTCCTTGGGGGTAATTGTTGGAGGAGTTACCAAGATAGATGCCATGCTTCAAAGCCCATTCAGTTGGTCTTGCTCCTAGGAAGGCTAATGCATTATCTAGAATGATTATTGAAGGATCTCCAAACCTGATAAATATACCTTCATAGAAGTCTAAGACTAAGCTTTCATTTTCCTCCTTAAGAGATATAGCCTCCACCCATCTTGTAAAGTAATCAGTAGCAATCAACACCCACTTGTGATTAGCACTAGAAGGTGGATTGATTAAACCTATGAAATCCAAACCCCATTGCATAAATGGTTGTCCAACCTGGATTGGGTGAAGATGCAAGGCAACTAGATTTTATTTACCATCAAAAAGAGCACACTTTTAGCATTTTTTTACCCAAGCATGGGTATCTTTGAACAAACTAGGCCAAAAGTAACCAACCCTCACAATCCTAACAGCTGTAGTTCTTGGAGCAAAATGACCACTAGATGGTCCATCATAGAAATCATCTAATACTTTGTCAATCTGATCCAAATTAAGACATCTCAAAAACACACCTAAAAATTCCTTCCTAAATAGTACTCCATCAAAAATTTGATAAGGAATAGATTGTAGCCTAAAGTACCTTATTTTAGCCCTATCAAGACCTTGTGGACACTCACCCATTTGAAAGAAATAGATCATGTCCTGTATCCAACATATCATAGATGAAGTTTTAGTTATCACAGAGTCATCATGAAGTACCAAAATAAATTCTTTTTTCTCTTTCAAGTCTGAATCAAGATGCTCACACAGTCCTTTTCCTTTCACGAACTTGGTAGTTTTGATCTCCACATCATATTCCATCACCCTTGTGATCCATCCTACCCTTTTTTCATTCAATTATATATTCAAAAAAAAGTTTTTCACACTAAGATGAGGCATAAAAATGTGAATCTCATCGTTAGACAACATATGCCTAAACTTCTTTAAACTCTTTATGACTAAAGTACTTGTTTCTCAACATATGTGTATCTTACCTCATAGCCTTCTAAACCTTCACTAAATAAGGTGATAGGCTATTCAAAATTTTCATCATTAGCTTGAGTAAGCATTGTAGAGATTACCTCTTCATTTCCAAAATTATATAGGTTGAAATATTTAGAGAATTTAAGACCTACAAGGGTAGGAGCTTAGGAAATGACTTGCTTGAACTCCTCAAAACTTTCTTTCCTCCTTCTTGTCCAATTGAATACTTCATCTTTCCTTAGCATGGAGGTCAAGGGCTTGACCAAGTTAGAAAAATCAGGAATGAATCTCCTTATGAAATTGATCTTACAAAAGAATTTTTTTAGACCCTTCTTATGTTTAGGCAAAGATAATAGACAAGCCTTTCTTGGAAAAAATATCTCCTAGTGGTTTTCCTTCATGGAAATCAAAGACACAGTTCTTCAGGTTTAAATAGATCCCAAACTCTCTACACCTCTCAAACATCTACCTTAGGTACTTCAAATAATATTTTTCTTCCTTGGAGAAAATTGTCACATCATCAAGATATGCCAACATAATGTCATTGATTAGTCCTTGAAAATCCATAAACATTACACGTTGAAATTAGCTCCATCATTAGACAACCCAAAATTAATTTTCCTATAATCATATGCACCCCATTTAGTAGTAAATTTTATCTTATATGAGTCACTTTTCTTTACCAAAATCTGATTACACCTAGAATACCCATCAAGGAGAGAAAACCTTTCACTACTAGCCACAACTTGCAAGATTTGTTCCATGCAAGGGAGTGGGAAATTATCTTTCAAATACACTCTATTCAAGTCCCTAAAATCAACACACAACCTTATCTCTCCATTCTTTTTCCTAACAAGAACTAGGTTTTCCAACCAAGATGAATGCTTAATGGGAAAGATAATTTTAGACTCAATCAGTTTGGAGAGTTCTTTCCTCATGAGAGGTTCAATATTGGGATTGATTGGCCTTTGCCTTTGCTTAATAGGCTTATCATTCTCATATAACTCTATAGTATGTTGAGCTAGATTTAGATCAAAACCTTTTACATCATTATGCTCCCATACAAAGACATCAAAAAATTCCTTGCATAACTCAATGAAAGCATGCTTCTCTTTGCTAATACATACCTTCCCAAGTGAAATCAATTTATCTTTAATGATATGAACCTTCTTATAGTTTTCCTTCTTGGTAGATATTCTTACCTTCTCTTTCATCAATTGGTCATCATCATTGAATATGCTCTCAAGAGTGACTAGGCCTTTAGGAACCTTGTTAGACTTCAATTGCACAATCTACCCTCCATATTGTTGTTGTAGTTTAATTGATTCTTGGAATAAAACTCAGCTTCTTCCTATATAAAAGGTGATATTTTTTTGTCACTATCAAACACCTACCAGTTAGTGATATTATCTAGTATGGAGGGCCTTACAATCACTTTTAGATGAGGTTGGTTCTTGCCCTCTTTTATCCCTTTTAGAACATCAAAGTGAGCTCTAATTTCTGTCAACCTATCAAAATTCTTATTGTCCTCTCTTTAAATAGAAGTTATTTTGAAGGCTTTGAAATATTCCACAAGATCCCACACTTTATGCTTATAGGACTTAAGCAAAGAGTTTTTTGTCAAATTCTACCCTCTAACCTGATTGATGATAAGCTCATTATCACCAAACACTTACAATTGTTTGACACCTCTTTTCCTAGCCCATTCAAGTTGGTAAAATAAGGGCTTCATATTTTGATACATTATAGGTACAAGAGAACTAAAATTTGAAGGTTTAAAAATACCTTTCCTTTGAAGGTGAAACTAACATTACTCCACCACTGGCCCCAATCTTGCTTCTAGACCCATCAAAGAAGACCTACCACAATCCATTCACATCCTCACTTGAATTCATCAAATTAGGCATGAAATAGTCCTTCTCATGCATATAATATACTCCAATACTATATTCTTCAATAAACTTGTAAGGATCATGCTCATAGTTGTCATCTCCCCAGTCATCTAAGAACAAATCACAAACTCCCTCAAAGGAAGATGATGGAGATTGATTGATATGAATTTCCTCTTCATCGATGATAGCATAATTAAAATTTGCCACCTTAGGTGAGTAAGGTTCAAAGTGATCTCTATAAATAGGTTCTGACTCAATCTTCACTTTAGTGCCATACTTTTTCCTAAACACCATGTAGGACCAATTGGTTTCCAAATATCCACCTATCTTGGATGTGAAGTCTCTTGATAAGAAAAGAAAAAAAAAATAGGAAGGTAAATTTTCCACCACCACATCATAAGGAATTGAAAAAGTAGGAAAAGCATGAAGGATAAAATTCAAACCTTTAACTACCCCCAAAGTCTTGGTTGGTGATCCATTCAATTACAAAACTCCTTTAGTCATTACCTCATACTTGAGGCCTAGCATATATGTTGTACATTTGGGCATAACTGATGTGCTTTCTCCACTATCTATGATGAAATTATAAACCAAAAAATCACCAATGATTATATATAGGTAAAGAGTATGAGTCTTCTCATCTATCTTCACTTGAGCATCTATAGATTGAGTTCCATTGACCAAAACCACATTGTTATTTCTAGATGGGCCAGCTTGTTTACCTAATCCATGCAATTATTTTTGGAGTATATATTTCTACCATGGTAATGTTATATAATTCCATAATGAGATGTTCATATGAATATTCTTCATCTGGTCCACCACATTGATGGAAGAATTACTCACCTTGGGGTTCTCTTTATGAACATTGGCACCTTGTGATGTAGTGTAGTTTAGGAGCTATATTAGACCCACTTACCATAGGAGATGATGTAGGAGTCACAATAGTTATTTGATTATCTCCTTGAGCTTCATCAATATCTCTCCTTTTGGACCTAGTATTAGAGGCAACACTAGTATTCTGATTGCTTATATTTCCCAAGTAATTAATGGTAAAAAACTCACCCTACAAATGATTTATGAGGGTAGAATCAGTTATAAGGTTTTCAATTTTCCACCCCTCCTTACATAGATCCTTAAAAAATTTAAACTTGGAAAGATTGACTATCTTTCATTACCATGCCTTGATTATGCACCTCATTTGCATAAGCAACATGCTCTTCACCATGTTCAAAAGATGGATAGTTGGGTTGTTTTTAGACCAAGTTATTTTGAGTGGGGACAAGGGCTTTGGAGGATGAGGGAACATCAGGATTGTATCTTTTATAAGGCTTGACATGGGTGATATGGCCTTGTCCTTGTGCATTGTTTTGGAAAGGAGGCCTACTTGTTTGCCCAAACTAATTGTATGTTTGATATGGCCTATAACCTTGAGCTTGTTGTATTTTCTAGGAAACTAAATCATTTTTAACACTTTGAATAAAGATTTTAACTTCATGGGTTTCATTTAAAGGATAAATTATAGGCCTTTCTTGATTAGGCAAAGGGGCTAAAGTGGGCAATGCACCTTGACTAGGAGACTGCAAATCAGGGAATAATGGTATTAGAGGTCTAGGAGCTATCTTTCCCACTTGGACAAGACAATTCTAAATATTTATATATATTTCATAGGCAAAAGGTAATGTGTTTCAACCCATATATTTAATCATCATGGCAATGTCATTATTCAATGCTTTCAAGTAGTACAAAAATGCATAGTTTGAGGTTAGCCTCAAAAGAGCTAGGATTTTATCCCAATTTTTTGGAACCTAGTATTAAAGTCTCACATGAATTCATGTGGTTCCCTCTTTATTGTGGTAAATTTCTCATCTAGATATAGGTAGTCACTCTTCTTCCCAAATCTATTAGTCAATAAATCTCTGAATTCATCTCATGAGCTAATGGAATTTACAGATAGAGCCCCATACCAATCCAAAAAATTTCATTTGAAATACAAGGCCAACACCTAATAGCTACATTTTCTTGGGTGATGTTGTGGATATTAAAAAAAAAATCAATATTCCTAATGTGCTCAATGGTAGTAATAATACCATACCCACTAAAAGATGGGATACTTTTGAGGGTTGCTCCTAGAATTTGATCATATTGGGAAAGATGCAAGGGAGATGCCCTAGTGAAAGGCACAAAAATTTGTCTTATATACATTTTTTAAATATAATTATGGATATTAGGAATGTAATATAACATAATCTTGGAAGCTTTAAACACAAAATCTCTTTTATAAGGATGAGTGCTTACAAATCTATACCTTTTGGTGGAATATGGAGGTAGTTGCATAAACTCAAAAGGTGTATCTTTAGAAATAGACCTAGTGGTTACCTTTGGCATGGAAAGAAGGACTGATCACAACCAAAGACTGTAATTCTTCAATGGAGTCACCAGGTACTAAATTTATATGTTTCTTTCATCTTTAACTATGCCAAGACTAGCACCAATCTTGAATAATCTTTTAGGACTTAATGTCCCACCAGGCATGCTAAAAACTATTGACACTTGGATTCATACCCTTGACAAGATGCCTAAATATCCTCATCAAAGTGGCACCATGTAGACATTTCTCTTATTTTGGGTGACAATATTGAGAAATGAATCTCTAGATAAGGGGCTAGCTCCCCTTAATACACCTTTAAAGATCTCTCTCTAACTTAACAATTTGGATATGAAAAAGGATTAAGAAAAATGATTGAGAAACAAAATGGTGATGCACCAATTTATAATGTCCTTTCAATTGACTAAAAATACTACTTAAATACAAACAAAGTTTTTCTCACATAAAACTCACAACTCAGGATTCATTGTTACATCAATGTTTCATATGCTAGATTCGAGAAGGTATATGATTCTTAGGAAGGGAATGAATGATTCCAAAGAAGGATACAATCATGTACCACTTCTATGATATCTCTACACTTAGAAAAAAATACTATCAAATACCTATGGGATTCTCCTTTCTGTAAATGGTAGGCCATCAAGAGTACAAGCTAGACAAGACAATCCTTCACTAGACTAGACCAACAAGATTCAATTCATTACTCAATATTACAGCATATAAGTGGAAACAACACTTGTATATTTATTCAAGAGTTATTTGAGTACAAATATGGCCAAAGTTTTCCTAGTAACCAATGGAGGCTGCTAAAACAAGATAAAAGAATGCATATATATAGCTTTTGAGAGAGAGGTCAAGCCAACGAAGTTTAAGAATCACTTGGACATGTGTCTATATGTGAGAATTAGTTATAATTGCATGTGGAAGAGATTTTGGGTGAGACATACCATGTCAGGAGGTCTACTTATTTGAACCCAGTCATAAGAATGGTGAAAAGTGGCATAATACCCTCAGATTGACACAGGAAATGGTTTCTATCGAAAATCATCTATGAGCATTCAAAACTAAAAATAGAGGAGTCGACACATAACACTATTGAGGGAAATGAGACCTATGGTGATAGTTATAAAAATACTTTGTCTAACTACTAACCATCTTTTGGACACCTATGTTTGTTGATTTCATGGAAGCTCTTTGGTTTGGTCAGTTATCAGCAATAACTTGAACCATCAACCTATGCAATTTGCTTGCTTTGTTTACACCAGATGCTCAAGATTCAACCATTTATTACCTTCATATTTGTTCTCATGTTCCCACCAAGTCTTTTGACATCAATGGCTATTTTTTTAGCTTGAAATTGATGTTTTTGAGGCTTTCACCTTTCTTATTAATTCGAAACACTTTCCTCAGACTTAAACTTCTTTTGAACCTTATCAAGTGTTATTTAACCATGAAAAGTGCCCTCTTAATCATAAAAAGTGCCCTTTTGGGACCTCTGCATGGGACACTTTTACTTGCAAGATATCTTTCAAGGAAATTATTTAGGACACTTGGCCTCAAAGATGTCCTTCAAAAAGATTTATCTCAACCACTTTTTCTGAAAGAATTCCTTCAAGCTTTTCACTTTTGACAATTTTTACGCACAATTTTCCCAAACAAATTCCTTCAAGATTTTTTCTCAAATAAAATCCTTCAGGCATTTGTTTTGGCATTTTATTCTAAGAGAATTCATTTAGCTCTTTACATTAGGTCTTCTCCTTTGAGATTTTTCCTGAAACAAATCCTTTAGCCCCTTTTTCTACATTAATTCCTTCAGATTTTTGAATAGTTCACCCTGCTTAAAAAATACCCTTCAGAAATATTGGGATGCACCTTTTGAAACTTCTATTTAGTCCACCTTCCTACAAAAATACCCTTCAGACTTTTTGTAAAGTACATTTCATCTTTTTGAAAATTTCCCTTCGTAAAAGTTGGAGTGACCCCTTCAAAAAAGTTGAAAATGACCTTTTCAAAAATATGGAGGTGCCCTGCAAAAAATTTGAAGTGCCCTTTAGAAAATTTGCAAATGACCTTTTTAGAAATATGGAGGTGCCCTTCAGAAAAGTTGAAGTGCCCTTTGAAAAATTTATAAATGACACCTTCGGCTTGAAAAGATCCTTCAGGGGAATTATGCAAATAATTTTCCTGAAGGAATTAGTTTTTCATCTTAAGGAAATATGTCTCGGACAAATTGTCTGAAAGAATTTGGTACTTGGCTGAATGAAAAGTCTGAAAGAAATAACACTTAGTCAAAAATAAAAGACCCAAAAGGATTACTATGTAAAGGCTTAGCAAAAGACCAAAACCAAACTTTTTTAAAGAATTATACTTGTACATTTGTTGTGGGCTTTGTATAGAACACTTCTTTTGAATGAAACCTGCATATTGGACCTAACCAAAGAGATAAGTTTTCAAATAAGGGTGCTGAATTTTGGCCTGAAGGGCCAAAATTTGGTCAACACAAACCACTAGGGAGTGAATAAAGAAATCAATTTAGTGCCTCATCCTTTAGGCTCCTAGGAAATAATTGTAATAATATCATATTTCCATTGTACCAATTCATAGCTTTTCTATAAGTTATGATATGCAAATAAGGATCCCCATTTCCATTGAACTTAGAAAATGTTGGGATCTTAAAATTATTTAGTAATGGTGCATGAAATATTTTACACAAGATGGGGTTACCATAAATAACATTGGAATCAACCCAAGAGTGGTATGATTTAATTTCCAATGTAATCTAATGTAATTTATTTTTAAATCACCCACAACATGCATTAAATAGATGATATCATGTGAAGGAATATTAAGATATTGGAGTGGTTAATTTAATGCTTGGATTTTATTATTAATTGTGGCCATTGGTAGACTATTCTGCTTACCTTGACTTGGTATAATGGGATGGGTCACATTACCCCTCGGAGTAATGATAACATGGACTTGGTTAAATGGAAAGTAGTTATCACCCTCCTGAGGGTAAGGAGGAGGAAGAGATTATAATTTAGGAATAGTGGGCGTGGGAGATTCATTGGCATTTTATATATTGTTAGTTTACAAAGGCATTTAACATTCTATTGAAATAAATAGAATAACACTATGATTAACATTAATATAATCCTCATGATCACATAATTTATTTTTTGAAGGAAAACTAGGAAAATCGTTATGTTTTGTAACAATATTATGACTAAGTAAATTATCATTTGATATATCATGTAATATGCAACCATCATCAACATGAGGGATGGGTAAATTATAAATAATATTATGTTTAGTAAAATATTTTATCTTCACTATATGCATAATAATCACCATCATTCCATTTTTCATCATGAGCATGGTTTTGTTCACTTGTATAATCAACATTTGAGTATTCACACTTTCATGTTAACCAAAAGAGGTTGTAAGAGATGTATTTATATTTTCATTGTTATTCAAAGCATCATCACATGTAAAAGGAATGCAAGATTTAATTTCATTATCAACATTTATAATTGGAATATTCTTTTTCAAATAAAATGTAAAGGAATGAGAAATAACTACATTTTATACCTTGTTCAGAGTATCATGACATGAAAAAGGAATACATGTTTGAGCTTCATTATTTATATTTGAAATTTAAGTATTCTTATTTTAATTAAATGAGGGAGAAGTAAAAAACTTAGGTTTTCAACCTTATTCAAAACATCATCACATGAATTATCACCACTTGAAATTAAAACATTTTTTTTAAGAAAAGGTTAAAAAAGGGGAAAAAGTTACTTTTTCAACCTTGTTCAAAACATCATCACTTTCATTTTTTGTTTCAAAAGAGGAGGAGAAGGGAATAGGATATGCATTGTCATTCTCTTCTTTAGATACATAATTATCATATGAGAAATAAACATTATTGTAACTAACATAAGAGTTTTTAGATGCATTATTGTTGCATGGTTTTGGAAATTATTTCATGAGAAACCCTTTACAAAACGTTTTTTTTCTTATCTTGAGTTGGAATATAAGGAAGACTAGGAGAAGAACATGCATCTACACTACTTTCCTTAGCATTTTCATCATCACATGTATAATATTCATCATAATAACCATCATGGCAACAATAATTATCATCATCATTATACACAAAATCATTTTCATCATTTGGATCTAATACACAATCTTGGTAATGTGTCCATTGTTTCTTGCAATTATAATAAATTCTCATAAATTCATCAATTGGGTGAGGGGGAAGCGATTCCTTCTTATTCATTTTAAAATTTACAAAACTAAAATGAGTACAAGAGAAGAAATGAAAAGTAATCATAATATTTAATCTAATATGAGAGAGAAAAAATAGTATTTTAATTTGAAACCCTAAGAGGATTTTTTTTTGAAGGAAAGCCCTAGGGTTAGAATCTAGGTTTTGGTTAAGCATGAAATCTAGATGTGTATGTGTAAACTTCAAATAAAATACAAAGATTGAGTTTCTTGTGTATTGATTTTTTTATTATGTTGGTGCCAAATTATAAGTGCTTGATGTAAAATGCCTTAAGAAATCATTTAAATATAAGACTCCCAATTTTGAATTTGAAAAACTAATTCGCACATTGACGTACTCAAAAAAGGGTAAATTAGTCATATAAAGAGACCTGAAATAAATGGGCATAGAAAAGAGTCTTGAAATATTTAGGGGATAACAACAAGGTTTCTAGACAACATCACGATGTGCACTTGTCCCATTAGGGTGCTCCTAAGCAAACTTAAGGAAACTTAAGAATGAAATAGTAGGAATACTAGGGATCCTTGTGACTTTGTTAAGAACTAACATAGGAGACTAAGACTCTAAAAAGATAATGAAATTAAAAGAGTGATAGGAAAAACATAAGAGCAAGCTAATACATGTGAATAGGATCTTAGTTCAACATTAAGATATTCTAACTACAAAATCCACAAAAAAATATAGGTCTTGTGTTTGTTTGACAAAATTTGGGTGTTTACAACATGTGTCAGGTACCCCATCCTTTTTGATAGGTTCATTCTAGTAAATTGAAATTTTTTTCATAATAAGGAGTGTCCAATAATTTCCTCTACTATGAGAAAAACATAAGGGTCTAGGAAACTAGTTATACTTACATGATAACACAATCCTTAGAATTGAAGGTTCCCTTAAAACCCATCATGTACTTATTCATCTACCTAATATATTAATAGTAGTGAAGATTTTCTATCAATTATATACTGGAATGTGATCGATCCTCCAATAAAATAATTTATCCATACTTACTAAATAACCAATAATCATAGGAGACCAAATGTTTGCTTAGTTCCCTATTTTGAAAATAAAGGGATAAGAAATAGATAAATACCATCTTCCTAAGGCTGAGTTATAGGAATGGGATCCTTTAAAAAGGGTAGAATACTATTTATATTCTTTGAGTCTAGAGGAAAATTTGATATAAAAAAATAAACCCCACCAACAACACAACATTTTCATGGATGTGGTAGATAAAAAGGAAGCCATTATCAAGTTGTTAGAAGTGGGGAGGATTACTCATTTGTAGATAATAAATAAAAATGAATTTAAAATACATGTGAATGAAGATATATAAGTGATGAACATGTCAATCAAGTTAGGTACTTGAACTCTAGATTTCACTTGGTTTTTTAGGAGACACCCTCCATAACCCTTGAGACATTAGGAATTCAATATTCAAGTTAATTTGTATTTGCCAATATTGATATTTCATATGTTGTTATTTTGGCCAATTTAGATAAGTCAATTTCAAGCCAATTGCCCATGATAATACCTAGTCAGGTGATTAGGTGTTGAATAAAGAGACAATTGTGCCCAAAATAGTCTAAAAAGGCTTGTCATTTATCAGAGTTTATCCCAAAGTATTTCAAGCTGCCTTCCAAGGCCATATTATTAATATTAAAGGAGGAAACTATAGTTTAAAATAGTAAAATATGAAAATTTTGTCATGATTATAAAAAAATAACCTGGTGTTACCACAAAATATGAAGATGAAAATATCAAAAGGGTCATGAATTGTAAGAAGAAAAGAGGAGGATAAGATTCACTACCACTCAAACCTAAACCATGGTATAAATGTCCAAAATGAAGAATCCCACCACTCTTTCCATGATCAAAACATTATGAGACATGACCTATGATTAAGTATCTAGTAACTATGCATGGTATGCAAACAAGGTTTTAGAATTGGAAAGAAATTTCATGAATTAAAATTGAAAGCTCAAGAGCTAGTCATGATTAAAAGGCTTATGTGGAATGTGTTATCTGAGGTTGAAATAACTCTAAATTATTTGATTCAACTTTTATTAAAATTACAATACTAATTGTTACATCTAAATTTAATCCAAAAGAATGTGTGTTAGGTTGTGGAGCTAAAAGCTTCACTGATGAAGACATTGGAGGAGGGTGCTGAGTGTCACAGTCACCGGTGTCGATCAGCCAACTGACATCGGTCAGGTGGAGACAGGAAGCTACCGATGATGGTCAGGGATCGGCCAACGTCGGTCACCCCCAGGCAGACAAAGACCAACGTCGGTCGCCTGTGCAGTTTCAAATTGTGAGTTCTATAGACAGTTCGTTAATGAACCAGTTGTTTTCATGAAGAAGGCTAATTATAGTCTTGAGCTACGGATCTAATTATTGTAATTAGGTGTCTAATTATTGTTTGCATGAGATCTATTTAAGAAACTCATGGGCTGTATTGTAATTTGTGCTAGAGAGTAAGAGAGTAAATATTAGCTCCTTCAGAGAAAAGAGAGCATGGTGTGTTCCTCCTAGTGCCACAGTGCCAAGTATGGGTGCTAGTTTGGAGAATCAGAAG
Organism: Torreya grandis; assembly: GCA_037957365.1. Lineage (NCBI taxonomy): Eukaryota > Viridiplantae > Streptophyta > Pinopsida > Cupressales > Taxaceae > Torreya > Torreya grandis. The sequence continues at coordinate 3,774,769 of JARHVA010001004.1, read as the reverse complement.
GATTCTTCATGTATGTAGGATCTTGGTCAGCAGGTGTGCAAGGCCACATTTGGAGATCTACATGGTAAGTAAGATCATTGATCTGTAGGTGTATGTGTGTGCAAGGTCTAGGTTTGCAAGTGTGTAGAACCAGATTGATCTGTAGGTGGCAGCAGGATCAAGGTGATAGCAACACAACAGGGAGCAAGATCAGGTGGGATCTACTTGGAGTACGGTGTGTACTCGATTGGAGAGCAAAGAGGAAGGCAAGGTAGTTCCTTCCAAAGTAAGATCATTTGAGTTGCAGGTTGTTGCAAGTTCATGGGAGATCTACTTGGAGTACATTGAGTACTTGGAGTGCATGGAGCACTTGTGGAGTGCATGGAGCATGTGTGTACTGGCAGTAGTGATACTGACTGGTTGGAGGTGAACACCAACTCTATGTTTGAGTTGTGTGTTGGGACCGTAAGAGAGAGAGTGAGCTCTTGAAGAGATTTACTATTTATGCTCTAGATGTGTGTGAGCTCTAGAGATGTAAGGAAGAAGACTATGGCATCTTCTTTGTTGTATTTCCTTCTGGAAGAGTATTAATACAATTGGGTATTGTCTCTCATATTCTGTGTTATTTCTAAATTCTAGTTACTTGTTACTTCTGGTTTAATTTCTCATATTAAGTTACTTGTACATGGTAATCAATGGTGCTTTCGCGGTCCTAACAGTGGAGTTAGAGCATGTTTGTTGTTCTAGATTCTTGATAGTTGGTATCAGAGCTAAGGTTGCAGGGAGTAGGTTTGTGTTTGATTACAGGTCACTCTCAGGGGTTTTTGATTGAGTGGGAGTATAGCAATGGTAGAAGAAAGTAAGCTAAGAATGGAGGAATTGAAAAGCACGAATGGTCAATTACGGTGTTATGGAAAGAAAGAGCAAGTAAAGAAATATTGTTGGTTGGTGGGAGATTAGCATGAAGGAATTGAATAAGCAGATGTTGCAGGTGTTGTTGCACAGGATGCTTTGGGATGTTCCTTAGATAAAGTAGAATCTTGTTTTATAGATTCTGTTGCCTCTTTCCATGCAGCTTGAAATAGAGTATTTTTCCATGTTAAGGTCTTTGGAGACTTTGGAAAGATTTATTTAGGGGCTGGTGTGCCTTGCCAAAGAATTGGCAAAGGGGAAGTGAAGCTGAAATTACAGGCGGCCAACACATGGGTGTTGAAGAAGGTCATGCAAGTCCTAGTCTTGAAGATGCGGCTAATTTCTTCAAGAAAGTTGGGTGATGAGAGATGCACAAAAACTCTCACAGCGGATGCACTTGAATTAGCATGTGGTAAGAAAGCAGGTACTCTTTATCTACTTGCTTGTATTACTGATTCTTCTTCTTTTGTGAAGGCGTGGCTTTGTAGGCTTGGTCACATGAGCAAGAAGGAGATGCATGTTCTTAAGAGGAAGTCAGATGTGTTTGACAGACTTAAGAACTGGAAAGCCTTGGTGTTTTTGGAGGAGATGACGGACAAAGATCAATGGAAAAGGTTGGACATCTCTGAGCAGGGTAGTTTACATAGGGTTTTGATCCATGGAGAGCTCACAGGTAAAAAGTCATCACTCACAGGCGAACACAGTTACCAGCATCAGTCAAGGGGAACCGGCATCAAATAGACAGGTGTCGATGTCGGTCATGTGCAGACCAGAGCCGATGGTGTTAGGTAGGGTGGTTGCTGGCGTCGGTCATGAAACTGACATCAGTGACCAGGTAAGATCGACGTCAGTCAAAAACTAACATTGATAGAAAGGAAAATTGCATGGGAATTGACGTCGGTCGGATGCAAATTTTGTGGTGACTGAGGTCGATCACTGAGACAGATTTTGGGTGGACAGCAAGCTGTCAAGGAGTCTCAAGCACCCATATGGAGGATTGAAAGTGGTAAGTAAGCCTCAAATTCATTATTCCTCTTCTTTATACTCATTGCTCACTATAGAGCAGGAAGGATCTAGGAAATAGTGGGAGCATGGCATGATTAGGATGCAGAACCAAACGAGAGATTTGGTAGGGTTGCTACCCTGTATGAAAGCACTGAGACGAATGGATACCTTAGTTAAAGAATAGAGAGAATGGATACATGAGATGGAAGGCCAGGTCATATGGTCTTGAGAAAGTTGCAGGATAGTGGTACAGGTTTTGACAGGTGGATGACAAAGTAGGGCTTTAGTCAGTGTCAGTGTAACCATTGTGTTTGTCTTACCAGGTGGATGATGGTCGTGACATTATTTTATTACTATATGTGGATGGCATGCTAGCTAGTAGGTTCATACATATAGGGTTTTGCTGAGCTAAGGGTAAGGTTAGTTCAGTGGCATGTCATGAGGAATTTGGAGCAGTGAAATTCTTTGGCATGAGAGACATGGAAGATCACAGGTTGATTTTGTCTCCAGTGGGAGTTGATGTGAATCAGGTGTTAGTGAGGTTCAATACACAGGATGCAGAACTAGAGCACACCAAGGGCTGGACAGTTCAGTGTCCAAAATCACATGAGGTTTGGTATAGGCTTGAGTTTTCTCCAGAAGTGGGAGCTATCACAGAGTTAGGAGCTAATTCGGGGAAGTGGGTTCTCAGGTATTTGAGAGGGACTAGCAGCAGGTATACATGCTATGCAGGGTCAGGACTTCACTACATGGGTTTGTAGGTTTGGATGTGGCAGGTTACTTGGATGATAGGAGGTGCATCACAGGATTTGTGGTGGTTGGTCTTCAAGGTTGAGCTTGAAGAGGGATACAAGCCAGGAAACACATTAGACGGGGTATAGGTACAGGTACAGTGTAGCTATTTATCTCCAAGTGGGAGATTGTTAGGTTGTGGAGCTAAAAGCTTCACTGATGTAGACATTGGAGGAGGGTGCTGAGTGTCACAGTCATCGGTGTTGATCAGCCAACTGACATCGGTCAGGTGGAGATAGGAAGCTGCCAACGATGATCAGGGATCGATTGACGTCGGTCACCCCCAGGCAGACAGGGACCGATGTCGATCGCCTGTGCAGTTCTGAACTGTGAGTTCTACAAATAGTTCATTAACAAATTGGTTATTTGCATGAAGAAAGCTAATTATAGTCTTGAGATGTGGATCTAATTATTGTAATTAGGTGTCTAATTATTGTTTGCATGAGATCTATTTAAGAGACTCATGGGTTGTATTGTAATTTGTGCTAGAGAGTAAGAGAGCAAATATTAGCTCCTTCAGAGAGAAGAGAGCATGGTGTGTTACTCCTAGTGCCACAGTGCCAAGCATGGGTGCTAGTTTGGAGAATCAAAAGGATTCTTCATGTATGTAGGATCTTGGTCAATAGGTGTGCAAGGCCACATTTGGAGATCTGCATGGTAAGTAAGATCATTGATCTATAGGTGTATGTGTGTGTGAGGTCTAGGTTTGTAGGTGTGTAGAACCAGGTTGATCTGCATGTGGCAGTAGGATCAAGGTGACAGCAACACAACAGGGACCAAGATCAGGTGGGATCTACTCGGAGTATGGTGTGTACTCGATTGGAGAGCAAAGAGGAAGGCAAGGTAGTTCCTTCCAAAGTAAGATCATTTGAGTTGCAGGTTGTTGCAAGTTCATGGGAGATCTACTTGGAATACGTTGAGTACTTGGAGTGCGTCGAGCACTTCTGGAGTGCGTGGAGCACTTGTGTACTGGCAGTAGTGATACTGACTGGTTGGAGGTGAACACCAACTCTGTGTTTGAGTTGTGTGTTGGGACCGTAAGAGAGAGAGTGAGCTCTTGAAGAGATTTACTATTAATGCTCTAGATGTGTGTGAGCTCTAGAGATGTAAGGAAGAAGACTGTGGCATCTTCTTTGTTGTATTTCCTTCTAGAAGAGTATTAATACAATTGGGTATTGTCTCTCATATTCTGTGTTATTTCTGAATTCTAGTTACTTGTTACTTCTGGTTTAATTCTGCATATTAATTTGCTTTTACATGGTAATCAATGGTGCTTCCATGGTCCTAACAGTGGAGTTAGAGCATGTTTGTTGTTCTAGATTCCTGACAATGTGGTAGAAAAGAGAGGCAAGGTAGCCAATGTGAGGACAATGATTAGTTTTAATGAAGTTGCCAGGAAATAATTAGGGTTAGATTCCTCTGAGAATATTTGGTTCTCAAATTTAGAATCATGGATTGTTTGATACTTTTTCAATGATGTCTCACATGGTTTTGAAAAATTTGGAAATAATGGAAGGATCATTCGAATCATTGACTTATAAGTCTAAATACTCATTTTCAATATTATTAATTACTTTTTTGGAAACTTGAGAAGGAAAGTGTCTATCATCATATTTTTTTAAATTATGATTAATTCAATCCTCTACATCTTCAAGATGGATGCCATGATATGGCAGAGAATTTAGGAAAATTACATAAGATATTATATCACCTCTCCAATCAAAATATTAAATGTGCTCAAATGCTTATTGAAGAAGTTGAGCATACTATGCATAAGATAAAGTGGATCTCATTGATGCATAATGAATACTTGATAATTTTTAAAGGGTGGATTTAGGATAATGGGGGACAAAAAAATTAACATTCATGGGGAGATAAAAACAAATTTTCAAAGGGCGTACTCCCTTTTTTTCAAAAAATCATTCCCTATGTTTGTTTGGCATGGTGCCAAAGTAAAAGGGCATACATCCCTTTCAAAAGGCATATGCCCTTTGGCCCGAAAAGGGAACACACACTTTTTTATTCTAAAATGGCATATGACCTTATTGAATCTCTATTTTTTTACTCATTTGCTCAAAACTATAACCCATATTTTGTAATTGAAGAATCTCTCATGTTTTAGAAAAGTTTTAAAGAGGACATGTGTGTTTTATCTTTACATCTCACCAAATAAATTAAACATTTTGATCATGGTCTCAAGTATGTTGATTATTAAATTTCAATTTTTGGGTTTGCATTTATATTTATTTATGTCTAGGGTATTTAAATTAAATTTGCATACCCATTGCCAGAAGAAAATGTTGAACAAAACCGTGATTAAAACCCTCAAAAGTTTGACTTCACAAAAGAAGAAGTTCAATTACATGAATAATATAATACAAAATGACAATAATTAAAAATTATTATCAATATTTTTTTTCACTCTTCAAGTCATAGTAGATATAATTCACTTGCCAGTACATTGGAGGTCATTTTCAAGAAAGTGGGAAATGTCACTTCGTAACTTGATGCAATGTTGCATCAAAGAGAGGTGATGAAACAATATTATTCTAATAAATTTTCATATGAGGACAATAAAAAAAGATAACAAAATAATATGTTTGTGATTTATTTCTTAATCCTGGAACCAACTAATCACCACCAACAAGTTGCAAACATATTATCATTGATTAGTGTGTTCATGAAAAGCTAAAGAAATAAATTTTGGAATAGGTGGTTGATGGTGGTGTATGGCATTTAATGAGCCCCCATGAAATAATAATGAGGTTATATTATATTTTTTGAGAAAAAATTATTGTTTGTGCTCTAATAAATTTCAAATTATTTAGACATGAAGGCCTCCCAAGGTAGGGAGGTGGGTCCTCATTTGATAGACCTAGTGCCAAGTGGGACCAAAACCACCATAAATAAGTTCAAAAAAGTATAATGACAATAACACATATTTATATCCATAATATCTTGCATTTTAGTACACAATAGATAACTTTTAAGTATTTACTAGTCCCACACATGTTATGATTGACCATGGGATGCATGAACTATGCAGTTCTACATAGTAGCGCTATAAGTGGTGATACATCTAGTAGTCTCCCTCCTATTATTGGTGCTAGTGTCCCTCCTACTATTGGTTTTAGTGTCCATCCTCCTGGTAGTGCCATAGTTACTATTCATCCTATAGTTATTATACATCATTTCACATCATGTGGGAGGAAGTCAACTATACCTCTTGTTTAGGTATGACATATATAGCTTACATTTATGGAGACTAGAGATACATTTGTGCAACACACAAGTACCTAATAGTTAATGCCATTTATAGTTACTTCAACATCTCTAAACACTAGTATAGAAAATTATATTCCATCTACAGATTATTTAGCACCTCAAGACACCATCATGTCTAAGTATATACCATTTGTACTTACTTCACCACCTCATGACACTATCATGCCAGCCTATACATCATCCTTAGTTGCTTCAATAGCTCACAACACTAGCATGCCAAACTATATGCCATTTGTAGTTGTTTCACCACCTTCCAATAGTATACAATTAGTTATACGAGGCTTATTTGCCTCATCATTTATATTTGGCACACAAGTTTACTTTTAATTATAGGTTGTTTATGTATGTAAAAGAATATTATCTTTATATTTTACTATATTTTTACTTAATTGACTAATATTTGATTGAACTTTCATTTATTGGGTGTATAGATGATCACCAACATATTAGGTAACTCAGATGGATTAGATTATATTATTGAGGCTTTGATTAGCACTGTGGTATCCTACACTCTGGTTTGGAAATTTACAAATTACATAAAGTTGTTATAATATTAAATCACAACTTTGTATATATTATGTCTAACTATTAATTTTTAGTGATATATTTGTCAAATTATTGTAGTTATTTAATTTTTTATAGCTATGTATTTGTCAGTCTCTTATATGATATATTTACGCATATACACAATTTAAATCAAATTTATCTACAAGTATATAATGATAAAATAAAATAAAATAAAATTTAAAATTTGATTCAATGTACTGAGATCATATATTTTATTTGGGATAATGCCATAAGTGTAACATCATATATAGTTGAAACAATTCCATAAGCATAGTATCCTATATAGTTGAAACACTCTCATGTAAGTGTAGCATATTTGTGTTTAATTTTCAAGAAGTGTTTCCTTAAAATATTGTAACTGTGTAAGATGTTACATAATCTCAACTTAAAATTGTGCATATGTTTCTTTATTCACTAACATTGCTATCTCACATTCTTGTCTTAATCCAAAACAAATATGAGTTTACATCATGGTGGTTTTATATTGATAACAACACAACAACTATGATTCCCATAATAATGATAGTCAAAATGATACTAATTACTTAGTCTAAGGTATTAATTACTTAGTAAAAATGTTTTCCTTTTTTATTTTCTCTGTTGCTACCTCAAAATTAGAATTTATCTTCCTCTTACCTCTATCCTTCTCCTCTTTTCTGGATTTATCCTTAGAACCTTCTTTATTTATCCTCCTCCCTATTCATGTTTTCTCTTTATGTACAAAAATAATAATATTAATTTTGATTTATCTTAAATTAGGTTTAGGTTTATATGATTCATAATTGACCTCTTTAAATTGTTAGTTTTACAAATGATGAGAGATGCTCAAGGTAACCCACATGGATTAGAATAACATTTGATTGATGTTGTGGTTTCATCTCGAGATCCAATATCTCCCCATCAGCACTTGATTCAAAGACATAGACTGGTGAGAACACATAGTAAAATTATTTTTTTAGTTTCAAGTAATTAAACTCTTCATCATATTTATATTTGTATGCACATATAGATATAACAATATATGTATGTTCCCCAGGATTTGCCATCACATCTATATTCATAGTCATGCAAACCAAGACAACCATTTAGGTGACATGTGGTGAGTCCAGAATAACCTTGTTCTAAATTTTTGTTCATGGTAATTAAATCATTTTCCATATATCATTTTAATGCATTAAAATTTCTATTTCATATGTTGTGCTGGTGCACAATTTTTCCAAGGTCACAAAAGATATATTTAGTCCATCACATTATGAGATGAGAGTTTCTCCTTGTAATGAATCATGCATGACCCTTGATTCTACATCTGTGGGAGGAAGCACAAACTATTTAGAAGCAATGAGTATTAAGAGAGCTAGTTGTTTTGTTAGGGGTAGTTTTAGGCACAATCTATTTTGTATGTTGATATGACCCACATTAGATGCCTATATGACACATTTTGTATATGTATATTATGGACTAGATTGTATCTAGATATGTCCTATTTTTTATGTCATTATGACATAATTTGTATACACATATATACTATTTGACATATCTAGATGTGAATCATACATTGTTATAATTCATGTATACATATTTAATTCTTATATTTCATTATTATTTGTTGAACATATTATTTTTACATACATATCATCCTTCTCGAAAGTATTTGTGTGATGATTTTTGATCTATGTGATGGTTTCTTAGCATTATTGTAGATTTCAATAAAGGAAGAAATAAATTATGAAATTATATTAATGTCCACAAATTATCAAAAGTAAGTAAATGGGACTGAAGGAAACAACCATTAGTAATAGAAAGTTATAGGAAGAGAGACCCAAAGAAATAAATTAGAAATACATTTTTATTTTTGATATAATTGGAATAACTTTTAATTATACAATTTACTATTATTCCAAGTTGGTCTTGTTTTCTAATTCCAATGACATTATTGAAGTCAAATAATAGTTCTTCAAATGTGATTTTTCCATATTGCAATACATATTATCTTAATAAGGGTCTCCATAATTATATTAAACATAATTTGAATTAATCCTTAAATTTATTATATTTCTCTAAATTTGTTTCTAATTCTACATCTACACCAATGCTATAACAACTTGCATATCCAATAAAAATAGTTGTAAATACAAAAAATGGTTACATCCTTCTAGTCTTCACTATCCATTAGTTTTAACTTTTATACAAATAATCCTTGAAATATATGGATTATAAGTAAATTTATCTTGTACAATACATATATTTAGTATATCCACTAATGGAAGACCTTCATATATTCATCACACTATAGAAATACAATCTTTGTTTCCTTATGCCAATTAATTTGTCATGAGAACTAAATAAAAAGATATCATTCTCTTGTAACTCAAATTGGTCTTGACAACCATAATATTATTAGAATAAAACTTATGCTTTGTCTCTGCATTATAATATTGTGTAAATATTAGTCTTGCATTCAAGTAATTGATAGCGATAACATAAGTACCATATCTCATTTAATACATATATTTGATGTATATATTGTGAAAGTATTGAAGTGAAGTTATACAGGGGTTTATCTTCTTCTATAAAGACACATTTACCAAGCATGTGACAAGAAATATATATTATTCATGCATGTGATGAGGTAGATGAAATAATTTCTAAATTCTTCTCTTTATTATAGGTATATTCTCAAAAAGATATTAGAATATGACACTTCATATGTACCACTTGGTGAGACCAAGATGAGGAACACTTCTTTAGAAAATGAAGTGTCAAAGATAAATTTATTATTAGAGCAGATGAAGTAGTGTTGGAGAAGTGAGGGGTTTTCTAGTGTCCTTGATGGGTGAATGGTTATTACCTATCAGTCACTCATTAAAAGGATTATAACATATTTCTTATATCTATTCATGATAAAATTAAAAATGTTGTGTTCCACTATGAGAACATTATTATCTAAGTGCAAAAGGTAACTACTTGCTTGAACTAGCTAGCTAGGGGAGTCTAGGGTCCACCTGGTATGAGGTCCACACAAAAGGTAATTATTTGCATTGTAGGAGATATGTGAGGGATATAAATTATCCATCAATTCCTATAGTTACATAGGTGAGTCCTCTTATCACCCCACATATGATTCTCCCTAGCTCAGGATGAGCAAAACATGACTACACATTTTCTCTCATAGTCAAATGTCTCTGAAGAGACCAAAAGTTGGTCAATGGGTCATGTATAAAATGACTCACTAGATAAATATATGAACCATCTATGTATACTCATTTAGATAGGCATATAAATTTTGGTATAGCCACCCTCCATTTCCATCAGGCCTTGGGATCGAATGTTGAAGTTGGTTGGATGAATCCCTTAAAAGAAGCTTCTCATCCCTAACTAAGAAACATACCAAACTTATAATACACATTTCATTATATCTATGAGGGGTAAATACAAGCCATGAATTCCTAAATTTAAATGGTTAAGTCCTATAATAACCCCCAAATGATTCTCCCCAGTTTAAAATGAGTGAGAAATGGTGACACATTTTTTATAATAGCAAAATATCTCTTAAGAGCCCAAAAGCTAGTTAGTGAGAGGCGTATCTTGTGACTCATTATCCCATTTAAAAATCTATATATACTTATACATCTAAATGGGCATATAAATGTTATAATATCCACCCTATACTCTTTGTTGTGTCCTAGGACTAAAAGTTATAGTTGGTCAAATGAATCCCTTAAGAGAAGCTTCCCATCCCTAAGTGAGAAAATAGACCAAACTTATATCATGCATTGTAAGATGTCTATGAGGTGTATAGATGATCTATCAATACCTATAATTACATGGATGAGTCCTTTGAGAACCCCATAGATTATTTTCCCCATCTTGGGATGAGTGAGAAATAACAATACATTTTCTCTAGTAGCCAAATGTCTCTTAAGAGACCAAAAGTTGGTTAGTGGGAGGTGTATCTTGTGACTCGCTATCCCAATTGATGAAAAATCTATGTGGACATTGAATGGGTGTTTAAACACTATAATATACATCTTACACTCTTTATCAGGCTCCAAGACTAAAAGTTGCAATTAGTCAAATGAATCCCTTAAGAGAAGCTTCTCATCCCTGAGTGAGAAAATAGACCAAACTTCCACTGCACATTGTAGGATATCTTTGAGGGGTAGAGATGATCCATTAACACTTATAGTTGTATGGGTGAGTCATTTGAGCACCCCCCATATGATTCTCCCTATCTTGGGATGAGTGAGAAATGGTGGCACATTTTATCTGGCAACCAAATGTATCTTAAGAAACCAAAAGTTGGTCAATGGGAGGCATATCTTATGACTAACTATCCAAATCGATGAATCATATTTGTGAACATGTCTATATGGATATATAAACACTAGAATAGACACCCTCTATTCTTTTTTAGGCTTTAGAACTAAAATTTGTTGTTGGTTGGATGAATCCCTAAAGATAAGCTTCTCATCCCTAAGTGGGAAAATAAATTGAACTTTCATTATGCATTATAGGAGATCTCTGAGGGATAGGGATGAGCCATCATTACTTATAGTTTCAAAATTTAGTCCTCTAATCACCCCTCATATTATTTTCCCTAGCTCAAGATGAGCAAGAAATAGTGGCATGTTTTTTTATGGTAGATAAATGTCTCTTAAGAGGCCAAACATTGGTTAATTTGGGTCATGTGTCTTGTGACTCACTAACCCAATTAATGAACTGCCTATGTGGCCATATCTAGATAGGCATATAAATGCTATAATGACCACCCTCCACTCTCTTTCTAGCCTTGAGACTAAAATTTCTAGATGGCTAAATGAATCCCTTAATAGAAGCTTCTCATCCTTGAGTGGGAAAATGGACCAAAATTCTATCACACGTTATAGGAAATTTGTCAAAGGTAAAGATGATTCATTAGTGCTTATAGTTACATAAATGAGTCCTATAAAAATCTCATAGATGATTCTCTCAGCTCAGGATGGGTGATAAACAATGGCATATTTTATTTGGTAGTTAAATGTCTCTTAAGAGATGAAAAACTAGTGAGATGAAATTCTATCACACGTTATAGGAGATTTGTCAAAGGTAAAGATTATTCATTAGTGCTTATAGTTACATAAATGAGTCCTATAAAAATCCCATAGATGATTTTCCCTAGCTCAGGATGGGTGATAAACAATGGCATATTTTATTTGGTAGTTAAATGTCTCTTAAGAGATGAAAAACTAGTGAGTGGGAGGCATATCTTGTGACTCACTAGCCAAATCAATGAAATATATTCATGAACATGTTTGTATGGGCGTATAAATACTATAATGGTCACCCTTCACTCTTCATTAGGCCCTGGGGTTAAAACTTATAGTCATTTGGAGGCATCGTTGAAGAGACACTTCCTATCCCTAGTGGGAAAATGTACTGAGCTTCTGCCATACATTACAGGAGAATTGTGAGGAGTAGAGATGAGACATCAGTGCCTATAGTTACATATATGAGTATTCTAATCACCCCCATATGATTCTCCCCAGTTTGAGATGAGCGATAAATGATGGTATTTTTTCTCTAGCAACAAATGTCTCTTAAAAGACTAAACGTTGGTCAGTGGGAGACGTATGTTATGACTCACTATCCCAATCAATGAAATATCTTCACATACATTTCTATATAGATTTATAATTGTTTGAATAGTCACCCTCCACTCTCCATTGGGCCTTAGGGTTGAAATTCGCAATCATTATGAGGCATCCCTAATTGGGAAAATAGACTAAACTTCTATCGCACATTGAAAGAGAATAGTGAAAGGTAGAGACAATTTTTCAAAACCTAAAAATCCATGGATGAGTCTTCTAAGCATCCCCCAGAGCATTTTATGTCACTAAGGATTAGTTATACATGGTAATTAGTTTTTTCTTACGGTCAAATGTCTCTTAAAAGACCAAAAGTTAGTGGGTCACATATCTTTTGAATCACTAGCTCAATTAATAAATTATTTTCAAAAACATATTTGGATGGGTATATAAACACTAGAATTACCACAATCCACTCTTAATCATGTCTTAAGGTTGAAATTTTCATTCATTTATAAGCATCCTTAAAGAGAAATTTTTTGTCCCTGAGTGGGAAAATAAACAAAACTTCTACCATGTGTTACAAGAGAACCATGAGGGGTAGAGATAAGTTGTTAGTGCCTACAGTTACATGGATGAGTCCTCTAAGTATCCCCAAATAATTCTATGGCACTAGCAGTGAGCAAGACATGGTAATTAGTTTTCTCTCGTAGCCAAATGTTAGTGGGTCACATATCTTTTTACTCGCTAGCCCAATCAACAAACCATCTTTATTGATGAATCTAGATGAGTATATAAATTTTGGAATGGCCACCTTCCACTCTTATTTATTTATTAGGGTTGAAATTTTTAGTCATTTGGATGTATTCCTAAATAGAAGCTTCTCATCCCTGAGTGGAAAACTAGACCAAAATTCCACTGTGTATTGCAGGAGAACCATGAGGGGTAGAGATGAGTCATAAGTGCCTATGGTTTCATGAACAAGTCCTCTAAACATCCCTAAGATAATTAAATTCTAATAGGGATGAGTGATACATGGAAATTATTTTTCTCTCATCATCAAATATCTCTTGAAATACCAAATTTTGGTTAATGGGTCACGTATCTTTTGACTTGCTAGCCGAATCGATGAACCATCTTTACTAACATGTCTAGATGGGCATATAAACATTAAAATGGATACCCTCCACTCTTTTTTGGCTCAAGGGTTTAAAATTAAAAATGTTTGGAGGCATTCCTAAAGATAATCTTCTCATTCCTAAGTGGGAAAATCGACTGAACTTCTATCGCTCATTACTAGAGAACTGTGAGGGGTAGAGATGAGCCATTAGCACTTACAATTGCATGGATGAGTCCTATAAACATCCCTTGTAAAATTATATTTCACTAGGGTTAAGTGAGACATGGAAATTATTTTTTTACCATAGACAAATGTCTCTTAAGAGACCAAATATTGGTCAGTAGGTCACGAATATTTTGACTCACTATACTAATCGATGAACTATCTTCACTAACACATCCATATAGACATATTAATGTTTGAATAGCCACCCTCCACTCTTAATCAAGCCCCAAGGTCAAAATTTACAGTCATTTGGAGGTATCTGTAAAGAGAAGCTTCTCATTCCCGAGTGGGAAAATAGACCAAACTTTTGTCATGTATTGCAGGAGAACTGTGAGGGGTAGAGACAAACCTTTAACACCTACAACTGCATAACAAGTCCAATAATCATCCCATAGATCATTCCATACCACTAGGTATGAGTGACACATGAAAACAAGTTTTTTATTGTATTCAATGTCTCTTAAGACACCAAAAATTGATCAATGGATTGCATATCTTTGGACTCACTAGCCCAATCGATGAGCCATATTTATCGACACATATAGATGGGCATATAAATGCTATAATAACCACCCTCTAGTCTCCATCATGCCTTTATATCTAAATTTATATTAATTTGGAGGCATCCTTGAAGATAAGGTTCTCATCCTTGAGTGGGAAAATAAACTAAACTTTCATCGTGTGTTATAGGAGAACCGTGAAGAGTAGAGAGATGAGTCATCAGTTCCTAAAGTTTTATAAATTTGTCTTTTAATCACCCCTAAATTATTCCATGCCACTATGGAAAAGTAATACATGAAAATGATTTTTCTCTCATAGATAAATGTCTCTTTAAATACCAAACATTAATCAGTGGGTCACATATCTTTTGACTCGCTATCCCAATCAATGAACCATATTCACTGACATGTCTTGGTGTGTAGATATGAACCATCAACTCCTATAGTTATATGGGTAAGTCCTCTAATCCCCTTTATAAGATTCATTACCACTCAATATGAGGCGAAAAAGTTCTACTCAACATGTAATATTTTTTTTAAGCTTCTCTTTGTTTCAAGAAGATATTTTTTTCTACTCATGGCACCAACCACATGAAGGTGGAAGCTCATCCAGTACCACTAACCTACATTAAAACTGTTATTAAAAATTTCAAATAGAAATTAAGACAATGATAAAATAATTTAGAATTAAAATATAGTAAATCAAAAAACTTAAGTTTAATTAAAAAAAAATTATTGAAAAGTGCACTTTATTGATTTAAAAAAATTATAGTACAATGCTAGTCATACAAAAAAAATGGGTGGAAAAGTCACCCTAGAAACAAGCCATACTGGGTGAAACAAACCAAAAAGGCTAGCAAGAGAAAGAAAGGAAAACAAAAGATAATCAAGAATAACCAAAGCCTGTATCCACGATATGGCCTTTTTTACCTTTTTTATTTAGAACCTCGGTCCAACACTCTGGATGACCAAGATCCATCAGAATAGAAAGTTTAGTAATTTGAAATTGTAGATGTATTAAATACTAAACTTACCAAGTCAATGTAATATACCTTCAATATCAGATATGATTTTAAGTGTTTCAAGAATCACTTTATGTTCAAATTCACAAACTTTTATTGTGAGGCTTTCCATGATATTTGATCATTTTAATATTTGTAGCGATAACTAGATTTAAATAATTAAGCACCACCCTATGTGTTTCAAAGTCCTCAAATAAATTTTGTCTTATTTTTTTATGAAATTACTTACGAATTTAATTTCCTGTAACCACCATAGATACAATGGGATAAAATAGGTCTTCTCCATCCATGATAGTTGTGGTTATTTTTTTTACCTCTACATAGTAAGACAAGCAGTAGTTTGTTTCCTCACCATTGTCTTCAGGTGTAATTACTGCAAAAATGTGCCTTGCATTTAATGTATAATCAGTTTTTAAGGACATATAAAAAATAATGAAGATATCACTAATAGAACAATGTTTCATTTATATTATATATAAATTTTACCTAATTGCACAAGATCTGAGACATGGTCAAATTCAACTGATTATGTCATTTCATGATCTCCCAATGGTTGGAATGAATTGCTAGTATCTATAGGTGTTAGGGGTATATAATAACATTAGTCAACCCATTCTTATGACTCATATTCATTCTAATTAAATTAAATACAAAGAGAATAAAATTATGCCACATCCCTAGTATAATTAGTCCATGAATTAGAATTTGAGCTTTAAATGGAGTGGAAACACTCGATCCAAGTATTGCACTGAAATATTCAAACATTGCCTTATTTTCTTCCTCCATTAACCAAAATAAGCTTCGCCTGTGAGAATATTTATCTGATCTATGAGAAAAAATCATTACACCAAGTCATAATACTTGTAGTGTCAATAAAATTAGCACCATATTTGTGTTTTCCCTACTCTTTTTTAAGGGATCTTTTTACATATGCACCTATACCATCATGCTCTCATTTTTCATGCCTAGTCTCAAAGAAATTCTAAATTTGTTCAACCCCATTCTTCTTATGGGTCCTACTTAACCAGTAAAATATTCAATAATTCTTAAATTATCCTACATAATTATTTGGCCAAATGTAGTGTGTGCATGATTACTCTTGCATTCATATTTCTATATAATATCTCAAAACAACCTTGGACAAACTTTGAAGAATGTGATCTATCATTACTCATATAAAAGTGGTACTCCCTCAAAAAAATTGTCTTTTTTACTATCAGGTGCATGTCTGAATGTAATGTGCATGAAAATTATAACTTAAATTGAATTATAGTACTGAGATTAATCCTCATTATGTGGTTGTAGTGTGTAGTTTTCAGTAAGTTCCATAACCAAAAAAATGGTGCCAACTAAGAATTTGTCCTTTCATAGCTTAAATTGATTATCTAACAATTTTTCCTTATATGTGTGTTTTTCATATTGGTAGATAATATTATTATTGAATTCAAACATAAAATCAAAATTCAAAAACTTGAATAGTAACCAACTCACATCTTAATGACTCTTATTCATATTTTAATATATACTTTACATATTTGTACTTTTTAAAATCGGCTAGTTACTTTTCAAATTCATGTGAAGTTTCCTCATGTATACATTTTGTCAAATTTGAAAAATGACCACAAGTATTACATATTCCATCTAAACATTCTTTAGTAAAAAAAATTGTCCCTCAAGTCTTTGACAGAAAAGATGGGATTCACTCTCGATGTTTTAGGTAGGGAAGCCATCATACATTTTTTCATAATCTCATCAGTATGTAAAGTAGAATGTATAGGATGAAAAATGTCAAAATGCATAGCAAATTCAACATGGATATTACAAAAGTATGCAGTGTGTGCTTGGTTTATTTAAGCAGAGAAAGACTTGTACATCTGAAATAACTTTTGGCTAATTATCAATTGCCCATTAAATTTTCCAATAAACTTTTTATAAAAAATTGTTTGGGTCATGTCCAAGAAATGCTTTGCATGGGGTTCATGGTTTTTTAAACCTTTTTTTTTTTAACAACATCCTTTATATCGGATTAAACCCTTGTGTTATTGTGCTAAAACTTTTCAATCAAATATCTTGTTCCTTCAACTAATACATTATCTTTTTGTGGGAATCTACCATAACCTGCCCAATAATCTATGAGTAAAGGGTCATCAAGCCTTGTTCTTATTTTTATAGCATTTATTATAGTTTTTCTATTCAATTTCATGGATGTACATGATTGAATAAGAAATTGAGATTTAGATGTTGACTTACTCACTATAAAAAAAATTATTACTCATCTTGCCACATTACTATCTTTTTTTTGAGTTATATTGCCTATTGCATTAAATACAAATAATAGATTCTTTTACTATTGCATTATTTTCTCCATCCATATTATTTGTTCTTAACCCTAAATTATTCATCATAGGGCACATTTTTTACATTTTAATTAATTGAACAAATAGTTGACATCATTTTGTATGGCTTTTATTCTCAAATGCATAGTTCCATACATGTGAGAATGATGTTAAACTGATCTTTTTGACAATTTACCTTCATAGATTCTATTATTTTCTCATCTATTTTAACCAAATACTTTGGTGTTCATCATAGTATCCTTAGAGGAGTGGGTTTAGAAGCTATTTTTTTATTAAATTAGATGGTGTTACCACTTCAACCATAGAAGGATTATTAGAGTGTTGGATAGGTACATTAAACCCTACAGGCAAAGTGAATTCCTCTTCATTGGAAGATATATGAATTGACATAATTAATTGATATTGATTATCATCATGCTCAAAAACTTCATTATGGATGGATGTTTCATTATATTATGTTTCTCCATGTGTTTCATCACTCAATGTGAATTCATTAGTTACATTTTCTAAATTTTGAATTTCATCATTTAATAATGATTGATTAAGTTTTCTTATCTCATTTGAAAACATATCTAAATTAAATTCCATGAAATTAGAAATTTTATTTTTATTTGAAATATTACCTGGTGTGGAAGAAGTACCTTCGTCTTGCTAAAAAAAATTTATGAATGCTCTTTTATCTGCTTTTCTTTTTCTTTTTTTTCTCTCTTCATTTCAATTTCCTCATTTTTTAGCTCCTTAATTCATCTTTTACAGTGACTACCCACCTCATTACTTATCTCTACTCAAATAATTCCAAGTCTAGAATAAAATTTGAAGAATTTATAGTGATTGAGACAAAGTGAATGGAGAATTCTAAATTTTGTAGAGTGTTAACAATAAAAATGAGCTTGAAGTTTGTAATATACAAAATGAATAAGTAAATTTCATGGATGTAGGAGTAAAATTCATGAAGCACAAGGGGTGTGAATGATTTTAAAAAGCACGCACACCCTTTATGGAAGTAGATATAATTGGACAGTTTTATTAAATTCCCTTTGTTGACTTCAAATAGGTATACATGTTTTTAAAATTTATAAAATTTGATTTCTCTGCTTTCCCTCTAAAACAAGCTTGGTTTCAAGATTAAGACGTCCGAACCTAACCTAAACCCTGCCATGAACCAGCCCATTTAATTTTTTATAAATTTATGTGTCTTTTTTGTCTTTGTTGACACATCCAATCAAGCAAATTTTATTATATATATATATATATATATATATATATATATAGAGAGAGAGAGAGAGAGAGAGAGATTTCTAGAGGAGAAATTTTAATTTTTTTAATGTATAATTTTTTTCAATATTAAACTATTATTTTTAATTATTACGTAATTTCTATGCAACATACCTTATTATGGATTATATACATATTGTTACAAATATTTTTATAAATTTTTTATCATTAATCAGAAATTTATAAAGCTTATATCTCAATAATCTACATATCATCATCTATGCTTTTAAAAAATTGACTTTCATGAAGTTAAGGTCAAAAAGTTGTGTTCGTACACTGATAATTTTAATTTTTCAACTATCTTGATTTGTAAAATTATATATTAGAATAAAAATATTCTCAATGATCTTCGACAATTCTTCTTTCCATATATGAAATTTCATATAAAATTCATTCATTTATTGAAAAAAAGTGTTTATATACATGCAATCTCTTTATCTTTTCATAAATAAGTGTCAATCCATTGTCATAAATGCATCCATTTCACATATTTCTATCATTTGGATATTGAAAAAATATAAACTACATTCAAAATTTCACAATTCATATTCTTGCATCATTATCAAATTCATTTTCCAAACGTCTCTAAAATTCTCTCTAAGTTCTTGACTACTGTTATTTATTTTTTTAAATGCTTTAAGCCCCCTTTAGTCTCCCATTATCCTGCATCTACCAAAAAAGTGTTTCATTTATGTGACGTATGTGGAGGAACATTGCTGAATTTGTAAGATATTATTGGTAGGAAAATTTTGTTCAAATGATCCTAAGTAGGTTGTTGATAGATTTAAGAATTTTGTGTGTAAGACTTTTTAGTTTTCAATTAAATAATTAAAGTGGTTTAAGACTAAGCAACTCAATTATTTATTTAAAGATATGGGCAATAGTTTTAGATATATATTTTTACACATTTTAAATATTTTTATTAAAAAAAAAATTGAAGATTTGTCAATACTTTGATGAAGGAATAAATTTGAAGTTTGTTTGAAGCTCCAAAGGGTATTTAAGTCTTAAAGTATTGATGTGATTCCTAATTAATTTTCTAATGTTTATTATTTTAGAATGTGAAATATTAAATTTGAGCTATGTTATTTTTAATATCCTTGTGAGTTTTGGAAATCAATGAATCTAATTTTATTGGTTGGCAATGATTTGAGATCATGTTATTTTGAAGTCATTTAAAAACATGTCTAAATTACCAATATTTTATGATCGACATTTACACTATCTTTAATAAATTTGCCTATGTGATATTTTTATATAAGATTGGTTTGTTTTTCATTAGAATTGTTTGTCTTAGAATAATATTATTATTTGGTTATTCAGAAACCTTCTTTTGAAGTTTAAATATGGATAAGAGAATCATGAAAGGAATGAAGACTAGATCATTCCAAGACACAAATATCACATCTGATAATATAAAAATATCACATCGCAATCAAATGCACAAAAAAGAACAATATCATATATTTTCATATTACTTCTATAAGCTTAGCTTATGGCTTTGCTTAAGAGCTTTGCCTAAGATCTTTGATTAAGAGCTTTTTTCAGGGCTTGTTTAATACAATGAAATATCCTTACATATACAAGCAAGGAAGGTCAAGAGAAAAAGCATTCTAACGAATTTGAGATAAATTCACAATGGGAAAAGTAAATAGTGCTAAATAATGCACCTAGTAAATATGAGTTAAGGTAGGTAAATAACCTACTCTAACATCCCCCTCAAGTGAAGTTATGGGTTAAAAATATCCAAAAACAAAGTGGTATATCCACATTAGGGTAGATGTAGGATAATGGGGGACAAAATGGGGGGTATAAAGCAACACTTTTTTTTTTCTGAAAATAACAATAACTAAACTTGGAGAAAATATTAAAGACACTTCGAAAAGGAATTTGATAATGACATATAAACATGAATTATGGAATTTTGAATTTAGTTTTTAAATATATAATTTTTTTAAATATCCGTATGATAAAAGTGTGTGAAATAAATGTATTTATAAAAATGTGTTGGTCATTTTTTGTGAAAAGATAAGGAAATTACATGTGTACAAATACACTTTTTTTTAGTAAACAATTGAATTTTTATATGAAACTTCATATATGGATAGGTGAAATGTCAAACATTATTAAGAATATTTTAATTAATTTTTTATTATATATATATATATATATATATATATATATATATATATATATATAATTTTTAAATAATTTTACAAGTCAAGACAACTAAAAAATTGAAATTACAAGTGTACGAACACAATTTTTTGACCTTAACATCATGAAAATCATTTTTTTAATTTAAAAAATAGTTGACAATGTGTAGATTGTTGAGATATAAGTTTTATAAGCATTTGATTAATATTCAAAAAGTTATAAGAGAATTTATG
Source organism: Torreya grandis (assembly GCA_037957365.1). Lineage (NCBI taxonomy): Eukaryota > Viridiplantae > Streptophyta > Pinopsida > Cupressales > Taxaceae > Torreya > Torreya grandis. The sequence continues at coordinate 3,753,776 of JARHVA010001004.1, read as the reverse complement.
ACAATATATATAGACTATAACAATATATGTTATGTAAAAATTAAGTAATAATTATAAATAATATTCTAACATTAAAAAAATAAAAATTAAAACTATGTTTTCCCCTCTACAACTACATATAATTTTTTTTTAAATAATAAAAGCTACTTGATCAGAGGTGTTAACACAAACAAAAAAAACCTAAATTTCTTATAAATCCTCTTGGTTGGTCGATGATAGAGTTTAGACCAAGTTTAGGACCCTGAAGCCTAAAATCGAGTCAAATTTGAAGGGAAAGTCACAAAAAAAATCTAAATATGAAAAGGGCATATGCCCTTTTCACACCAACTTTCCCCCTCATCAATGTTTTTTTCCTTCTTTTATAGATCCCAAAGGGTGTGCATACTTTTGAAAGCACGCATGCCCTTTGTGATTCACAAATTTATCTTCCTTTTCCCATGAAAATTACGCATTTGTTTTATTCTTTCTAAATTATAAACTGGTTTTTCTGCTATAACTATGCAAATTTAATAAATTATCCATTTACTTTATTTGAATCACTAAAAAAAATTCAATTTTAAATATATAATTGTCTTATTTTGGTAAAGATAAATAATGGGTTCATAAATTCATCGTAAAATCCCAATCAAAGAGATAACAAATGAAGAAATTGGAAAGAAAAAAGAAAAAGAAAGAAAAAGATAAGCAGATAGGAAAGCGTCCATAAGGACTTCTAGGCAAGGCGAAAGTGCTTCTTTTACATTAGGTAATACTTCAAATGAAAATAACATGCCCAATTATATATAATTTGGTTTACATATGTCTTCAAATGAGATAATAGAATCAAATAAATCTTTGTTTCAAGATAAAATTCAAAATTTAGAGCATATAAGTAATGAATTTGTAATGAACGATGAAACATATGGACAAACACAATTTAATGAAACATCTATTCATAATGAAATTTTTGAGTATGATGATAATCAACATCATGTAATAAGCCTAAATCATGTGTCTCTAAATGAAAAGAATTTTATTTCGTCTATAGGGTCTAATGTAGATAGTCAACAATTTATTATCCCTACTATGGTTGACGTGTTAACACCACCCAATTTAATACAAAATATAGATCCTACACCCACACCTCTAAGGATAATAAGACGAACACCAAAGTATTTGGTTTAAATAGATGAAAAAATAATAGAACTTATATAAGGTAAAATGTCAAAAGTATCAGTTCAACGTCATGCTTAACACGTAAGAAATTATGCATTTGAGAATTAAAAACATACAAAATTATGTCAACTATTTGTTCAATTAATGAAAATGCAAAAAATGCACCATCTGATTAATAATTTGGGGTTAAGAACATTAAACATGGAGGGAAGAAATAATACAATAGTAAAGAATCTATTTAATGTATTTAAGGCAATAGGCAATAAAAGTTAAAATAAAGATAGTAAAGTGGCAAGAGGAGTAATAATAGAATCTATAGTGAGTAAGTCAACATCTAAAGCTTGAATTATTATTGAAATAAGTAAATCCTTTGATTTAAATAGAAAAACTCTAATAAATGTTGTAAAAATAAGAACAAGGCTTGATGACCTTTCACTCACGGATTTTTGGGCATTTAGTGGTAGACTCCCATAAAAATATAAGGTATTAGTTGAAGGAACAAAACAATCGATTGAAATTTTTTGCATGACAACACACGGATTGCATCTAATATAAAATATGTTGTTAAAATAAGAAAAGGCTCAGAAAATTGTGAGCCACATGCAAAACATTTTTTAGACATGATGCAAATAAAATTTTATAAAAAGTTTATTGAAAAAATAAATGGCCAATTGATAATCAGGCAAATGTCATTTGAGATGTGCAAGATTTTTTATGTTGAAATCAACCAAGCACGCATCACATGTTGTTGTAGGGTACATGTTGAATTTGCTATGCATTTTAGTATTTTTTATCATATACATTATACTTTACATACTGATAATATTTTTTAGAAATGTAAGGTGTCTTCCCCACCTAAGACATCAAGAGAATTAATCCAAGGTCTTTTCTGTCAAAGACCTGAGGGACAATTTTTTTATAAAAACAATGTTTAGATGGAACATGTAACATTTCTGATGGTTTGTCAAATTTGATGAGTTGTTTACATGAAGATATTTTACATGAATTTGGAAAGCAACTAGTTGATTATAAGAAGTACAAATTTGTTAAGTATGTGTTAAAAGATGGAAAAGAGTCATCAAGATGTGAATTAGTTACGACCAAAGTTTATGTATGTCATTTTATGTTTGAATTCAAGAAGAATATTATCTACCAATATTCAAGACACACACATAAATCAAAATGGTTATAAAATCAATTCAAAGTATGCAAGGATAACTTCCTGGTTGGCACCATTATTTTGATTATGTATTTTGCTCAGAACTACACACTACAACGACAGAATAAGGTTCAATCCCAATACTATAATTCAATTCGAGTTGGAATTTTTATTCATATTACATTCAGACATGCACCTGAAAGCACAAATGACCAAAAACATATTTTGAGGGAGTACCATTTTTATATGAACGATGACAAATTGCATTCTCTAGAGTTTGTCCAGGGTTGTTTTGAAATATATTCATATAAATATGAATGCAAGAGAAATCATGTTTGATACACACTACATTTCATCAGACAGTTGTGTAGGGCAATTTAAGAATTTTTTAATATTGTATTGGTTAAATAGAATGCATAATAAGAATGGCATTCAACATTTTTGGAGCTTCCTTGAGACTAAGGATGGAAACGGGAACATGATGGTGCAGGTGCATGTGTAAAAAGAGCCCTTAAAATAGAGAAAGCAAAGCACAAGGATAGTGCTAATTTGATTGATGTTGCAAGTATTGTGACTTGGTATAATGAAAATATTTGTCACGAATCAGATAAACATTCTCTTGTATAAATATTTTTTTGGTTAATAGAGGAATAACATGAGTAAATGTATGAAGATTGCATTATAATACATCGATCGAGTGTTTTCCACTCTATTCAAAGCTCAAATTCAAGTTCATGGACTATTTATACTAGAGATATGGCATGTTTTTGTTCCTCGTGTATGGAATTTAATTATAATTAATGTGAGTCAAAGAATGGATTAAAAAATGGTATTATAGACCCATATCACCTATAGAGAGTAGCCATTCACTCCAACAATTAATAAATCATGAAAGGGCATCATCAATTACCTTTGACCACATCTTAGATCTTGTGTAGCTAGGTACAATTTATTATTTAATTAAATATACAACCTTAGTTGGATATTAGTGATATTTTTATTTTTTTATATGTGCTTACAATTTAATTATACTTTAAATGCAAGGCATGTTTTTATAGTCATTGCACCTAAGAATAATGATGAGAGAATAGACTACTACTTGTGTCATTATGTAAAGGCAAAAAAAATTAGCCATAAATGTTATGGATGGAGAAGAGCTAATTTATCCCACTAGATCCATAGTGGTTACTAGAACCTAACTTTGTAGGTACCATCATAAAAATAAAAAAACAATTTTTATTTGAGGACTTTGAAACACACAGGGTGGTGCTTCATTAGTTAAAGCTTGTTATTACTAAAAATATTCAAATGATCAAATATCATGGAAAGTCTCATAATATAAATTTTTGAAAAGTGTGTGACTCTGAACATGAAGCAATTTTTGAAACACTTGAAAATAGAGTTGATCTTGAAGGTACGTTAAATTGTATTAGTAAGTTATCTAGTGTTTCAAATTAATATAGTAAAGTTATTTGATTTAATGTATTTTAATTTTCAACTATTTTATCATTATGTGTTTATTTCTATTAAATTGTTTTACTAATAATTTAAATGTAGGCTAGTGGTATCATATGAGCTTCCACCTTCACGTGGTTAGTGTTGTGAATAGAGAATATTTTTTATTGAAACGAATAGAAGCCAAAAAATAATTTATATTAATTTCATCTACCTTAAGCAAATCATTTTTCACTTTATCTCTTTTAATATTTTCAATAAAACATGAAAATATTCTTATATATGCTCTCTTAGAGGACTCATCTGTGTACATGTAGGAGCTGATGGTTTATCTCTAGCCCTCACAGTTCTCCTACAATGCGTGATGTAATTCCACTCATTTTTCACACTTAGGGACAAGAGGATTCTCTTAAGAGATGCCTATAATCAATTACAACCTTCATTTTTGGGGTCCAACCAAGACTAGATAATGGTCATTTTAGCCTAAAAATTTCTATTCTAACATGTTTGTGTAGACGGTTCATCAATTGGGTTGACGAGTCACGATATACAACCCTCATTGACCAAATTTTGGCATGTTCTAAGAGATTTATCTATGAGAGAAACCTCATTATTGTGTCTCCTCCATTTTGAGTTAGATAAAATCCTCTTGGTATATCTTGGAAGACTCATCCATGCACGTGTAAGAGCTAATGATTCATCTCTATCCCTCATGGTTCCCTTGTAATACATGATAGAAGTTTGTTCATTTTGCACACTCAAGGATGAGAGGATTCTGAAACTATATAATGGTTATTCTATCCTAAAAATACCTATATTGACATGTTCACATAGACAGTTTATTGATTAGGTTGATGAGTCAGAATATATGGCCCTCACTGACCAACTTTTGGCATGTTTTGAGAGATTTGGTTGTGAGATAAACCTCATTACCGCATCTCATTCATATTGAGTTAGATAAAATCCTCCTAGGTTATCTTATAAGACTCATTTGTGCATGTGTAGGAGCTGATGGTTCATCTCTAGCCCTCATGGTTCTCCTATAATCCATGATAGAAGTTTGATTATTTTATACACTCAAGGATGAGTGGATTCTCTAAAGGGATGCCTCCAATCAACTGTAACCTTCATTATAGAGGGCCAATATGTAGACATCCAATTCTTAACACCATTTGTGTTGAAATTTTCAATCTTACTCAAATTGTACTCAAATGCACATTTTAGGTCAAAATCCATAAAAAGCACTAAATGGTTCAAAATTGTCATTTAAAAGTGCCAATTTAGGTCAAAGTATCCCTAAATATGGCAATTCAATTTATGGGCTAGCTAACTTTGATCAATTCATTTCGAGTCAAAATGAGGATTTTGCCTTTTGTGCTATGGATCACTCTTTTCTCCTAAATTTATTGGTACACGTCACGTACCTTTGTTATTTTGTGTTATAAACATCCTAAATGTAAATACAATTTTGGTGCATCTAACATCACCTTCTAATTTTTCTTGAGCCAAATTACAACTCAGTAATATGACTTTCTGACCATTTTGATTAATTGAGGACAATTTTTAAATAATTGCACAAATGTTGATTAAGCTTCTTTAAGGCTAATTAATCAAAATCAACAGCTGAAGTGGATTTTTCATGAAAGTTGTTGAATATTTATTTTTGAAAATTGATTCTTATTAACTGCATCATCAGGTGACATCATTTCTTTGGAAGACATCCCTAGGCCATAAATACCACAAATATCAAGATTATGGGTCACCCATGCCTAGTTAATGCCTCCCATGCCTCTGCAATGCCCCTTCTTCCAAGGTCATGATGAAGATAATTATGAATTTAATTCCAAATATTAGGATTATCCATGGCCACACATCTCAATCTTGAGATGGATGGTCATGGTTGATCCTGACCAATCTCAAAAATCTATAAATAGAGAGACCATGGACATGAATTTTAAGCTTGAATATTACAAAGTTATAATATTAAATTATTTACACAAGGATTTGCATTTGATTATAGATTTTGCTTGTAAGCTTCATTGATAGGCTAGTTTAGTGATTTGGGATCAAGATCCTAGGTTTTATGGAGTGTGCTTGAGGCATTGGAGGAGCTTACCACTATTATTGACAAAGACAAGGATGCTTGATCAAGGAATAACATGCTTTTGAGCCACATGGGTATGGTGAATCCATTTGGGAAGGTAATATGGTGTTGTTTTCTTTCATTTATTTCTTGCTATCCTTTGTAATTCCCATAGGAATAGATAGGCTTGGTTAGTTTTTTATGCATGTTTTATCATTTATGGACTAATATTGGACTAACTTGTTTTGTAATCCTCTCTACATCTTGGCATGCCCGATGGGACAAGATGCATCTCATACTTGAAGAAGATCATTTTTGAACTTCAAAACATTCATTTGGACCCTTAAAACTCATGAAAATTGATTTTCTAACTTTATTTTACCATTTTTGTTTGCCACGGTTTTTACACAGTAACCAATGTTGGCAAGTAATACTTACATCAGGTACCTGGCTTAACCAACATCAGTTAGAAAAATTGACATCAATTAGATCTCAGTTAGCCAAAGTAACTATCATCAGTGGTAATAATCGATGTCAATCATTGTGTTTTTCCAAAAGCATAGACCCAAAAGCTATTTTTCTAAAGTTTATTGTTTCAAACTAAAAAGCTAAAGGACATATTAACATTTTTTGCCATAGAACCAAGCTTGATATTTGCTCTAAACATGTTTAAATCACCTTTGCATGCTTAAAAATCAATTAAGAACCTTGTTTTGGTGTTTAAAAAAGAATGTTGATGTCTTTGATGAATGTTTTCAAAGTTTTCAACTAAGACCAAGGGTTCAAATGAACATCACCAAATCTTTCATTTTGGGCTTAAAATTGAACACACTTATCAATTCTTGTTTGTAATAGTTATTTAATTATATTTTATTTGGGAAAAAGAGGAATGTTGCATGTATGCTCTTCCATTTGTCCCCTTTAGGTAACCCTTGGAATCAAAAGCATCATTCCTATTACAAATAGCCTAGTCAAAAGTCTTAGAAAGAATGTCATCTAAAGCACTCCCTAAAAACTCGTCAAAGTTTGGGTGACCTTGAAAATGAACCAAAAGTCTTTCTATTTTATGCTTTTTTATTTTCATGAAAACTTAGCTTGTGAGAGGGACGTCATTACCTCCCATGAGTTCTTTAGGGAAGCTTTGACCCAAAGTTTCACCTCCTGACATTGACTTCATTTGACTCCTTTGGAGTTACGCATATGACGTATCTGCATTTGGACATTGCACTACACTGAAAAAATAGCAGGATGTAGTGGTTTTAAAAAGGACTAGACCTTTTTATAACTAGCCAATGTCATGGTCATCTAATTTTCATGCTTATCTTTTGCATTATTTGACGTAAAAGTCATTATGCAATTGATTCCTCTAGAAAAATCGAAACCTTGCTAGTTTAGTAGACCCCACTTTGCCATACCTTATCAGTTTAGAATTAAGACATTTGTTTTTTGTCATTAGCTTACTTGGTCTTGATTTGTGTCTAAAAATGCTTTTTAACTCAATGAACTTAACCAAAACACATTGTCCTCAATTTTCTTGAGTAAGGGAGGCATTACATTGTCTAAATATAAAATTCATCTTTTCCTTGTTCAAATTATTATCAAAAGCTTTGTGTCATGTCATCCACTTTGGCACAGTCATGCTACCCAATTGAGTCTAGATCTTTTATCCAATTTGTTTAAATCCTATATTTATAATCCACGTTTAAAATTGAAACTTTTTGAGTTCTAAGGGTTGGTGTGTCAAAGTGGGTTTGCCATTTGTGCATAAATATTGTTTTAACTTGGGTTCAATTTTCCATTTAGATTGAAGGTCGTTTATTAAAACCCAAAATCACATTATCATCTTTGTTGAGTCAAGTCATCTTGTGTTTCACTCATACTTTGAGTCCTAGAACATATTTTATCCTACTAGAATCATGTGATGACTTTGTGTTGCCTATTTGGTCCTAGCTTTATACTTAGTGATTCACGTATGTTTTTACACCTTGAGTTTCTTAGTTCATTTTATCTTCTTCATAATCTAGAGAACTTTCCTTTAAACTTAAGGGTCAACTTGTCAAAGTTGAAAGCTAGCTTTTACAATGTGGGTGTATCACAAAGATCTAGGATTTTGTGTATTAGTTTTAACCTTGGATCTTTGAGTTACCTTACTCTCTTCTGATCTATACGATTTCAAATTTACCAAAGGTTGAGTAAACTCATGAACTGAATCTTCTAAATTGTGCATGGTTTCAAACCACCCTCCCTTATAGTCTCATTGATACCTTGGTTATTTGTTTAAAAAAGATCCAAAGCATACTTTAATTGGTTTCCAAACATTGGTCTAAAGTTAGTCAATACACAGAGCAGCTCTTTTTAGACATGACTCAAAGGTTCACTCATAGTGGGGCCTCTTATGGCCTTAATTATGAAGATGATCAGTTTTATGATGGTCAAGATAATTCCATTGTTTTTTATGATATCCCCACAATAGTAGGATTTGAAGATGATTACAATTAATATCAACCCCAAGAAGATCAAGATGAATCCCTTCTTAGATTGATAGAATCAGGTGATAGACTACCTTCTGACTTTCCTATGGAACAATTACATACTTTAGTTAGAGAAGGAGAACAATGATGGCAAGAGCAAGCTTTTGCAAAAATAGATGTACCTTCTTCCTTTAACAAAAGAAAGGAAATACAAACAGAATCAAAACCCACAAATCCAGATATTTTAGCTAAGATCAAGATAATAAGTCAATGATATGCAAATCAACTTATCACAGATTTAAATGACTCCCTAGTTGCCAATTAAATTCACAATAATGCTTCAAAAGAATAAGGAAATGTGATTGAAAGTATACAATAAATATTGGATGAGAACATTACCATCATGGATCAAGGTAATTTGAATTAACAGTTAAAGTCACAAGAGACCTTACAAAGTGTTCCATTTGACATGGAACATACGTTATTCAACCATCAAGAACCTCTTGTTACTTTACAAACTCAAAAACCCAAACATTCTATCCAAATTGAGGAAATCCCTCAAGACAATTTGGCTAGTTCTTTTTAACCAACTCAAAGATTGGTAAATAAACATAGAAATTTTTAAAATCAACAAAGTGTGAAATAGCCAAATTCAGGGAATGTTTTACAATCCAAGAATCAATGGCCTATGTTCTCAACTCAAGGAGTAAATCAAAACCAAGTCATGGATCAAAAGGTATATGTTCCTTATAGATTCACACAAAACCAGGGGCACATTCCACCCCAATAGCAACAAAACTAGGGGCACATTCCACCCCAACAATAATAAAACTAGAGGCACATTCCACCCCAACAACAATAAAACTAGGGGAACATTCCACCTCAAAAACAACAAAATTAGGGGCACATTTCACCCCAATGGCAATAAAATAGGGGCACATTCCACCCCAATAGCAACAAAACTAGGGGTACATTCCACCCCAATAACATCATATTCAATCCACAAATACACCAAACATGCAAGAATGAAATTCTATGAAGGAAATTATTCAAAGATTGAAGATGAATAATAGAGTCGAAAAATATAAATTTGATGAGATATGCCCATATCCATTTGATTTATCTATTTTCCAAAACCCTTTTCCAACTCATTTTAAGGTACCCAAATTTGACAAATACAAAGGAAAAGGAGATCTACGTGAGCACATGCAGGCATTCTTCATCTTATGTTAAGAGATTGTTTACAATAGTGAGTACTTATTATGACTATTTTTGTGAAGTTTAGCAGGACAAGTTCTTGATTGGCTACTTAAACTACCCAAGGGATGAGTTGTAGATTGGATTGACTTATCAAAAAAAATTGTTAACCATTTATCATATAACATAGAACATGAATTGACCATTATTGACTTATACAAAGCCAAGCAACATGATGGTGAAAGTTTTGATATATACCTATAAAGGTGAATAGCATTGGCAAGCCACTTTCAACACAATTTACCGGAAAGTAGTTGGTTTATATCTTTGAACAAAATTTGCATCCTAAAGTTGTGCATAATCCACAGTTGGCTTGTGCTAACTCATTTGAAGAAATTATTGACAAAGGAGTGTAGATTGAGAAGGCTCTTATTACTAAGGGCCTTGTTAAGATTTTTATGCAAGGTCAAGCATCTAATCAGACTAAATCACTGGCTCAAACATTTATGCAGGATGAGCCTAAGGGCTTTAGAAAAAATAAGAACATGATTGGAAATGGGGTAATAGAAACAAGACAAGTACAAATAGTACAAGCTATGCCTCATTCAAATGTACAATTAACTCCCCCAAATCCACTACCTAATTTGTAGAGACAACCTCCAAAAAGGACATTCCATAACAATTTAAGTCTTTAGCAAGTTAGGAGAATCAGTTGAAATAGTGTTACAAAAGCTCATTGTAGCTAATTTAATTATATGACCAGTATCAAGGCTATTTCCTTAAGATCAGCCAAAACCAAACTGGTACAAAGAGAACGAATGGTGTAACTTTCATCATGTTGCTAGTCATGATGTATATTGTTGTGTTCAATTATGACATATTATTGAGGACTTTATTGAAAGTGGTGAACTAGAAATTGAGTTGGACCCTAATTAGGACACAAATTAGGATATGGTAATCTATAAAGACCCCTTTTTTGACATGATCCACCACCACCAAGAAACAATCAAGATGGTCACAATCAAGGACAGAGGTAAAATCAAAACCAACAACAAGGTCAGAATCATAATGAGCATAATCAAGATCATAATTCCCACACTAATAATGTGTCTTATAAAAATGTACCTTACAACTATAATAATATTGTGGGATGCATTTCTACAACCCACATTGCCACTGTTATTGTAAAACTATGTGGCCAATCTCATGTTCCTCACAACATGGGACCTATCTTTATAGGGTCAGCACCCTCTCCCCCTAGTAATACCATGTCAAGTTTGCATCATCATGTTATTACTCCATTTGTATGGGTTACTAATCTTGAACAATAGTACCATTCTTTTAATTATAAAGTCTCCTTGCTGACCCAAAGTTGTCACAATATAGTTAAGCACCCACGAGTCACCATCCAAGGCCCTTTGCCTCCCTCTTCTAATTATAATAACTCCTTGCCACCTCTAGGTTGTGTAGTTTAAAATAGATACCCAAGAGTTACCATCTAGGGCCCTTCACCCATTTATTTTCATAAACCCAATGAGAACATTGTGCCAACAGTTCCAAATCTGAATATTATCCCAATAAAGACTAAACTAGTTCAATCTATAATTCAAAGGCTTTATAGTCTAATGGATCAATTAGATAAAACCCCTATACAAATTTCCATATTAGGACTCTTGTGTACATCTAATGTCCATAGAACCATCTTCAACAAACTTTTGCAAGAGTCTACGTGCCTAATGATATAAACCTTGATTAGTTCCAGAACCTAGTTGGATACTTGTCTTCATTTCAACAAATTACATTTGATCAAAAAGACATGTACACCTTTGGCCTAAACCATAATAACCCACTATACATTGAGATAATCATTATGGATCACAAGATTAAGCATGTTCTTATAGATAATTGTTCAGGGCTGAACATCATATCTCTTAAATTGGTGTGATGATTGGGTTACATGGATAAAGACATTCATCTAAAAACTATTACAATCAAGGCTTATGACAACACCGAGAGGGAGTCATCCAGTACAATTTGGTTGCCAGTCATGGTTAGGTCTATTTTTCATAACACATTATTCCATATCATGGATATTGAGCTTCCTTATAGCATACTTCTTGGTCATCCTTGGATCCATGAAGCACAACCAGTTCCATTTACTCTTCACTAATGGCTTAAGTTTCCCCATGATGGGATCGAGGTTATTATTTCCATTGATCAGTAGCCATATCAATACTATAAACATCTTGAAGCATATTTTTGTAATTATAACTATTACCTGGGTTCTAAATTCATTACTAAGAAGAAAAAAGTCATCATTTCTTATCCAATTCATCTAATTATATAGACACTGGTGATCTAGCCTCTACTTTGACTGATCCATTTCCTACCGCTCTAGCCAAGAAGGTTATTATTAAAGATGCAAGAATTTCTATGTACCATCTGAAGGATGTCCTCCATATTGAAAAATTACCAAAATCCGCTAAAACATTTGATAATCCTAAAACTTCCTAGTCTCCTAATAGACCCGATCATATTTGGCAACCAAAGAAGAAGTAACCAAAACCTCCTATGGTTTTTGTACTTACAATTGCACCAAAGAAAGATCAAGAGCCTTTTACTGAAGGAGATTAGTTATATTTGGAATGCCTTGTTGACTATTTTTAGAATCTAAAGTATCGTATCCCTAACAGGATAATGGATCATCTTGACTATATAGGGAAAGGCCATGGCCCACAAGTGCAAGGAATTTTAGAACCCTTATCATCTGGAGTTGCCAATTAGAATCATGGTCTTGAATTTAAACCACCAAAGGATGACCTCATGACATGTGATAGTGACTCTTCTGAAGTGACTAGCAATGAGACTCCTAGTAGTGATACAACATCCTATTATAGCCTTTTCAATGAGCTTGTTGACTTAGATATATATTTTATTCAAATGCCATATTGACCATAACACCTATTGGAGCTTCCCATCCTAAACCAAAAATCCATCCTAGTGGTACTTCCCTTCTTGAAGTAGGACATTATATCTTTACCATTGGTGGTTCCCATCCTGAAGCAAACCCTCATTGTAACTTATGCCTTTACCATCCTGAACTTATAGATTGGGATTAGAAAAATTTAGGCATATGCTTCTATGAGTTCCAAAATGAAGAATCAATTATAGAATACATAGGCCTATGAGATGCATTCCCCATTGGTGATCATAAGCAGGGTTTTGATTTTTCATTAAATTTTTCTACCTACTTTGGAGAGCAAGAAAAATTTCCTGGTCATAATAAAGAACAAACATCAAGATATTCAAGTGAAACCCTCTATGAGGCACTTGTTGATCAGGAAAAAAGTAAAGAAAAAGACAAGCCTTTGAGTGAAAACTTGTTTCAAATGCTCCCATGCGAGAAAGTTTACTTATCTCCTTAGGACGTAGAAAGTTCATCTAGCCCAAGTTTCATAGCTAGTATAAGAATATCTTTAGAATAACATCAAATATTTGATCATCTTGCTCTTGAGTTTCTAGAGGTTTTTGCCAATTGGCCTTTACCCAAAAAGGCAGATTCTAATTCTTCATATTATCCATATCTTTGGGAGGAACAACAAGAATATATAGCAAAGGGATATGATCATGACCATATATTGCCTACAATTCTAGAATTTGGATCCACACTCCTTATGGAGAACACAATATAAGTGAATTTAGGAACCCATGAGGATCCCAAAATTGTTTATCTTGGAGCTTCCCTTACTGAAGCAAAGCATGAACATATTATATCCATTCTTAAATATTATATAGACATATTTGCATGGGCATACACTGGCATACCAGGCTTGGACCCAAATTTAGTTAGGCATCATCTTGTTATTCACCCTGATGCTAAACCAGTAAAGCAAAAGTTGAAAAAGATGCATTTATGCATCACCATTTTAGTTAAGGTTGTGTTGGAAAAGTTGTTAGGAGCCAATTTTATCAGACCACTAGACTACTCTAAATGGATTTTTAACACAGTACCAGTGAGTAAAAAGACCCCAATCATATGTGTTTGTACTAATTTTCATGATATCAATAAAACATGCCCCAAAGATGATTTTTCTCTACCCAATATCGACATGATTATTGACTCAACTGTTGGGTACAAGATGCTATCCTTAATATATGGATTTTTCAATTATAATCAGATCAAGATAGCTCCTAAGGATCATCATAAGACCACATTCACCACTCTATGGAGAACATTTTGTTACCAAGTCATGCCATTTGGTTTGAAGAATGTGGGAGCCACATATCAGTGTGTAATGATTGTCATCTTCCATGACATGATGCATGATATTATCAAGGACTATGTTGATGATATACTAGCAAAATCAAGAACAAGAGCTGGACATCCTGACATTCTATGAAGAATATTTGAGAGACACTGTGCATATAAATTCCACTTGAATCCTAAGAAATGTGTCTTTGGAGTCACATTAGGAAAATTGCTAGGGTTCATTGTATCACAATGAGGGATTGAATTCAACCTTGCAAAGGTCAATGTTATTATGGAAATGCCTCCACCAAACAATCTTAAACAATTGTGAGGTCTATAAGGAAAGATCCAGTCTATATGTAGGTTTATTTCTCAATTGGCAAAAAAGTGCCACCCATTTACCCACCTCTTAAAGAAAGGGGTAACATTTCAGTGGGATGAAGATTGTCATATATCATTTTCAAAGCTCAAAACATAATTGACCAATCCACCAGTCCTACGAACTCTAACACAAGGAAAGCCATTGCTTTTTTATATATCAACCAAAGAACATGCAGTGGGGGCACTTTTGGCTCAGCATGATGATCATGGTAAGGAACATGTAGTTTATTATTTAAGTCACACATTGGTAGCCTATGAACATAATTACATGCCTATTGATAAGGCATGTTTAGTTATGGTGTTTGCCACTTAGAAATTATGACATTATATGCTAAATAACAAAACTATTGTTATCACCAAGGTAGATTCTCTCAATTTCCTATTATTTAAAGCAGCTCTTCAAGGATGCATGTCTAAGTGGACTATGATCCTTAGTGAGTTTGATATTGAGTACCAAAATCAAAAGGCAATCAAAGGACAAGTTATTACTGACCAACTTGTATAATTTCCTATTAGGGCCACTCAACCCCTCAACTTTGACCTTTCAGATGATTCTATCATGATGATAGAGCAAGCATCACAACAACCTGAATAATGGACACTCTATTTTGATGGATCCTTCACATCCTGGTGGGTCTGGAACTAGCATATTGTTGATCATGCCATAGGGGGATTTGATCCCCAAAGCATTTCATATACAATTTTAGTGTACAAACAATATGGTTGAATATGAGGCATTGGTTGTAAGGCTCCATCTTGCCATATAGTGGGACATTCAAAGCTTAAATGTCTATGGAGATTCATATCTGATCATAAATCAGACAACTGATTAGTATCAAACAAGAGATGATAAGCTTCTTCCTTACAAGCAAATTATCGATAACCTCAAAACACATTTTAAATCTCTATAGTTTGAGCAAGTTATGTGAGTCAACAACAGATCTACTGATGTCATGGCAACAATTGGTTCCATTATTCAAATACATGATAGTGCTAAAGAGTATCAGTTCTTAATTGATAATTTTCTTCAACCAACACATATTCTATCAGATTCAAAGAGGGTATGCATCATTGTTGATCCTAATCTCACCTGAGCTACCATGGTACCAAGATTTTTATAACTATTTCCATAGCCATGTATTTCCCACCAACCTTTCCAATAACAAACAGAAACTATTCCTTCATCTCTTAACACATTATATCCTCCTTGGAAACATGCTTTATCATAAAGGCTATGATGGAACACTTCTTCATTGTTTATCTTTAGGAGAATCTAAGCTGGCACTAAAGGAGGTTCATAAAGGAATGTGTGGGGCCCATACCAATGGTGTAGTCTTAACAAAGAAAATCCTCAAAATAAGCTATTATTAGCACAAAATAGAGACAAATGCTTGTAATTATGTAAAGAAGTGTTTTCCTTGTTAACAACATGGCAACTTGATACATGCACCTTCCTTACCATTGCATTTGATTACAACACCATGTCCATTCTCAACATGGGGTCTTGGTCTCATTGGGAAAATTAACCCAACATCTTTAGATGGCCATAAGCACATTTTGACTACAATCAACTGCTTTACCAAGTGGATTGAGGCCATTCCTCTCATTTATGTTACTGGGAAATAAATATCCAAATTCATTCAATACCATATCATCTGTTGATATGCCATCCCAGCCTGTATTATATCCAATAATGGTGGATCTTTTGTGAACCAAGATGTGAAATCTCTTTGTGAAAAATTCAAGATCAATCACAAAAAATCCACTCCATATAACCCGCAAGGCAATGAACAAGCAGAGGCATCAAATAAAACCATTCTAGCCATCTTAATGAAGATTTTCAATGATGTTGGCTATAATTAGCACTTGCAACTCTTTCCTACCCTTTGAGCTTATAAAACCAATCATCGCACCCCAACAGGAGCTATTCCATACTCCCTTATTTTTGACACTAAAGCTATCATCCTAGTTGAGATTGAGATCCCATCATTAAGAATATCATTGTAGTACATTGAAGATAATGAAGACTATAGAGCCTCATGACTGCACGAACTAGAGCTTCTTGATGGTAAGTATTTCACTGCCCTAAAAAACTTGCAAGCCTATCAAAATAGATTGTAGAGAAGCTACAACAAATGCATTCTCCCTCAAGAATTTGAGATTGGTGACTTAGTTTTTAAAGAGAACCAAAAGAACATGAATGTTAAACTTAAAAAGAAAGGCAAGTTTCAACCTAATTGGTTAGGACCATATATTGTCACATCAAACTATGGATCAAGAGCATATCAATTGGATAAACCTAATGGTGAATAAATTTTAGAGCCCATTAACATCGTACACCTTAAGAGGTTCTATACATGAACAGCTTTGAACCATTATCTATAAGACCCTTGACTTGGGGGCAACTTGTCCTATCATAATTTTATCCCACCCTTTTATCTTACCTTGAACATATTTTATACTACCCTAGTCCACTTTTCATGAATATTGACGGTAAAGGATTTGAACCCTTGGCACTCTGAATACATTCTTCATCCCATTATGGATTGCTCTCTTCAAGAAGCATATTCTTTGTTTTGTCTAGGACATGTTATAATCTTGAACACTTTTTATCCTTTGACCAATTATGATCTTGATTATGTCTCATGAACATTATGAACATCTTCAGCAGTAGTTCTACAAAGTCATTTAACTAAGACAGTCTTTTACAGTTTCAAATAAGTGAATAGCCACATCTTCTCAATTTAAGTATTTATTGCTCTTTCTTATTTTTTTCAAGAACCTCACTCTCACTAATTTGTGAGCATGGGCCATTGCAGCCAGCTTAGTTTTCTTATTAGAACCTCTACTCTCAGGACGTGCATCTCCTCAAATAGATGGTCCCATCTTGTACATATTTTATCCCAAAAACCCCAAAAATATTAGAAATACTTTAAAAATACTAAAAACATTAGAACATGATCCACAAAAGAACAAAAACATTGTCTCATGCTTCTGTACATTTGTGCATTCCCATTCCACCATCCCACCTCTCACTATTTTATGAGCAACTGTTAAGTTTGAACACTCTTACCATTTTGCAAGCTCAAAAACACCAACTCATTTCATCTTATTCCACACACTTGTCATTTTTTAAGATCATTCTTTCTCATCTCATCAGCTTCTTATTTGCCAGACCATTATCATTTATTTATCATATCTTCCATTTCTTCTATAACATTAATCATGTTGGTTTGATCATCATTTTTCTTCTATCCCATTTCCTGGGAGAACTAAATTTGGCCTAAAGTTCATGTTGGAACATGCATCCATGGAACTATGTAAGCAGCATCCACTTGTCTTATACATCTGGAGTCAACTCGACCAACCCCTTTTTTCTTCTCTTCCCCCATTTCTTCTATCATTGTTACTCTTTAATTATGAAATAATTATTGTGTCATTGTTCTTTGTTATGATGTGGTGGAAATTAATGCCTCTACCACACATGCATGAACATTTATTTTTAAATTGCACTAACTTCATTTTTATTTGTGTGTGTTTATTTGAGTTTTCTTGGTGTTTTGTTGTGATTTTTCACCTCTCCTTTTATTTCTTCTCCTTATTTTTAATACTTCTTGTCTCCATTCTTGGTCTTGTATTTCCTTGATTGTTTTTTTGTTTGATTTTGCTTTTCTCTTTTGTGTTTCAGAACATCTTAATGGTCCACATGGATCTTGATTATTCATATCTTGGGCTCATGTTGTTAAGATGTTCTTAACTTTTGTTTTTAAACATTTTTTTCCTACTTAAGATCATATGTTTGTCTTTTTCTTTGATTTTACTTTATTTGTTAAATGTAAATCATTGTAACTCTGGTTTTGGTCATTGTTTTACCATTATCCTTAGTTATAGATATTCAAATTTGAAGTGGCTCAATGCAATTGGAATCTTATGTCATTATAATTTATTCATATTTATGATGCATAATTTCTTTTGCTATAGAAAGAACTTTGTGCTTAGGTCATAACATCTTAACGTCAACATCAGCTCTGATGAATGATTCTCAAGAACACTTTACAAAACCTAGTCTAATGATATAGAATTAGGCTTCTAAGAACCATGCATTTTAGGATTTTTTGTCTATGCTTAGATGTGCATCTCTTTGCATACATTGTGATTCTAATCAATTCTTAGTCATTTTTCATCATTCTTCATTCCATTCTCTCCCAAACTTGGGTGAACTACATTAGCCTGAAGTTCATGTTGGAACATGAGTCCATAGAACTATGTAGGTAGTGCTCAATTTCTATTGAGGTCAGCTCATCTATCTCCATTATTATTTTCATTCAACTGTGCATTCTCATATGCTTGGTTTTATATGGTTTTCTAAGCCATTACACCATCGCATGTATGTTTGCACCTGATCACTTTAACCTACCTTTTTGGTTATATCCTTGAGCTATTTTTGCTTGCCAATTGCCCATGTTAGGGCCCAACATCTGATCCACATCCAAATCAAATCAACTCTATAGGGGAAATTCATTATTTATTCTTTATCAATGATCAAGATTCACCCTACTAGGGCAAAATTGTTTTATCATGATCAAATCTACTCTATTGGATTACTTCTTATTATATTATTTTTAGAGACCCCATTCTAGTGCTGCTTCCCATCCTGAAGTAGAACGTTCTCTCTTTTCCTCTAATTTCAAGCTCTCTGCATTAAAGCCCATGATGGAAATATTTTAGTGTGTAACTTGTCTCGATATTGATCAATGTTGTAAGCACACAGCTTGTACTCTCAAATTGGGAATGTTTATAGTGTGTCCCTTACATTTATGGATTGTATCTTTCCCATTCCCCCCATCTCTAGGGCCTATTATACCTCTAATTATATTTTTATCATTGATGGTAATCATGTGTGCAAACATTAATTCATCTAGATGTGATCTATTCCATGGGATAACCTCTCACTTTTTCTCTATTTTTGAGAGTTCATCCTTCTCTTTCATCCTAGTATGTCCTCTTAAGGGGGCATCATGGGTTTTTTCTAATTTCTTATTAACAACGTTTTTTTTTGAAAATATGTTTCTTTGCTTGAATGTCTCAATACACCTTCTCAAACAAAGGGAAAATGTAGACATCCAATTCCTAACACCATTTGTGTTGAAATTGTCAATCTTACTCAATTGCACTCAAATGCACATTTTAGGTCAAAATCCATAAAAAGTGTTAAATGGTTCAAACTTATTATTTACAAATGCCAATTTAGGTCAAAGTATCCCTAAATAGGGTAATGAAATTTATGGGCCAGCTAACTTTAATTAATTCATTTCGAGTCAAAATGATGATTTTGTCTTTTGTGCTCTAGATCACTCTTTTCTCCTAAATTCATTGGTACATGTCATGCACCTTTGTTATTTTATGTTGGAAACATCCTAAATGGAACTATGGTTCTAGTGCATCTAATGTCAACTTTTAATTCTTTTCGAGTCAAATTACAACTCAGTAATATGACTTTCTGACCATTTTGATTGATTGAGGGCCAATTTTTAAATAATTGTACAAATGTTGATTAACCTTCTTTAAGGCTAATTAATCAAAATTAAGAGCTTAAGTGGATTTTTCATGAGAGATGTTGAATATTTATTTTTTAAAATTTATTCCTATTGACTACATCATCAGGTGACATCATTTCTTGGGAAGACATCCCTAGGCCATAAATACCACAAATATCAAGATTATGGGTCACCCATGCCTAGTTAATGCCTCCCATGCCTCTTCAATGCCCCTTCTTCCAAGGTCATGATGAAGATAATTATGGATTTAATTCCAAATATTAGGATTATCCATGGCCACACATCTCAATCTTGAGATGGATGGTCATGGTTGATCCTGAACAATCTTAAAAATCTATAAATAGAGAGACCATGGACATGAATTTTAAGCTTGAATATTGCAAAGTTATAATGTTAAATTATTTCCACAAGGCTTTACATTTGATCATATATTTTTCTTGTAAGCTCCATTAATAGGCTAGTTTAGTCATTTGAGATCAAGAGCCTAGGTTTTATGGAGTGTTCTTGAGGCATTGGAGGATCTTACCACCATTATTGATAAAGACAAGGATGCTTGACCAAGAAAGAACATGCTTTTGAGCCACATGGGTATGGTGAATCCATTTGGGAAGGTAATATGGTGTTTGTTTTCTTTCATTTATTTCTTGTTATCCTTTGTAATTCCCATAGGAATAGATAAGCTTGGTTAGTTAGTTCTTTATGCATGTTTCATCATTTATGGACTAATGCTTGACTAAATTGCTTTGTAATCCTCTCTACACAATCAAAACTAGACAATGGTTGTTCTAGCCTAAAAATATCTATTCTGATATGTTCACATAGATGGTTTGTCAATTTTGTTGATGAGTTAGAATATATAGCCCTCATTGACCAAATTTGAGCATGTTTTGAGAGATTTGGCTATAAGAGAAACCTCATTTCCATATCTCTTCCATTTTGAGTTGGATAAAATCCTCTTGGGATCTCTTAGAGGAATCATCCATGCACATTTAGGAGGTGATAGTTCATCTCTATCCCTCATGGTTCTTTTGTAATGTGCAATGTAAGTTCTCTCTTTTTGCACACTTGACGACCAGTGAATTCTCTTAAGGGATACCTATGATCAACTACAATTTTTACTCCTAGGGCCTGATCGATACTATACAAAGGTTATTCTATCCTAAAAATTCCCATCTATATGTGTTTGTATAGATGGTTCGTCAATTGGGTTGATGAGTCAGAATATACGGCCCTCATTGATCAACTTTTAGCCCATTCTGAGAGATTTGGCCACAATAGAAACCTCGTTGATGCATCTAGTCCATCTTGATTTAGATAAAATCCTCCTAGGAATATCTAGAGGACTCATCCATACATGTGTAGAAGATGACAGTTCATCTCTAGTCCTCTGAAAGTTCACTCTTTTTGCATACTCAAAGACTAGTGAATTCTCTTGAGGGATGCCTCTAATCAACTACAAATTTCACTCCCAAGGCTCGACTGAGACTAGACAAAGGCTTTTATAGTTTAAAAATTATCATCCATATGTGCCCACATAGATAGTTCATTGATTGGGTTGATGAGTCATATTATACAGCCCCACTGACCAACTTTTGGCTCATTTTGAGAGACTTGGTCATGAGAGAAACCTCATTTCTACATCTCATCCATCTCAAGTTAGATAAAATCCTCCTAGTATTTATTATAGGACTTATCCATGCACGTTTAGGATTTGATTATTTGTCTCTATCCCTCATGGTTATCATGCAACACATAACTAAAGTTTGCTTATTTTACACACTCAGGGATGAGTGAATTCTCTTAAGGTATGCCTTTGATCAACTACAACTTTCACTCCCAAGGCCTGACTGAGACTAGGCAAAAAAAATTTATCCTAAAAATTCCCATATGGATGTTTCATATATGGTTCATCGATTGGGTTGATGTGTCAGAATATACAACCCTTACCAACTTTTGTCTTATTCTGAGAGATTTGGCTATGAGAGAAACCTCATTATTATTTCTCATCCATATTGATTTATATAAAATCCTCTTGGTATTTTTTATAAGACTCATCCATACATGTGTAGGAGCTAATAGTTCATCTCTAACCCTCATGGTTATCCTGCAATGCATGACAAAAATTCACTCTTTTTGCACACTCAAGGACTAGTGAATTCTCTTAAGGCATGCCTCTGATCAAATATAAATTTTACTCTTGAGGCCCAAAAAAGATCAGACAAAGGTTATTCTAGTTTAAAATTCCCATCCAGATGTGTCCACATAGACGGTTCATCAATTTGGCTGAGTAGTCAGAATATACAACCCCTACTGACCAATTTTTGGTATGTTCTAAGAGATTTGATTGTAAGAGAAACCTCATTATTGAATCTCATCCATCTTGAGTTAGATAAAATACTCCAAATATTTCTTAGAGGAATAATTCATGTACGTGTATCAGATGATGTTTCTTCTCTTACCCTCATGATTCTCATGCAATACATGATCGAAGTTCGCTCATTTTGCACACTCGGGGATGAGTGAATTCTTTTAAGGGATGCCTCTAATCAATTACAAATTTCATTCTTGGGGCCTGACCAAGACTAGAAAAAGTTTTTTATAGCCTAAAAATTCTCATTCAGATGTGCTTTTATAGACAGTTCATTGATTGGGTTGATGAGTCAGATTATACAGCCCCCACTGATCAACTTTTGGCCCATTTTGAGAGATTTAGCCATGAGAGAAACCTCATTATTTCATCTCATTCATATCAAGTTAGAAAAAATAATCTTTGGATTTCTTAGAGGACTCATCTATAGATGTGTAAGATCTAAAATTTGGTATTTATCCCTCATATTTGTCATGCAATGCACAATCAAAGTTCATTCATTTTATACACTCAGGGATGAGTGAATTCTCTTAAGGGATGCCTCTGATCAACTATAAATTTCACTCACAAGGCCCAACTAATACCAGACAAAGGTTTTTCTAGCCTAAAAATGCTCATCTTAATGTGTTCACATAGATGGTTCATTGATTGGGCTGAGGAGTCAGATTATACAGCCTCCAATAACCAATTTTTTTCTCGTTCTAAGAGATTTGGCCATGAGAGAAACCTCATTATTGCATCTCATCCATCTTGAGTTAGATAAAATCCTCTTGGAATTTCTTATAGGACTCAACCATGCATGTGTAATAGCTGATAGTTTATCCCTATCCCTTATGGTTCTCTTACAATTCATGATGAAAGTTTGCTCTTTTTGGACACTCATGGACTAGTGAATTCTCTTAAAGGATGCCTTCGATCAACTACAACATTCACTCTTGAGACCTTATCAAGATCATAAAAAGGTTGTTCTAACCTAAAAATTCCCATCTGAATGTGTTTGCATAGACATTTAATTGATTGGGTTGACAAATCAGAATATACAGCCCCTATTGACCAACTTTTGGCCTGTTCTAAGAGATTTAGTCGTGAGAGAAACCTTGTTTTTGTGTCTCATCTATCTCAAGTTAGATAAAATCCTCCTAGTATTTCTTAGAGGACTCATCCATGCACATGTAGGAGCTGATATTTTTTATTTATCCCTCACAGTTCTCATGCAACATGTGACCAAAGTTTTCTCATTTTGCACACTCGAGGATGAGTGAATTCTCTTAAGGGATGCCTTCAACCACCTACAACTTTCACTATCAGAACCTGATCAAGACTAGACAAAGGTCATTCTAGCTTTAAAATGCCCATCCAAATGTGTTTGCACAAATGGTTCATTGATTGAGTTGATGATTAAAATTATACATCCCCCACTGACCAACTATTGAGATAAATTCATTCTTTTTGCACATGACGAGGTCATAAAAATTATGTAAAAAATACTTGTTAAGGTATGTTTATTCAAACTATTATGTTAAGATATGACTATTGAGAGAAATTGGGAACAAATTTGGCACATCCTAAACTAGGATTAAAAACTTAAGAATGGATTCCATTCAAAGACACATTTAGAGGATGAACCAAGATAGGAAATAAAAGAAGAAGAGGTTAGTTTAGTGATTGAGCAGTGAGGATGACTAGTTTGTTATGATAGTCTTATGAGGTCTAAGTACTATTTATATCTTTTTATGTTATAAATTAAGAGGATTTTTGTAAATATATATTATAATATATGGTCTTTAATTTTATTTCATTTAATTATAAGTGTTCTAATGTGTTTGGATGTTCATTCTTGTCATTGGAGTACCAAAACGCATAAAACCCTTATTTTTCTCATGAACAGTCGAACACAGAGCTCTCAAAACATATATCAGATTGTGCATGAAGTAAATAAAAAGGTTTTGAAATATATTATAAGGATTCTAGATTATTATCCAAGCATAAGTTCTTTGTAAGATCCTAAATAGGCTATGAACAATCTTTAATTTCCTCTTGGGTTCTCTAAACTCTGCTAAACCCTAGTTGCAGGGTCAAGTTTGCAAAAATAGTCATAAAAACATTTAAAACCCTTGTAAAATTCCCAAAATTTGTGAAATTATTTCAAATAAGGTTTAATAATATATTCAAGTGGCTTAAATCATTTGGACATGCACATATATCGTACCAATCGATTATGTGTAAGAGATACCATGTTTTATGTGTTTCTTTTACAGCAAGGAAAGATATTAGTTTAAAAACTTTGAAATTGAATCTATAAAATACAAATGAATGTTTAAAAACATGTAATGCATCTATACAGACCTCATAAAAGTATCATTTTTGGTAATAAAACTATATCTTGAGTTTTGACCTACTAGAGAGTAATTAGGCCTAATAGACAAAACATGATTTTATGAGTTTTTGGGTAAAATATTTGAAGTGGAAAGCCAAAACTTTTATTTAAGCATTGATAATTCATAAAACACATAAATACATATGTTTGAGGTGTCTTGAAGTGTTATTCACTACAAATTTGGTTTTTCCATGTTAGAGCAACATTAAGACTAGTAAGTCTATGAGGTTTTTGAAAAAAATCTTTGTAGTAGACCTTCTGAGGTGTTACACAAGTTGAGTCACCTTAAAATTATTGTGATAAAGTATTATAGATTTATATATACCCATGTTTTCAAATATTTCATATTTTGATCTGTTTGACGCTTTTAGGCTTAATTAGCTTCTAGAGAGCTTAGAGTCTTTTGAGTTAAAATAAACAAAACCAATAGATGGATTGGTTTTCCATATTGAGATAAAGATTGAATATGTATTTAAGTACCATAAGAATATAACCTCAAGTTTTATATACTAGTCAAGGAATATCAAATTTTCTTAAGTCTCTTCATTTGTGTCTATATTCTTGCCTTGCAAAGATTGTAATTATGTAGATAGTCTAGAGAGGGTTATCAGTGTTGATATTAACCCATTTATAAGTAGGCCATAGTGACTACATGGACACATATAATTATATTTTTTTGTTGTATGGACAAATAGGCGCTAATGACATACACAAGTGCATCACTAGACCTTCTAACATTTATGATGAGGTACATTTTATAATATTTACATGTCCATGAAATTAATACCAAGTCCACTTAAACATCACAATTACAAATTGATATGTAATTAAATGTAAATCAAGTAAATAGTAAATATCAAATGTAAATGTAAAACATATATAATGATTCAAAGCACCTAACTTAGACAATAATGTGATTTTTTTAAACCCTATATGAAGTAATAATGATCATTAACCAATAATGTGTGTAAACATTAAATGATCAAAATATAAAATTTGCATAGGTAAAGGAACCATATTTTTGAATAGTATATATGTGATACATGCAAATTTTTATGTCGTAATTTAACATAAATAATATAACACATATCAAGAAAAAATGTAGACCATAACATGTACATAGACAAAATACACCATATAGGCATACAATGTGGGCCATATCAGCACACAAAATCAATTGTGCCTATAACTAGACCCCTATAACAATAATAGCTCTCCTACTCCTCATTACCTCAAAATAAATTTCACTTTGTTGCCATAGATGTAGAA
This sequence comes from Torreya grandis, assembly GCA_037957365.1. Classification (NCBI taxonomy): domain Eukaryota; kingdom Viridiplantae; phylum Streptophyta; class Pinopsida; order Cupressales; family Taxaceae; genus Torreya; species Torreya grandis. The sequence goes on along the minus strand of JARHVA010001004.1, from coordinate 3,728,054 downwards.
TCAGGGGTGTTGGATGCCTCAATACGAGGAGATACTCTCCTCTCAGCATGTGAGTCATCTATTGTTTCATTGACAACCGATGAAAATTATTATGACTGTACAACATATAAAATATAAAAATTAATGTATTAAAATTGTATATTGAAAATTTGATAAATTTTTCAAGAATGTAAAATTTTGTAAAATGATTTTACATTCATCATATTCCATCTAAATGGTTGTATAGGGATACGAGACTGCATATACACCCACGATGGGGAATCTTATGGAGTATACATTTATCATTAGATCTATATGTGCATACAATTATGTAAATATGATATAAAATATCACTACTTAAAGCTAAAAACAATTTAAAAATGTGTTCTCACCAATCTCCATCCTTGAATCATGACTTGCTACAGAGATAGTGGATTCTTTGATGTAGCAAAACATCAGCCAAACCTTCTTCTCATCCATCAAGGGTACCCATAGCATCCCTCATCATCTATAAAACCAATAAATGAATAATATGTGAATCCAATGAACATGATAAAAAGTTATGACTGTAATATATATTAAAATATAGTTTATTGTTCAAAGAACAATAAACATATACATAAATAAATATGTAATTAAAAAATTTACAAACCTATGTACAGGGTACACCCATGCCAATTTTTATCTCTAAAATAGATTCAAGGCCTGTTGAGGTACCCAAAATATCACCGATAATCTATACAAACAACAAATAACAAGTTTAGTCAAATAAATTAGTCCATTAAAGAAACACATACTAGAAAATAAACTTAATATTTTTTCCAAACATAAACAAACTATAATTAAAATTAAACTTGTGTATCAAATACATATGGTGAACTTGATAACTCCTCTACAAAAGGAGCTTAGTGTATCCTGATAGGATTCAGTGAAGATACTACATCTTGCATAGTAGTTAGAATGCTCGTGTCATGCACTACTGAAGCATCTACATGTGGCATATGTTTTATAATGCTAGTGTTTAACATGCTAGTGTCTAACATGCTAGTGTTAGGCACTACTAAATCATATATAGATAGTGTATTCTTTGGCATGTTAATTTACATAAATTTACTCTATGTATGTCACACCTGAATATGAGGTCCACACACTTCCTCCCACATGATGTGCAATGACACATAGGAACTATAACATGAGTAGGAGGAGGGACACTAGCACCTATACCAACACCATCAAAACCACTATCGTCACTACCACTACCAACAACACCACCAATACCACTAGCACCACCTATAGGCTAAGTAGAAGTCTTCAAAGTATGCATACCATGCTCAATCATAACTTGTGTCAGAATAATAACTACCTCAAAGGTGTCCATATCTATGTTACAATGCAAAATTTCAGGAATAGAAGCATGTGATATTGTCCTTCTATTTCTTTGAGCTCAGTTATGATAGTTTTGGTCTCGCCTATCACTAGGTCTATCAAATGAAGACCCATCTCCCAAGGTATGTTAAAATAATTTGGAATTTTTTACAACACAAACTCACAATACAATTTTCTTAAAAACTATATTGGAACCTCTATTAGAGGTATAATCACTGAGAGGGAGGTGAATCAGTGATGCAAGAAAATCCAATTCAATTTTTAACTCTTAAACATTCAGCATACATCAACTTGATCAAGCAACATAAACATTAAAGCACATATATGTGGAAAACCCTCTTAGGGGATAAAACCCACTAAACTCTAAAAAATGGACTACAATCCTATAAAAAAAGATCCAACATTTAGACTAGCACCAATTTATCAAGGAACACCCACACCTTAGTTTAGTGAGACACCAATCCCATAAGGAGCTATTGCCCCTATTTAGCTGAGCACCCATAACAAATAGACTTTTATCAAGATTTACCTTGTAAGTAGAACTAACCCCCTAAGAAACTAAGCACCCACACCTTGAACACCTATTTTTACTCTTCAACTAATGATGATCACCTTTGTCTGCACTATTCACCTCCAAACTCTCTTAATTTGCCTCTAGGGCTAACTTGCTTAAACTACCTCTACTAAGCTCATTATATCCATTGACCTATGTGTCCTCCTACATCAACTTGATTAGATAAACATGTATGATCTTCCTCACACTATGATGGTCCTTATTGACCTATACCTTCTCTTTCAAAGGTTCTCTCCTTCACTTGAATCCACGCATACTCAAACTTGCTTATACAAGCAATGCATCCAAACACCCTTTTTGGATCACTCTAGGCTTCTGCTCTCATCCTCAATCTACTCTATACTTTAGTCCATCCACTGATCACACTATCTCTAATATCCTGCATTCATCTCTATCTTCTGCTCTCTCAATTCACTCACATAAAGTCTAGAAACCATTGCCTTGGTCTCCACTCTTTATAAAGTATTCATGAATATCAACTTCTAGGTCAGACATGATACTTGCCTTAACCCTTAATGAATCTATCATGTTAACACAAATCTTAATACCATCCTCATAGGTTGGTCATAGCATCCATGGGTCACACTTAAGCAGCTACACCTTTCAATTAGGCCTTAGTAGTCCTTATAGGTCATATGGAGACCTATTCATCTTTTATCACTTCCTCAAGAAACAAAAAGAACACAAGATCACTTTTAAATACATGGGTCCACTCTATATGACCTCTAAGACATCTTCAAATTATTACTCCTACCAAAACACTTTTTTTCTAAAGCACAAATTGCTCAAACATTATTATGTACATACAACCACCATGGATAAATAAACAATCAACTTTGAAGCTTCATAAGTTTAACTATACAAATATTTAAACCTTTTAATAAAAAAAATTGGATGTGCCTTGAAGTTCTCTAAAACTTTTCCTTTTACACCATTATCAAATTTTACATATATCAAAAGTTATAGCTCAAAAATTATAGATAGATTATCCTTCATTAATTTGAATATTCAAATTCCAACAGTCATTATTCAAACACTAAAAATATATCACTTTAACTTCATCTCATGCTCCCTGGTAACTTTGGACAAATATGCATCATCAATCTCCTTAGTAGTAGCCTGATCTTTACCTTGCAAATCTCACTATTGATCTTAGATCAGAGCTCCCTCAATTGTGCAACTTGGTAGATCTGCATGCCTTCTACACATTAAACTCTTTGACTCAACTTGCACCATCAATCTCTATCTGTACGATCACTCACGTGCCATTTATCTTTAGCCAAAGCTTTTGAGATTGTGACACATTTCACCAGTGCATGCAATCTTAGACTCTTTCACATATTGACTAAAAATGCTCTATTGGATCACTACTAACAAGATCATGTGATCTGTTAGATCCTTATCTAGTAAGATTTAATGCTCATCGTTAGATTTGTGATCTGATTAAATGCTCATCATAGATCTTTGATATCACAAATTTGAATAAGTATGGGAATTTGGTAAACTTTATTTGAGAAGCCAACTTTGTTGTGTTATGGAGCCTATTTTTAAATTACAATGTATTTTTAAATACAGTACATTTTAAATGTACTATAGAGTGTATAGTACATTTTAAATGTACTATACACTCTATATGTATTCTCATCAGGGTTCGATGTCGGGTCTGGCCCCAAGCAAGGGTTTAGGGTTAGTAGCCCCCAAAAAGTAGGGGTTTAGGGGTGGTATCCCTTGACGAATGATGGTTTAGCGATGGTAGCCCCCAAAAAAAATTTGAACCCTTTTTAATGGGAAACCGTTTTGTGTTGATTCTGCCCATGGTTTTGGTACCCATTGTTTTGTAATACCGCTTTGTTGATGTATTATGTATTGATGGATATTTCATAGGTAATACATTATGAGAACTATGAGGGTTTGAGAATGGAGAATAGAGTGTGTGAATTCAAGAGGGTTTGTTGAGCAAAGCTTCAAACAATATTTGTGCATTGTAATTATGAGAAAATTGATTTGAGTGGTTTTTACTCTCATGGATTATAATAAAATTTGAGAAAGTGTTTCTCAGTGGATGTAGCCCACATTAAGTGAACCACGTTAAATTTGGTCTTCTTATTTTGCATGTTTATTTTCTATTTTTTTCATCTCTATTTATATCTATTATTATGATTCTATGAAATTGTTCCATATTGATTTACGTATTTATTCCTAACAACTAGTATCAGAGCTTTAGGTTGTATTTGCTAAAGTATTGAATCGCAAGAAGGGTTATTAGTTCAAGTGGGAGCTATGGCTGATGATCATAGATCAAAGGTTGAAAAGTTAAATGGATAGAACTTTGGTCTACGAAAGATGCAAATGGAGGATTACCTCTATCAGAAGGACCTCCATGCTCCATTGGGAGGAAAAGTAAAGCAACCACTGAGTATGACAGATGAGGCTTAGGAGCTACTTGATAGGAAAGAACTTAGGGCCATCAGGTTATGCCTTACATTTTTTGTTGCACTTAATTTATCATAGGAGAAGACAATAGAAGGTATTATGAATGCATTAGGGAAGTTATATGAGAAACCCTCTGCTTCTAATAAAATATTTTTAATGAAAAAGTTATTTAATATGAAGATGCCTGAAAATGTTTAGTTGTTGATCATCTGAATGAATTCAATACGATTGTGAATATGTTGAATTCTACAAAAATATATTTTGATGATGAAGTTAGGGATTTTCTTATTTTTTGATCTTTACCAAAGAGTTGGAATAGCTTGGTAATGGTTGTGAGTAACTCGATCTCTAATAATATCAAGTTGAAGTTTGAGGATATCATAAGAGTAATCATTAGCGATAAAATGTGATAAAAAAGCTCTGGGGAGACTTCTAATTTAGGTGATGCTTTGGCAGTGGAGATTAGAGGGAGATAAAAGTTTAGAGGAAAAGGAAAGCATGGAAAGCTAAATGGTCTTAGAAGGTTTAAATCAAGGGCCAGGATGGTATGCTGGCATTGTGGAAAGACTGGGCATGCAAAGAAGGATTATTGGTCTCTTCAGAACAAGAACAAAAATTAGGAAGACACCAAGGAGGTGAATATGACAATAGGTAATGTTTGTTAGGATGCATTTATTCTCTCTATTGACAATATTATTGAGTCTTAGGTTTTAGATTCAAGATCTTTTTTTCATGTTACACCATATAGGCATTAATTTATTGATTATTTTCAAGGGGATTTTGGTCATGTTTACCTTGCTGATGATGAGCCTTGTAGCATAGTAAGAAAAGGAAGTGTTCAGATCAAAATGCAGAATGGGAACACTTGGCTACTAAAGAATGTCAGGCATGTGCCTAAGTTGAGACAAAATTTGGTATCCATAGGACAGCTAGGCAATGATGGTTGTATGGTGACATTTAAAGCAAATTCTTGTAAGGTGACCAAGGGCGCTCTTGTGGTAGCAAGAGGTAAGAAGGTTGGTACCTTGTATTTAGCAAGTAGTGATGATTATTGTAATTTAGTTACTATAGATGTAGACGTAACTTTTTGGCACAATAAGCTCAGTCACATGAGCCAAAAGGGTGTGCAAATTTTGAAGGATCGGTTACCTAGATTGAAAGGATTTGATTTAGATTTATGTGAAGACTATGTGTATGGAAAGTAAAAAATGTTAAATTTTCTCAAGGTTGGACCTACGAGGAAGGAGAATAATTTGGAGCTAGTTCATTCAAATGTATGGGGGTTAGCTTAGGTATCTTCTATTGGTGGGTCATCTTATTATGTCACTTTTATTGATGATGAAACTAGAAAAGTTTGGGTGTATGGTGTTAGGAAAAAATTTGATGTGTTTGATACATTTAAAAGATGGAAATCCTTGGTTGAGAATGAAACAAGGCTTAATTTAAAATGTCTTAGGTCAGATAATGGTGGGGAATATTACAACAATGCATTTTTTTATTACTATTAAAGGAATGGAGTTCACAGACAGAGGATGGTTCCAAGAACTCCATAGAAAAATGGAGTGTCAAAAAAGATGAATAGGGATATCATTGAGCATGCTAGGAGCATGAGGTTGCATGCAAGATTGCCTCTTCAGTTTTGGATAGAAACATAAACACAGCTATATATCCGGTAAATAGAGATCCTTCATATTCTTTGGATTGAGGCATACTTAAAGAAACTTGGTCTAGTAAGAACATTGATTATTAATTTCTTAGAATATTTGGTTGTGAAGCCTTCATTCATATTGATAAGGATGATAGGACCAATTTATAGGTTGAGTCTAAAAAATACACCTTTATTGGTTATGGTGAAGATGACTTTGGTTTCCAAATTTAGAGTCTTAAGGATAAGAAAATATTTAGCTCTAAGGATGTTGCCTTAAATGGAAAATTCATGTATAAACAATAGTTGCAAGATCAAAAAGAGGATTCTAGAAAAGATTACACAGTACTAGAGGACACTATAGATAATAAAGTGTCCAAGCAACCAATTCAAGCACCTATTCCACAAAAACCCTAAACTCCTGTGGTGAGAAGGTCTTATAGGGTACGAAGGGAACCTAAATGTTTTTCTCCATATCTTAATTATTTATTACTCATTGAAAATGAAGATCCAAAGTGCTTTGAAGAAGCAATGCAGGTAGATGTCAGGAAGAAGTGGGAGCAAACTATGGATGAGGAGCATTAGTGTCTCATGGAAAATCAAACTTGGGATTTGGTAACCCCACCTAAAGGTAAGAGAGTATTGCAAAACAAATAGGTGTATAGAGTTAAAGAATATGGAGGTAAGAAAAGGTACAAGGCTTGGTTGGTGGTAAAGGGATTTTCACAGAAGAAGAGAATTGATTTCGATGAGATTTTTTCTCTAGTGGTAAAGATGACTTCTATTAGGACTATTCTTGGAATAGTGGCAGCAGAAGACTTGTACTTAGAGCAGTTGGATGTGAAGATTGCATTCTTTTATGGTGATTTGAAGGAGGACTTGTATATGGAGAAACCACAGGGATATGAGGTCACAAGAAGAAAATGGTGTGCAAACTAAAGAAGAGCGTGTATGGCCTTAAACAAGCTCCATGATAGTGGTACAAAAAATTTGATAGTTTTATGATGGATCAGGGATACTCCAGGTGTCATTTAGACCATTACATATATATCAAGAAGTTTGATGATGGTGATTACATTATCTTTTTTCTATATGTGGATAACATGATAGTTGCAGATAAGAACATGCAGGAAATAAAGGTACTCAAGGAATAGCTTAGTAATTCCTTTGCTATGAAAGATTTGAGAGTAGAAAAATAAATACTTGGTATGAGAATAACCTGGGATAGGAAGGAATGAAATCTAAATTTATCCCAGAAAGAGTACATCAAAAATGTCTTGGAGAGGTATTGTATGCATGATGTTAAACAGGTTGGAACTCTTTTGATAGGTCATTTCAAGTTATCAAAGGAGCAGTGTCCCAACATAGAGGAGGAGAGAATATAAATGTTACATGTAACATACTCATCAGTTGTTGGTATCTTAATGTATGCCATGGTTTGCACTAGGCCAGATATTACCCATGGAGTGGGAGTAGTAAGTAGGTACATGAGTGATCCAAGTAGAGAACACTGGAAGGCAGTGAAGTGGATCCTTCGATATTTGAGAGGGACCATGGGGATAGTTTTAAGCTATGGTAGATTTGACACTAATTTCGATGGTTATGTAGACTTAGACATGGTTAGAGATTTAGATAGTATGAGGAGTACAAAATGATATGTATTTACTGTAGGTGACATAGTGCTGAGCTAGATTTCACAACTACAAAAACTTATGGCTTTGTCAACCACAGAGGCTGAGTATGTTGTTTCCACAGAAGCAAGCAAATAAATGATTTGGTTACAATAATTCCTTTAAGATTTGGGGTAGAAGCAGGAGGAAGGTAAGTTATATAGTGATAGTCAGAGTGATATACATCTATCAAAGAACTTTGCTTTCCACTCTAGGATGAAGCATATATAGTTAAGGTACCATTTCATTAGGACAACTTTGGAGGAAGATAAGTTAAAGATAGTGAAGATTCATACTAGTCATAATTATATATATATGATAACTAAGGTGGTCATAAGGGAGAAACTGAATCTATGTTCAGTTTCGATTGGCCTTCACAGTTGATAGTGAAGGATTGAGAAGCCTTCTCGAAGGAAATTAGTCTCCAAGTGGAAGATTGTTGTGTTGTGGAGCCTATTTTTAAATTACAATGTATTTTCAAATAATGTACATTTTAAATGTATCGTACACTCTATATGTATTCTCATCGAGGTTCGGAGGCGGTAGCCTCCAAAAAAATTTGGACCCCTTTTAATGGGAAACCATTTTGGGTTGATTCTACCCATTGTTTTGTAATACCACTTTGTTGATGTATTATGTATTGATGGATATTTCATAGGTAATACATTAAGAACTAAGAGGGTTTGAGAAGAGAGAATAGAATGTGTTAATTTAGGAGGGTTTGTTGAGTGCATCTCCAAATAATATTTATGCATTTTAATTGTGAGAACACTGATTTGAGAGTGATTTATACTCTCATGGCTTATAATAAAATATGAGCAAGTATTTCTTGATGGATGTAACCCACATTGGGTGAACCATGTTAAATCTAATATTATTTTGCATATTTATTTTCTATTCTTTCTACATCTCTGTTTATATCTATTAGTGCGATTCTGTGAAATTCTTTTGCATCAATTTATGTATTTATTCCTAACATTTGCACCTTAATAACTTTTGTTACACTCTGTTTATAGACCTAAAACTTGAACCATATGATCTCCTCACATAGAGTAATACATCCATGTATCAAACTACTCTTGAAACCTTTACATGTGTGAAATATGACATCATCAAAATACTTACTTAGCTTTATCTGTCAAGGTGACTACTTGAACCTAGACACTCAATTGACTGCTCTAATGAATTTTTTTCACTTTCATAAACACTCTAAGCACTCATAACATCACATAGGGTCTTTAAAACATGTCCATATCATCAATAACATTCATTAATTGCCTCACTAAGTTAAACACTCTCCAAACCATCAATTTAATTACTTATTCATTAATGCACTAGTACCACAAGCTCTTTTTGACATCAATAACTATGCTCAAAAAACTCCTCCTTTATCATTGATGTAAAAACACCCTCATAATGACTTTTTACTCATATTTGAACTCCTTCATTTCAATATTTTTCCCCATTTGACATTAAGTCTCTTCCTCAACATGCCAACAATCATTCCTCAACATCATGTGTGCATTCAAATATTATTTAAGATGCTCAAGATACTTACATATATTCAAGAATATGAATCATTTTCTCCCCCTTTGACATGTGCAAATCTGAACTTTGACTTCTCTAATCCTTGGACCTTACAAACTGCTCATAGACCTTAGAAAGTTCCCCCTAACATCAAGCTCCATCTCATGTCATTTGTTCTTTGACATACACCAATCTGAACTTTGGCTTATATGATCCTTAGACCTGTCTACCAACAGAACTCACAAGCTCTCTTTGCTCATGCATGAAGATTCAATACCATGTCAAAATTCATGACTTGGTTTGATCAATCATCATATCAATCTTCTTCAAATCACAATTGTAGTTGACATCTTCACACTTCTATCATGACTGAAGTATCTTCACACATGCTCCGCCTTACATCATGCACATCTTCTTCAAGCCACTCAAGCAAACTAATTTAGTTTCCCCTTATCCACACACATCTTTAAATGATATTCTTATCCTACAACATCAACCAAATCTCAACTAGCATCCACCATGCTCCCTCTTGCTTGTCAAGTGTCTCCTTGAAGCTTAGATAGAGACACCCTGACCCATAATATCCTAAAACAATGTGAAACCAGGAGTTTCTCACAACTCCTCATATTCCTTCTCCTCCTTGGTCATCTAATACTGATAGTTCTTATTCTTCTTGTTAGAATTGAGAGAAACAACATGTTTATCCACTACAATATTTTTATTTTTTAAGAATGAATTAATAATACATGGAGAGAAAAAATATTCATGACATACCTTTTTAGTTGAAGAAAGAACCTCATCACTAGGCATTGACAACTGATTTTATTTGCATGAAACATGCTCAACAAAAGCAGGGTGTTCTCTTAAATTCATACTACCTTTGAACTAGTCTCATCTAACACCTTGCTCTTCTCTTTGAGCTCAACTTGAACTGACTTTTGATTCTCCTTTTTTATCTAGATAAATGACACATTCTCTTGACATTCCTAAACCTTATTCATATTTGATTCCTCTTTTGCTTTAGGAGCAAGTCACCTTGATCTTTCAACTCAATTGAATTAGTTTTCTTGGTCTTCACTTCCTTAGGATTCAATACCAAGGATTGGCCTTTCTTGAGAAGTCTAGGATTGCATTGCACCTTCTTATGACTTGAGAGATTGTTTTTACAATATCTTTCAATATGACCAACTTGATGACAATAGAAACATATAACATCATCTATACCTTCTGCTTGATGAATATTATGAATCTCAACAAACATACCATCTTGTCCCTTAGGTTCATTATGCTCAAGCTTTATTGTCTTAGGTCTCCATATCTAGGTTAGTCTTTTCCCATGCATTATGGGATAGAATCTAGCAATATATCCTATATCATGATAGTTATAGCAAACTACATTATATATACCTCTAACTGACCAATTGCTCTTCCTTCTACAGTTTCTTGCCTTATGACCAAACCTATGATAAGCATAACAATGACCATTAAAATATCTTTCATACCTCATGGCACTTGGCTACTTGATGGATATTTTCTTATTGGTCTTGGTGCATGCACCTTTCTTGTCTTGATTTGACCTCTCTTTCTCTTTATTAATATTATTTACATTGACAACAAATTTCTCATGTTCATCCTTCAATGAATCTAGCTTGGTCTTCAATTGAATTCTCTCATCCTCTTTATCTTATTCTAATTTTTTTGTTCTTTTTCAAGCTTTCCTATCTTGATTATGACCTTTTTATGCTCATCCTTTAGAGAAATAAGATTAGTCTTTAATTGAGCACATTCATCTTCTTTAGTTCTCATGCTTGAACTTGCAGCCTATAATTGAATTATGAGATCTTCGATAGTTTCCTTATCACTCTTAGCTTCTTTAGTCATGTCATCCTTAAATCTACATGATTGCTCTTAAATAATCTTTACGAAATCAAGATTGGACTTCAACTCATCATGCTCACCTTGCTTTGAACTCAACTTGGAATTTGTATCTTCTAATTAAGTCTTGAGATGTCTACCATTTTTCTCTTTTGAACTTAGATTTGTCTTTGTAACCCTCAACTGATCCTTAAGATCTAGAATGCTCATCTTATCTTCTTTGACTGTTTCCCATATTCCCTCAACCTTGGTTTGAAAAATACTTACCTTTTTTCTTTGTTCCATGAATGCCTTGGTTTGTTCTTGAAGAGCATTGACCAATGATCTTAACTCCAAATTTTATTTCTTCAACTTTTTAGCCATATTCTACCTTGGATTGCCTTCAAGTGGTTAAACTTGTAAAGAAGGTCTTGCTCTAATACCAATTGTTAGATTTACAATCATTGGGAGGGGTGAATCAGTGATTCAAGATAATATAATTCAATTCACAATTCTTAAACATTCAGCATACATCAACTTGATCAAGAAACATAAACATAAAAGCACATATATGTGGAAAACCCTCTTGGGGGATAAAACCCACTGAATCTTACAAGATAGAATACAGTCCTATAAAATAAGATCCAACATTTAGACCAACACCAACTGATCAAGGAAAACCCATCCCTTAGTTTAGTGAGACACTAATCCCACAAGGAACTAATGCCCTTGTCTAATTGGGCACCCACAACAACGAGACATTACCAAACTTTACCTTGCAAGGAGGAACCAACCCCTTGGGAAACCAAGCACCCACTCAGCTATTTAAATAAATCACCTTGAACACCTATTGCTACCCTTCAATTAATGATGATCACCTTTGTCTGCACTATTCACCTCCAATCTCTCTCAAGCTACCTCTAGGGCTAACTTGCTCAAACCACCTTTTATAGGCTCATTAGGTCCAATGACCTATGTGTCCTCCTACATCAACTTAATCAGATAAATATGTATGATCTTCCTCACACTGTGATGGTCCTCACTGACATGTACCTTCTCTTTCAAAGGTTCTCTTCTTCGCTTAAATCCACACATACTCAAACTTGCTCATACAAGCAATGCATCCAAACACCCCTTTTAGATCACTCTAAGATTATTCACTCATCCTCAATCTACTTTGTACTTTAGTCCATCCACTTAGCACACTATCTCTGATCTCTTTTCTTCATCTCTATCTTTTGCTCTCTCAATTCATTCACATAAAGTCTATAAATCATTGCCTTGGTCTCCACTCTTTATAGAGTCTTCATGAATATCAACTTTTAGATCAACCATAATACTTTCTTTAACCCTTAAAACATCTATCATGCTAACACAAAGCTCAATACTATCCTCACAGTTCAGCGATAACATCCATCGGTCACACTTGAGTAGCTATGCCTTTCAATTAGGCTTTAGTAGCCCGTATAGGTCTCATGGAGACCTATTCACCTTTTATCACTTCATAAAGAAAAAACAAGAACACAATATCACTTTTAAATACATGGTTCCACTCTATATGACCTCTAAGACATCTTCAGGTGATTTCTCCCGCCAAAACACTTTTCTGCTAAAGCACAAATTTCTCAAACATTATTATGTACATACAACCACCATGAATGAATAAAAATTCAACCTTAAATATTCATAAATTTTTTTTTATAAACACTAATACCCTCTAATAAACTTTTTTTGATGTGCCTTGAAGTTCTCTACAACTTTGCCTTTTACACCATTATCAAATTCTACATATATCAAAAGTTATAGCTCAAAAATTGTAGATAGGTTATCTTTTATTAATTTGAATATTCAAATTCCAAAAATCACTATTAAGACACTAAACATCAAGCACTTTAACCTCATCTCATTCTCTCTGGCAACTTTTGACAAATATGCATAATCGATCTCCTTGGGAGTAGCTTGATCTTTACCTTACAATGCTCACCATTGATCTTAGATCAGAGCTCCCATGATTGTTCCACTTGGTAGTTATGCATGCCTTTTGTACATTTGACTCTTTGACTCAACCCACACCATCAATTTCTATTTGTATGAACACACACATGTCATTGATCTTCTGTCAAAGCTTCTAAGATTATGACACTTGTCACCAACACGTGTAATCTTAGACTCTTTGACATATTGAATAAATACATATCATTATATCACTACTGATAAGATCACGTGCTTCATTAGATCATTGTTAGATTAAATTTTTGCCATTAGATCTATTATATAATTAAATACTCATCGTAGATCTTCGATATCATAAATTTGGTTAAGTATGAAAACTTGATAAACTCTGTCTGAGAAGCCAACTTTGCACCTTAATAACTTTTGCTACGCTCCATGTCTAGACCTAAAACTTGAATCATATGATCTCTTCACATATGAGAATCCATCCATGTATCAAACTACTCCTAAAACCTTCATATGTGTGAAATATGGCATCATCTAACTACTTATTTAGCTTTATTTGTCAAGATGACTACTTGAACCTAGACACTCAATTGAATACTCTAATGCATTCTTTTCACTTCCATAAGTACTCTAAGCACTCATAAATTCCCATAGGAAATCTAAAACATGTCCATATCATCAATAACATCCATCAATTGCTTCATTAAGTTAAATACTCTCCAAACCATCAATCTGATAACTTTATCATTAATGCACCAGTACCACAAGCTCTCTTTGACATCAATGACTATGCTCAACAACCTCATTATTATTGCATGGAGGCTCATCAAACACCATCCACCATATATCCCAAAAGTTATTTTTAATCTCTTCATGAACACACCAATCAATACTAATGTGTTTGTCATTCGTTGGTGGAGGTTGTTTGGTTCCAGGCTTAATAAATAAAGCACATGCATCTTTTTTTATTTTATTTTCTTCACATCTTCATATGACAATTTGTTAGAATAAAATTGTTTCATAGCCTCTCTTCGATGCAGCATTGCATCCAGTTATGAAGTCACATTTCTCACTTCATTAAAAAGAGACTGTAATGTATTGGCAAGTGAAATTTGTGCACTACTAGTTGAAGAGTGACACAAACCATTGATTATTATTTGTAATTATTAATATTTCAAATTTTATTTCTCATACAATTCAACTTCTTTTACAAAATCAAACTATTTGAGGTTATGTCTAACATTTTGTTCAAGAAATGGATCCATCAAACTTGTGTATCTAAATGTAAATAAAAATACAAGCTTTTTTTAAGCAATGTAAGAAATCTAATGCAAACCTAAATTTAAAACCCTACTTGAGTAAATAAAAATAAATATAAATGAAAAAATTAAATGTAAAAATAACATACCTGATCTGTAGCAATCTAAACGTTGAATCTCATTGGTGGGATGAAACTCCAAAGCACATATGCCAATTTGCAATTGGTAAATAATGAACTTGATGGAAAAAACTCCAAGAGCTCAACCATGGGTTTCTTTGTTTGAAGAAAATGAAAACAAAAAAAGGGCATATGCCCTTTATGCTTTGTCAAGGGCGTACACCTTTTATGCTTTATAAAGGGTGTATGCCCTTTACAAAGGGAGTATACCCTTTACAATAGAGGAATGTGCCCTTTACAAAGCGTGTACACCTTTTATAAACCACAAAGGGTGTATGTTCTTTATAAAAGGTGAACGCCCTTTGAAAAGGGTGTACACCCTTTAGAAAGGGCATACATCCTTAAGGCTCAATAAAAAGTTAGAGCTTCAAAAAATTTAAAAACAGGGTGTACGCCCTTTGTAAAAAAAATTTAAAGTTGGGGGGTTATCATATTTTTTGACCCCCAACTTTTTGCATCGATCTATTATGAGTCTTGACAACAAGGTCTGATTAAGTACTTATGTACAATATATCCATGAAGTGGAGAAAGAGAGAAAACCCATAGGAAACGAAACTCCTCTCCCAAAAGAATGTAAAAGAAGGAATAAATCCACATGGAATCCCCCTAAGGACAACCGATACTGAAGTTATATATATTATAAGTCAAGCTTGCAAGATGACCAGTGTCAATGTTGAGACCTTCGGCTAGAAGACTGTAGAAGTTTTATCTACATCGAACAATGTTTCTTCCTTTTGCCAAAGGAAGAACACAAATGATGTACTATAAGTTTACCCATTCCATAACAAAAAATGAAGGAGACAACAATACAAATGTATCTGAATCATATCCAAATATGAAGTGTAGCATAGGTCTGGCAAGATCATGCATAAGAACTAGATGTAATGCCATAAAAATGAATCGATCAGAAGAAAGACATGAAATATTCACTAAAAAAATGTCCATGAGAATTGGAGCATAATTCTCAACAAGTGTACTCTCATTGGAACCAATAGAGTCATCCAAAGTGATAATCTATGGTGGCTCAACATCTTACATAGGAATAGAGGTAGGTTCTACAAATAGACATCCCAAGTCTAGTAGAAACTCATCCCATAGAGGTGGCTTGATAAAAATAAGAGTAATGTCTATCAGGAATGTGTCATCATAAGAAACTATAGTAGAAGGAAAGAGTACATCATCAAAAGAGAGAACATCACTAATAAGATGAGAAGAAGGAAGTGTCAATAGTGCCTCATCCATGTCACTGTCAAGACTCAAATATTGAACAACATCAGTGTCATCATCAAAAGAGTAATCCTCACTAATAAGAGGAAAGTGTAATAGAAGGAGGTGGAGTAAAAGAGGGTGCAAAAGACCTAGAAGACTCGGTATCCTTCCCAAATAAATCTACAATAGCGTCTCAAGCTTCTTTTGGTGACATGGCACATGTGACATAACACTGAAAACTATCTAAAACATGGATGTGAATCAAATAAAGAGCCTCATCTTACATGGATAAAATCCAAGGAATATCTTTCTCATCTGAAAAGTGGGGAATGTCATCAAGCACCATTTTCCATAAGTGTTTCTACTGCAAGTGTATTCACATTTTGAGTTTCTAAATATTGTAATTTGAGCTCTTGAGGGGCTCCATAGTCAAAATACAAGGAAGAAGTTGAGAACAAGAGAGAATGACTCCCCCCTCCCCCTTAAATAATAACTCCAACAAGGAAAACATAAACCTCCCAAAAAGGTGTATTGAGCCCTTCCCTCCCCCCCAAATTTTGGCACTTTATAATTGAGTGCATTTTATAAGATAAATAACTTTAAAAAATGGAGAATCAAAAAGCATGTACTTTTAAGAAAATAGAACTCGATTTTGAGTCATGGTTTAAAATTTATAGCTTTTACAAATTTCTCATCATTAAAATAAGTCAAATAAGTAAACATGGCACCGTAAATCAAAAAAAATGACCAAAACAAGAAGGAACATAGCCTTCTAGCCACTCGTTGGAACTATAAGTGAACCACGAACATTCTCAAGCCAACAAAAAATAAAAAATAATCTGCCATAATATATTGTTTTTATTGAAAAAACAATAAGAAATCTTGAGCAACCATCTCCTACTATATTGTTTTTATTTCTAGTAGTAGTTAGTAAAAGTGTGATAACTTTTGAATTTTTACATGAAATTTAAAACTTCAAAATTATTTGGAAAGCTAAAAACAAAATGCAAAAAACCCAAAAAAAATTTGGCATGATTCGATATAGTTAGAAAGTTGCTTATAGAATAAAATACACGTTTTTTAATTTAAAAGACATAAATTTGTATTTGAAAATGATAGATCTGGTTCCTCAGACTTTCTAGATGCAATGGAGAACTTATAATTACTCCATTAATCTCTAAAAATATACTTGAAATAAAAAACACGCAAATAATAGACCCTTCCAAAAACTAGAATTTTATGCACGCCTTTCTGATTCTCAAGACCACCCAAAGAGAAAGTAAGAGAAGAACATACTTAGTATGGAAACAAAAATTTATGGAATGATCACAAGCCCTTGCTTGCAAAATCTAAATGGATATCTATACCACCGCCTGCTTTAATAGCATGAAAGGAAGGAAGACTAGATCGTTCTGAGCCACAAAGATCATATGTGATAATAGCAAAATATCACATGACAAGCAAATGCCAAAAAAAAAGAGCAATATCATATATCTCCATATTATTTTTTTTATAAATTTAGTTTATGAATTTGCTTAAGAGTTTTCTTTAGAGCTTGTCTAATACAATGAGAGAGCTTTGCATATATAGGCAAGGAAGATCAAGAGGCAAAGCATTCTAATCAATGTGGGATAAATTCATAATGGGAAAAGCAAATAGTGCTAAATAGTGCACCTAGTAAATATGAGCTAAGGTAGGTAAACAATCTACTCTAACAGATCAAATATTTGTATTGAAACAAGAGTAAGCCACTTGTGTACAAAAAATATCATTTTATAATTTATTTATCACTATTTCTTAATGTAAAAAAAAATAGGATTACTTTGGTTATTAATATAATTAATGTCTTTGAAAGGCTAAGGTAAATGTACATTGGTCTTCTCTTTAAGAAGACTTAAAATGAGGTGTTTTCAAATAAATCCTTTTAACTCCATCTATATTAAAATATTAGACATCGGTATGTTTTTGAAAAGGATACCAAAAATACAAGGAGATTTGGGATAGGAGAGAAGAGAGGAAAAGAGAGAAAAGGGAAGGGAACATAACAAGAAATGACCCAAAACACATAAAAGTGTGATAATAAAACATAATCCAAACCAACAAGCAACAAACACAAAAATATCTTAATACAATTTTACAAATAATAAATACCCAAAAAAAACCATTTTTTTACTCTGGAGGCGTTTCTATTGATAAGAAGAGACCTAAGATTCAGCGACAGATCTTTTTGATGTTGTTCCTATCATTCTGCCTTCTAACACATGGAACGTACGTCAACTCTCTTAATATTATTTATTCTAACATATTTATATTAATATATTATTATAATATAATAACTTATTTATTATATAATATATAATAGTAATAATTTATATCAACTATTATAGTAATATATCTATCATATTATTATATATAATTTTATTATTATGTTAATATAGAATATTATTATGAAAAATTAATTTAGTATATATTTAATATTATTCAATACTATTAGTTATGTATAATACATTATATATCAAAAATATTAATATCAATATCAATATTAATATATAAAATTTAATCTATAATATTACATTGTGAAGGGTCAACGAGGACAATGTAACGTTGATTTGATTGTGAGAAGGCTCCATGTTCAATGTGCGATTCAAGTTGATGTTGCAATGCCAATGATATGGAGACAAGACGATTATGAGGTTCCAAAGTCTATATTGTAACTTACGTTCATCTATGCTACGAATATATTGACACTTAGAGAAATTATGGCAAGGCCATAAAGAACTTATAAGTGATGAAAAATTTCAAACTGAGTTGGAAGTTGATGATGAGGGGCAATGACAACATATTTCATGTGATCTCATACACTAGAAGGCCCTTATCATCACATTCCTCAATGATGCTAATATGGGGACAATACATTGAAGTTCTGGGGTTTATCTTTTTTGCTTTTGTTGTGATTGAGTGAGTACTGAAGCTTTTGCAAATCCCATGCCACATGGGTGCATAAGGGGGCATCATTCGTGATACAATGTGGATTTCGTGGTAGAGGAGTCACCAGTTGAGAGAAAAGGTGGTTGATTGATGATCAATCCCAAGTGGCAGGGAGGGTTGGTTGTTTTAATTCTCAAGCATTAGGGGGTGCCCATATCGTACACTTAAAAGCAAAATTTACACTAGAAATGAAAAGAAAACACTTACCTAGAAAAATTCTGAAAATTAAATACACACACAGAAAATCAAATTAAGAAAAAAATGTCGAGACTGTAGAAAAAAGGAAGGTGTCATACATCTTTGTACTGAGAATCATAATGACCCCACAGAAATACATTAATGCCTAAATGCCATACCATAAACATCTGTTGAGCTACTCGCACAACACCTATTGAGTTGCCTATCTTAACACATATTGCAATTTATGGTGGGCACTAGGAGTCTTGGATGGCCTCGTCTCTGTAAAGACCCCCATTGACTGTGATGGTCTAAGTCTCAAAGACAAATTAGACACATAGGTGTCACGTGGCTTTCAATCAATAATATCCCAGGGCTATGGGGGAACAAACAATTATCCCTGAAGCCTATGAGACCCGAAGACCTAGGATGTCGCCATGTGGTGACATCCCATGCATTCAAAACACAGAGTAAGTGGTAGATAGTCCAAGTAATCGGGAGGCCCATATTCAATGCAATCATGCAACATAACAAAGCATAGAGAAAGATATAAGCAAGTTGCGATTATGCCACCTCCTTTCCTCCATATAAAACAACAGATTAAAACAAAGCGCTTCCTCCTCTTTAAAATTAAACACTAGACACCAAATTATGTCACCAAACCGTATCTTGCTAAACAATCCCTTCCAATATTAATTGAACCTTTAGACCAACTACTAATTAAATATCTACACAAATAAACTCATCCATGACCTTACTCAACCAACATCTTTAAGGCCAATGAAGAGAACACTAAAACTCTCATTTAAAAAAAAATAAAGTTGTGCTTATTTCACGGCTCGATGTGAAGAAAACAAATAAAATTGAAGGGCCTCTTCATATGCATAGCAAAGGGTTTTAGTTTACGTTTCCTACCAATTATAAAACTATGTGAAAAAGACTTAGCCCTACGGGAAGAGTGCATGTTGAAGGGCATTGCTAGTTTAATGTGAGAGAAGACTATTCCTTATATTTTTCATGGATTAGAGGTTTTATAACATATTATATTTTAAAAAACATGGAGTGGGTGGGGTTGTTCGAAGACTTTTCGTGCATTAAATCAACCTGCTCTTCCTCTTGATATCCACTTACGACGAGTCTTTTTCCATCCAAAGAGGTCATAAATTATTTATTTATTTATTATGTTACCTTTATGTTGGAGTGGGATAGATTTTAATATTTATAAATTATTAATAATTAATGGTTGATTTTAATTGGACTTTTTTTTTCTAATGATATTTTTTACTTCAATACATTATTATAATTTAAATTAAAATTATCTATCATTAATAAATAAAAATATTATATAAAAATTAATTAATCATTGAAATATGTGAAAAACTTAAAATAATTATCTTAAAATTAATATTTCTCAAATATTTTATATATTTAAGATATTTATAATAATATAAAATTTGATATTATTGAAAGGCTTGCTCATTCTCACTCTCATTTTATTAATAGTCACTCACTTTATTGAAAGTAAAGATAAAATGTTTTCCCTTAAAAACTAAACCGATATAATATTTTCTCTTAAAAATTAAATTTATATATAATTTAAGATTGACCAACATTAAGATGCATTATAAAAAAATATTTATTTGTATTTAAGTTCTTATAAGAGATGTAGGCTATTACGTAATGCCTAAAAGTCCTCCTCCGTGAAAAGATAGTACCTAAAGATCCACCTAGTCCTCCTCTAGTAAAAGATAGTACCTAAAAGTCCTCAAAGTCCTCCTCAGTTAAGAAATAATGCCTAAAAATTCTCTTCCATTAAAAAATAGAAACCTTCTCCTTCCACTCTAATCTCAACCCCAATTTATACTTTACCAACATTGAAGTCCTTTACAAAAAGAACATTCAAACTTACAAATTTTTAAAAAAAAAAAAAAAAACTATACTTAATTCAAGAAGATGAGAAAAAAATCTCACCAATGAATTAATCACCTCTTCATATATGCACATCAAAAATGCCAAGAATATATATATCCAAAAGACATTGTTAAGTATCATTTGTTGGGGTTTCCCTATCCATATCAATGTATAGATGAGATGAAAACCCCTCCCACGGGATAAGGACCACTTCGTGTGTTACATGGAAGAGTCCAAAGCTAAATGTACCTTAATACATTGTTAGGTATCGTTTGTTTCACTTTCCCCATTAACTTTGTTAGGAGCAGAAGAAACAAGGTGGGCTCACAATGGCCCACTGCAGACATGGGCATAATAATGACACTAACATGAAATATTCTAAAGCCTTAGTGGACACCATCATGGAAAAGAAAGACTGACGATAAATTTTTTTCAAAGGATCGGGGCATAAAGATAAATCAAAACATCATAGGGGGGACTCGAGAGGCGTCCCTTCCACGGAACGGTTGACAGAAATTAAATTCCTGGCAATTGACGGAGATTTGCTTTGCCACTCATGGCCGAACAGAGATTCGTCAAAAGACGGAAGAAGACAGAAACAAATTCGCCGTCAACAAACGGCAAAAGAGAACGCAGGTCGCGGGTTCGAAACGCGCCCCTTGCAGTCGATCCAGAGGAAGGCATTTGGTGCTGCGCTCCCTGCCCTTCCCCAATTGCCGTCACAAAAAACCTCAGAAACCTCAAAGATTTCCAAAAGCAAAAGCCAAAGCCAAAGCCTCCTAAAACTCCCCCTCCCGTGGATTCGAGCCCTAAGCGTGCTGATCTTCAAAATGAAGGGAAACTGTCGAATTCTAACGCATCGCCGTTAAGGCTGACGGAACCCGCCCTTAAAACGCTGACGGTCGTTGAGGAAAACAACAGTAATCATCATCAGCAGCATCAGCAGCAGCAGCAGCAGAAGAAGCAGAAAACTGGTTATATATTTAACGATGCGCAGAGCAGCGATGTTAGGGTTTGTGTGTGCGGAAAAGAAGGGCTGCGCGTCAATTTGGATTTACATATTCAGATTTTGGTGAAGTGCAGTAATGTGTTTGCTGCCAAGCTGGCAGAACAGCATACTTTGCCTTGCTTGCTTGAAATCGTGGAGTGTGCTGACGTGGAGATGTATGTCGAGACCCTGCGGCTTATGTATTCTGCAGATTTGAAGCGCAGGTTGATGAGAGAGAGCCTTCCCAGAGTGCTTCGCGTTCTGCAGGTGCGTAAATTTATTTTGATCCTCTGCTCTGCTAAAAACAAAAACAAAAAAAGGCTTTTGGATTCGTGTAAATTTATTGTTGTCCTCTGCTGCAAATAATTAGCTCGAAATGTGTGAATTGCTGTATAAATGTTTATCGATCGCCTGTTACCGTAAATTCTTTATGCATAGCTCGGAATGTGTGAATTGCTGTAAATGTTTACCGAAACGGTTCTTTTGGAACGCGAGTTAGCGTAAATCTTTTATGCAAATGGAAGTTATTTTGAACTGTGTAGGGCGTACGAACAAGTTAAGGGGCTTGTAACACACGATGTCACGAGGTTTTTATTATTATTTATATATATACTATTTAATTATAATCTATAAGTTTAGTTTTCATTTATTATTTATAATATTGAATTAGCTCTCTAGGGTTTTTTTTTTTTTTTTAAAAGGAAAAGGGGTTCAATTAATTTAAATTTTTTTTGTCTTAAAAAAATATTATTAATATTATTATTATTTTCTTTAAATATTAGGTTGGGAAGATGGTCTTCTTAATTAAAATAAGGTTTAAGGAGTGTTTATTTTTTAATTAAAATTGTTTGAACTTTATATCTCACATTTAATTTTCGGTGTATATTTTGATCATTGTTTTATTAAAAAATTAAAGATGAAAGAGATATTTATATTTATTAAAATCATTCAAAACTTGCATCCAATTTTATTATTTATTGAAAATTTTATTAAAATTATTGAAAATTCCATAAATAACAATAAAATTATCTAAAATTTAGATTTCAAACCATAATGGACTCTTTAGAAACCAATAATTATCTCCCCCATCAAACTTTACCGCATAAAAATTGTACGGCTTAAATAATAGGCTCAAAATTACACAACCACCTAAAAATTTGTGTTCATCTCATAACTAGTATTTTCAATTAGCATTTACTTTTAAGATATGTTTAAACATTAAACGGGTTTATAAATTATTGTGGGGTTGTTGTCGTTTTTTTTCAAAATTTAATTTAATTTTTTATACTTTTGTTTATATAAAAAAATCTAATTTTGTATATTATATAATTTTGGGATTTGATAATTATAATTATAATAATTAGTATATAAATTTATATAAAATACATTTATATATATTATTTTAAAAGTAAATCAAAATATATGTCACATATTTATAGAATGATATATATTGTTGTATTTTACATAGATTTATTAAGATATATGAATTAATAAATATGATGTGGTAATATATATTTATTTTAAAAATATGTATTTTATCTATGCAATATGCAATGATATTTCAATTTATCTTATATTTAATTTTTAATTTAATTTTTTATTTCTCTTGTTTTAAGTTAAATTTTTATTTGTTTTTTTGGTTTGAATTTGTTTGTATTTATATATTTTTTATTTTTTAAACTGTTACACATTAAAAAGATTAGAATTTAGATTTTAGATTTTATGTTGTTGGTTTTTAAATAATTAAATGCTAACATTCTCACAGCTTTAAAAGGATTTTATTTTTAATTGAATGCTTAAACCTTATAAGAAATCATTTATTTATATAAAATTTGGGCATTTTAGATTAGATATATCCACAATCTTAATTTTAATCGTGTTGAATATTTAAAAAGATGTACATCCTAATGGATGGATATAAACAATAATCATTCTCACCAATTGAACTACAACCCTTTCAATAAATACATTAAATTTGAATTTTATAAATATTTTTCTTTTTTAAATTTTATTTAAATTTAACTTTTTCTTTTTTAACTTTAAATCTTTATTAAGTGATAGAGGTTTACAATGGCATCTTAAGAAGTGGTGGTGAGTTATAATGGAGTGACCGTGTTAACTTTTAATTTTAATTTTAAATTAAATACCTATTTGATCGTCATTTTATAATTTTTTCCATTTATTATTCTACCCACAAAGAAATACAATGTTTATATATATATAACTAACATAATATTTTAATATTTATTATTCAACTTTCATCTTATTAAATTTTTTAATATTTGTTATTCAATTTTTATCTTTTAAATTTTTATTTTTAATATTAAAAAATAAAAATAAATTAAATTGTAAAATACAAAATAGGGTTTTTCTTAAAAGATATCCATAGAAAATGTAATTTTTTTGAAACTCGAGAGGCATCCAATATCAACCTAAATGTTTATTAGAAAATATTATAACACATTTAGATTAATATTAAATGATAGATAGTTTGAGTGTATTGATGATGTAACAACTTGTAAAGTCTTTATTCGGGAGGCATCCAATATTAACCTAAATGTTTATTGGAAAATATCATGGAACATTTAGATTAATATCAGAGGATAGTTGGTTTGATTGTATTGATGATGTGATAACTTGTACTGCCTTGCACACTTAAAAGTGGGATTTAGAATCTATCAAACTGAATTTAAAGTTATTTTTATGGTTATTAAGTTTTTATAATTAATTTTGTTTTATATTTGATTGTTTTGATTTAAGGTATTGAATACAAAGTTGTGGAATTGTGGATAAGTTATTAAAAAATATGTTTTATTTTCTACTTTATTTCAAAATTCACTTATTCTTTATTTTATTTTATTCTTTGTGTAGTTCCATTTATCAATTTTATTATAGAATTCATTTAATTTAGTTTTAGTATAGTAATTATAATTTTTATAATTACAAATTTTCAAATGCATCATATTGTTGGATATCAAAATCTTCATTTGATAATATTATCAAATGAATATTTGATATCCAATTATTTAACACATCCAAAAATTTGTAATTGTACATAATGTAATTATGAATATCTGATTTTCTTTTTGAGACTAACGATTTCATATAAGTTAGTGGGATTTATCAATTTAACATTAATAGTACTTATACAATATCAATTTATTTTCTTTTTTTGATTTTTCATCATTTCAAATATTTAGTCATTTTGAAATAAATACTTGATTCCAAATTGCCCAATTCTCTTATTAAGAAATCTTTGTGAATATTTGAATATTTCAACGATTTATGTGAGGCTTTTCACAAACTTTTTTTTCCTGAAAATGTGTTAGTGTGATTGTTGAGTAATAGCAGGTTGTCTATTTTGATTTAGTTTAGATAATATATGTTTATATAATATATATATTTTTCAAAATTTCACTTTCAATTCGGTAGGAAGCTAATTTGGATTAGGAGAATATGGTAAAGTGTATTAAATTTAATTTTAAAGTGATTAATGAAAATTATTTTGGGATTTTTTAATTTACTCAATATATTTCGAGATAAACCACCTTCAAAAACTTCACAATCATAAAGGATAATAAACCTTATTAGATTATAAAACATTACCTTTTTGTTGTCTCAATTTTGAAGTTCTCTATTCTAACATCTATTTTCCAATCTATAGAAGGCCTTCCCACCTCCATGGATTCTTTTTGCAATATTAATTTTAATTTATCACTTAAATCTAGGCCAAAGCTTTTACAAGGAATGGTTTTTAAATAAATTTGAAGGATAATTTGTTTTATTTAGATCTAAAAATCAGAATTTTTAATTCTATTAACATTTACTATTAGATTGGATATATTGCAAAATGTTTGAAAGACTTCTTGTTTTCCAAAATATATAATTCATAGCTAATAAGACTATATAAATAATAAGATTTTCTAATTAAAGAAATTGATTCCTGCACAACTTTAATATTTTTTATAATTTATATTTATATAATCTAGAAAGGGTGACGACAGAAAAATTCATATACAACCTTTATGTTTTTCATAAGCTATATATTTATAATGTAGAAAAAATGGTGATAGATTGATCCTTACACAACCTTTATGATTTTTATAATCCTATACTGCAATAGATTTCCTTTGAGCTACTTTGGTTAGTTTTAAATTTAATGATAATTTTTTTATATAATCTATAAACTATCACTCTTTATTTCTATTATAAATTTTCAAATTACACCTTTGGGATCGTGTCAAAGGTCATATGAAATCAATGGAAAATTGAATTGATGTTTGTTACGCTAAGAATTTTCAGAAACTTAAGTGAGAATGTAATCAATTTTAGAGTGTCGACTTTTAAAATAGGCTTGACTTTTAGCCTTTTATTTATTATCTGTTTAACGTTTGATTGATTTTCTCTTCTTATATGATTCCAAATTTTTTAATAAGCTCAAGCAAATTATTATTATTATAATATTTATATTAATAATATAAATTTTATTTTATCAAAAAAAAATGAACTTGATAAGTGAAGGGCAGATCATTATTGCTTTATGGTTTGAAAGTTTGCTTTCATCCTAGCAGATTTATTGACATGTGTGATGAGTTTTTAATCCATTGTTTGGGAGAGTCTTTTCTCTGTAAAGTTTTAAATATGAAAGTCAAAGAAATAACTTTTAAGTATTTCGGTTTCATAACTTTAATATATATATATATATATATATTTTTTGGTTATTTTTTTAATCTCGTTGATTATAAATAATAATGTTTGAATAAGTAATAAAATATTGTGTTTAAATTTGTGATCTATTGAGGTTGGAGCCACAATTATTAGATATAAATTCATCTTAAATTTATTTCAGACCAAAATTTTCGGTTAGTTTTAATAAGTTCAGTCTAAATCAGCATTGTTTTTTTCAAATTTATTTTTCAAGACATAAAAGACAACCATCAACTTTATATAGTTTAGAATATTAATATATTAACATTTGATATTATAATATTAATTTGTTTCCTTTTATATATCAATTTTACATATTTATAAAATTATGTTCACACACACAAACAGATTAGATTTTCCAAACATTTTCAAGAATTTTGTATTTTTTGATCCCTCCCCTCCCATATATATATTTTGTGATCCATTGAGGTTGGAGCCACAATTATTAGAAGTAGATTCATCTTAAATTTATTTCAGACCAAAATTTTCGGTTAGTTTTAATAAGTTCAGTCTAAATCAGCATTGTTTTTTTCAAATTTATTTTTCAAAACATAAAAGACAACCATCAACTTTATATAGTTTAGAATATTAATATATTAACATTTGATATTATAATATTAATTTGTTTCCTTTTATATATCAATTTTACATATTTATAAAATTATGTTCACACACACAAACAGATTAGATTTTCCAAACATTTTCAAGAATTTTGTATTTTTTGATCCCTCCCCTCCCATATATATATATATATATATATATATATATATATATATATATTCGGATTCCCCCCTCCCGATGGTGAGAGCAACATATAGTTGTTTAAGATAGTGTTTACATTAACCATCAATTTTATATAGTTTAGAATATTAAATATATTAACATTTAATATTATAATATTAATTTGTTTCCTTTTATATATCAATTTTACATATTTATAAAATTATGTTCACACACACACACACATAAATAGATCAGATTTTCCAAACACTTTCAAGAATTTTGTATTTTTGGATCCCTCTCCTCCACCCCATCCGCCCACACACACACACACACACATATATTCGGATTCCCCCCTCCCGATGGTGAGAGCAATATATAGTTGTTTAAGATAGTGTTTACATTAATCTTGGTTTTATACAAAATAAGGAATAAACTATTACAATAAATAGATCTAATAAAATGGCTATAAAAGTATAGAATTTAGGTCTATACAATTGGTTAAATAACAATTTCAAGACAAAACAATAAACAACTATGTTATGCAAAGTAAGTACAAAGGGATAATGAATGATCACAACTTGTTCTGATATTTTGGAAGTTTGGATTTGAAAAGACGAATATGCAAGTTAACTGCACAATGTTTTGAATTTTAATTTGGCTTATGGATCCCCCTGGACACTTTTGTGCCCTACACAGGTTCGACTTGGGCAGAGTTGTAGAGTTTAGATTCACATTGTTGGGTTTGTCTCTATTTTGCCAAATTTGACCTATGCAGGGTTACAAAACTTGATTTTTTGTCACTAGTTCACCTCCTTTTTTTAATCTTCATGTCCCTGCACTTCCTGATTTTCAAAGCAGAGTGTGTTGAATTGTTGATTCCTTCTCTTTGACCTAGCTTAGCACTTAAAACAAACAAATGGGATATGGAGTCAGGGAACTGTCAAAGTGACACTGCAAACTACATCTCACATGCTAGAATCAGAAATGGAATGACTCAAGTAAAGGTTTTGAACCTCATTTTCCCTAAAAGTGATGATGTGGCTACGTGCAAGTTAAAACCTTCATATGGCACAAAGGGATAATGAGAGTCCAAGATAGACAACTCCGTCAAAAGTGTATAAGATATGACTCCATGAAAGTCAACTTGAAGTAGGAGGAATAAAGTAACTCGATGCTTGGCTCTAGTCTAGGTCGAAACCTTGATATTCTATTTTGTTTGATTATCCATTTCATTCTCTTAAATGGTTTAAGATGACTTGTATATATAGGGCACTCTAGACAAGATGGGGCACATTAGCCAATTTTAGAAATGACAAGAGGCGAGGTTGACGGTGCAAGATCAGTGGCAATAGGGAAAAGGACCCACAAAGGTAAAGGGCATAGACCCATTCAGGTCACATGTTTGCCTCAGGCGGAATTGCGCAGGGTGTGAGCCTGACCTAGAATAAGTATAGGCTCATATCTCAATGAGGAGCATGACAAAAGATGAAATAGATTTGGATTAGTGTCGGATGTTTTTTTAAGGCTTGGGGGCTAAATGGAGACCAATGTAGGGTCAATAAGTCTTAAAAATACACTAACATACAAGATTATGTCAAATATGATAAATTGGTGATAAGACATCAAGGAAAAGGGTCTTGTACCAAATTTAGATGTTTGCAAATGCCCTCACTTTGACGTGGGTATGTGAGCATGAGGGAACGCATGTGTGCGTCAAAGTATAAATTGGAATTATTTGAAACACATGCCTTCACTTACCTAGGAAAGGGTGGAGGGTTTTTAATGTTTTTGCTCGAGTTAAGATTACATTCACATATATTTTTGATGTCCTTGAAGCAAGTGCCAATTGCTACAAGTAGTCAGTTTGCATGACAAATATTTGAAGTTTGAATTTTGAATTTTGAAGATATGAATTTGAAAAAGAGAGCATAGGAACTAACAAACTTAGTTGTTATTTTGTCTAAATGCCGCAACAACTATTTCTAAAACTAGACTTTCGATAGGTGTTGAAACATAGACAACACTTCTCTAAGAGTCATTAGGGCCCAATCCACTTCTTGATCAAGAAAGAAGATAAATTTGCTCAAGTTTGATTAAGTTGACTTAAGTTTGTCCAATTTTGATTTTTTTTTTTGAAAATATCCTTCAATATATGCCCCCTTTTTGAGGTGAAGGATGAAGACATGTGTAACAATCACTCATATCAAAAGATAATGTTAAGTGCCTCATATGTTAGGAAAATAATATAGTCAAAACATCAATACCCTGAAACATATAAAATGAAAATTGAAAATAGCCGATACCAACGAATTGTTTTAGAATAAATGTATTGGCATATATTTGTGCCCTCAATGTATTATGAAAAAGTGTCATCTAGTGTAAGAACGATATCATATCAAGCACAACGTAAAAGTGTACAATGCCCCCAAATGCAAAGTAAGATGAGAATAACTAGTGTGTCCCAAATGTGATATAATATGCCCCCAACTGTGCTAGATATAATATGCCCCCAAGTGTACATGAATCATGAACATAGTGTGACAAGGTGTAAAATGATTTGTAGACCATAAAGGCCCATCAATGTAATAATGCAAGGCACATATTTAGTGTAACCCTCAATCATAAGATAATAACACTGTGTATGATCACATGATATAGATAAATATGTGGCAAGGCCCATAAGTGATGATGTACATGGGGAAACAACACACACCCCAATGTATGAGAACTCAATAGTAGAAATATATGGGAATCAATGTACCATGAATGATAACCTATCATGTGTCACGGTGTGTGTAATTTATAGAATCTGAATAAGCAATGTAGACTCATAAGTAAAATGAGTATAATAGACTTCATGCATAGCATACCTCAATAAGAAATGTGTGGGTATGATGCCCCCATAGGGAAATATGTGATATATGATAGAAATGATGGTTATTATTCTCCCATTGGGCAAATATGTGATCAATGAAACTCATAGGATAGAAACAATAGGTGCCTTGCCTCCATTGGGAAAGTACATATATAGATGTAATCAATAAGAAACAAGTGCAGGAACAACGCTTCCATAGGCAAAAACTTATTCATGTGTGAATCCATTTTTTTGGTTTTTTAGTAATATATGTAGAAGAAGAATAGAAAATTAACACAAAAAAGGCACTAGCCACACATGAAAAAGAGACGAGAAAGGCTCACAAATAGAGGAATAAGATGATGAGGATTCTAAGCAACTTATGGCTTCCCTCAGAAATCTATGCATGTTGTGACTAAAGGCCCTGATAAATGTGCTATCATCATCAAGAAACGAATGCAAGTACTAAGAATGGGATCAACAATCAAATGGTTAAGGCTAGTGAAATGTAGCAAGCAACATGAAACAAGTGTCTAGAAGATTGTTGATGAAAATAGAAAGCAAGCACCAATGTGAAATCACGAAGATAAAAGAATGCAATCAATCTCTAAGAGGAAGCTATGTACAAGACAATGGTACAAGAAAGATGTATCGATGAGGCCCAAATCTTAGTCATAGAAATATGGATGGTATGATACCAAGACAAATGTTGATAAGAAAATAAGTGACATAAAATGTACTCAACCATGTACTATTGATATGCAATAAATGCATGTAAATATCTATGTACTTAATCAAGATATGTATACATCATGTAAATAAAAGTTCAAGATGTATGATCTATGTAAAGTGGCTCAATATAGTAACTGGAGAAAAACTAAAAAGATGTAATTGTATTATAATTGCAATGAATAGATCTAATAATATGGCTATGACAATACACAATTCAGATCTACCCAATTAGCTAAATAACAACGGCAAGACAAAATGATAAACAACTAGGCCATGCAAAGAAAGTATAAAGGGATAAGGAATGATCACACAGTGTTGTAGTTCTGATGTTCTAGAAGTCTGGATCTAGAAAGATGACTATGCAAGCTAACTATGCATTGCTCTGAACTTTGATTTGACCTCTGGATCCTTCTGGACAGTTTCACACCCTACATGGATTCTCAACCTTGGAAGATTCACACTGTTAAGATTTGCATTGTTGGGTTTGTCTCTATTATGTTGAATCTAACCTGGTCAAGGTTGCAAAACTTGATTTTTCTGTCATTGGTTCACTTCCTATTTTTTTATCTTCTTGTGCCTACGCTTTCCTGATTTTCTGGGCATAATGTGTTGAATTTTTGTTTCTTTCTCTTTGACCTAGCTTGGCACTCAAAACAAACAAATGGGTTATGGATTCTAACAACTGCCGAAACGATATTGAAAACTACATATATCACATGTTGGAATCAGATCCACACGTAGTTCTGAGTAAGTGTAAATGGAATAGTTTAGGCAAGGGTTTTGAACCTCCTCTTCCATAGAAGTGATGATGCAGCGACATGCGAGTTAAAATTTTTCATTTGGTACAAGGGAATAATGAGAGACCAAGATAGACAACTCTATCGCAAGTGTGTAAGATATGACTTAATGAAGCTCAACTTGAAGTAGGAGGAATAAAATAATTCGATACTTGGCTCTGCTCTAGGTCTAGACCTTAATATACTATCATATTTGATGATCCCTTTCATTCTCCTAAATTGTTTAGGATGACTTAGATCTATTAGCCGACTTTAGAAATGACAAGAGTTGAATTTAAAGGTGCAAGATCATGGCAACGAGCGAAAGGACCCACAAAGGTAAAGGGAACAGACCCATGCAAGTGGCAAGGCTACTCAAGGTGGAATTGTGCAGGGCACATGTCTGACCTAGAATAAACAGAGGCTCAAATCTCAATAAGTAACATGACAACAGATCAGATTTTGTTCAAAGATACCAATAGATAGATTCTGATAAGTGTTTATATGTTCTTTATGTTCAAAGGCTAATTGCATACCAATATAGGGTCAGTGAAGTCAAATATACACAAGTATGTTAAATATAGTAAATTGGAGATAAGACACTAGGGAAAAGGGTCTGGTACCAAATTTAGGTGTCTACAAATAGTTGTTGCACTTGTTAAGGTCAGCATTGGGGGTTTTAGTGACTTTCTTAGGCAACATGTATTTTCAAAAAAAAAATAGGCTGTGCTTAAAGAGATTTAAGTTTCTCCTGATCACAAATATAGGCTTTTAAAACAAATTAAAAAAAAAGTGTAATATTCCTTTTGGTAATTTTACAACTGTAGTCATGCCAAATATTCGTATTGCATCGATTTAAGTAGAAACAATTTGAATGTGAATATTTTTTAACACAATAAAAGAAACTAGAAGGTATTATAAACTTCATTTCTTTTTAACTATAAAACCTTACACTAAGCAAGAATAGAACCTTAGTGAAATCATTAAGAACTAAAGAGCTACAGAACAAAATAAATTTAGGAATAAACAAAACTTGTATGGATATTGAACTGTGAAGAGGACGAGCGGATAAAGAGGTAGAGCTGAGTCAGAGTCACTCTACATTTAGTGGACTCGTTAAGAACTAAAGAGTTACAGAAAAAAAAAATTAGGAATAAATAAAATTTGTATAGTTATTAAACTGTGAAGAGGAGGAACTGATAAAGAGGCAGAGCTGCGTTAGTCACTCTGCATCATTAAGGTTATTCATCCAATCAATTATGGCTTCAATATAATGCCCAAAATCTGTAGACTATAACCACTAGCATAACACACCAAACTAGACATAACATTACAGATCAGAGGATCAACAAGACAAAATATGAGAACTAAAGAACCAGAAGTACTTGACAACTAAGATGATCTTGAGCAAAAACATGAAAAGAACTCCTTGTCATAAATCTACACGAGTAATATCTAAATATTTGAATAAAGATAAATTTCTAAGCAGACTGTAAGAAAGACAAGGGCATGAATACACATGATCATTAGGAAAGTTGAGCCTGTAGACTAGTTTTGCATGGCTTCCAACAACATATGCAGTCTTTGCATTTTGGCTTCCATGGTGGCACAGTTGTTTTATAGTTCTAACTGAGTAAAAGCTGTATTAATTTATGGATCATGATGTCCATCCATTCATTTATCTACCCCATGCTATACTTGTTGCATCATTTGGAATTCCTTCATAATCAACACTTTGAAATTTTGGATACCAGTGTTCCTTCAATTTATGTCATTTTAATAGAGTTTTCCAGAAATCAAATCATATTTTTCGGAGTATTAGCTGATTGCACGGTCTCGAGTTTTTGTTTAATTATTAACTAGTGCTCTGTATTTATTCCATCATAAGTAGGAACAGCTGTGTCATCTTCCCTTGGCTCTGTAGATCAAATATATATTTCTAGTAGATCCAATTTAGTATGTGTCCCCACATCCATTGGAGTAACATTCTTTTCCTGTAGTGATATCTTCCTCTGGTAAACAAAATTTTCTATTTGATCTGTTCTGGATATAGCATTTGGAACAAATATATTGGTGTATTAAATGAATCAAAAGCAAGAGGGCAACTGGATACAAGTCCAGCTGAATGAATAGCTGACCTGACACTTTATTTTCTTTTCCCCCCAACCATGGTGAATGACTCAAAGATCAAACCCCAACTATTTTCCCTGTCTGCTTGGTGTAGACGTTTGTTCACAAACATCATCAATTACTCTTTTGAGTTTGAACTCGAGCCGTCTAAACTCTCCTCTACAAAGGAACTTCTTGTTCATCAAGGTCCTTTGCTTTTGTCTCTATGTTGCTTTTCTTGTATATCAAATTTCCAGCTCCTTGTCTAAATGCACAGTCATCGGCATGCAGTACATAATTGTGGTGGTAAGGTTGGATCTTTGAATTCCACTTGGCGCCAACATATACAATATTTGTGTGTTAAGGGATGCCAAAAATCTTCTAACCCTTTATCTACAGTGTTCGCATTTTATTGACCACATACTCAGCCAATTTATACACTTTTGCAATAACTACCTCCCGTCCCTCACCTCCCACCCCCCGCCACGCATAAGGAATTCCCAATAAGGGCAGTGCCCTCTGTATTATGATCACAGTACATCAAACAAAATAGTACAAATTCTACTACAACTTTAAAGAAGATATCTCTTATGGAAGCCAACGATATTCCCTTATCTCGAAGTAAAATATGTGCTCTATATCCAAAACAATGCTCATGCATAAACTGTTATTTTTCCATAATGCTGTTATTTTTCCATAATGGGTATCGTTGTTCGAATCACCTCAATGTTGATCGTGGTAGGTCAAAACCCTCAAAATAGAATGCTTTCTTTGATGAGAAGATCTGTGCTTTCTAGCATCATAAGTCATATTAGTTCTGATATTCTTTCTTGTCGCATATTTTGTAGTTGTGTGTCTGCACGAATTTTCAGAAAACCAATTTTGTAGCAAGTAAAATTCCTTCCAAATCCCTTTGATTACTTTCACTTACGGATCTATCTTTTTCTTTTGAACATTCTCTATTTTTTATTTTTGGTGTCTTTTGTCTTTTGCTTCCTCAGGCCATATCTAATTGGTCAAAAAAATTCCACTATATTGCTACTCTTGCAATCCATCTATGTATTGGGTCCTTTGAGTTCACGAACTTGGTATGTTTTGGTGTTTCTTTTTCTTTCCTCCTTGTATCTTCAAACATGTTTCAATGTCAGTCGTTTATGTGGTTTTCCAACCATCTTGTTGTTATTGACTTCCCTATGCTTCATTGAAAAACAATCTGAGAAGACTTTTGTGGGCGGTCATGTTTCCCCATCATGCAACAACTAGAAGGGTCATGTTTCCAACCAGTAGCAACACAATTGCGTATAGGATGTCTTGTTGTTGAGATTGATATGGAAGAACCTCACTTGCTAATTTGTTGCATCTTTTGCCACCTTGTGTCTATGACTCTATACATGTATAGTGGAGCCAGGAGACAAGCCGAAGGCCACTGCATCTTCAGCTCTTTGTCTTGAGGCCTCACCAAGCAGCGAATACATAATTTTTCCAGGCTCCATGGTCTACATTGTTCTCCAGGCCATGGCTGCATCATTGTCTTGCCAATAAACGGATTGATTGTTGGCTCACCACATAATTTCATCGGTTAGAAATGCACACAGGGTTTGATGATATATAGGTGTTTTTTGTATAATCCCTAGTTTTCTTATGAGCCAATGCCCAATAGCCTTGTTGGGTTGAAAGGTAGACCGTTGTTACATTGTCAACTCACTGAGTTATGATTGTAACTTTTTAATTGTTATGTACCTAGGGATATGATATTATGGTGTATACGAGTTGATGGAGATGCCAACATGTAGCACACATCCCTCTTAGTTAGTTATAGTGGTCTAATATATGAGATTATATAGGTAACTTGTAAAATTAGTATAGTGGGTAATGAGTCAGCGGACATTTGAATTTGGAGTTCACCCGTCCATTATTAGTGATAGAAGCCTATATAAAAGAGATGAATATCATTGTAAAGGATATCAAGTGGAGAGTTTTCTATTCGATAGAAGTATATTGGAGGTTGCTCCCTCAAAGTTGCATTCCCATACTGGAAGACCTAGTGGAGTTATTCCTTCCTTAAGGAGTATTGTATGGTGTTGCCCTACCTTAAACGTAATTATTATATGTGAAGATCTTACCATTAACAAGATCTTTTGCATCTCTTCAATTCAATGAAGTTCAGTATAGTCTAAATATTCCTTTCTAGTACGAGCCTTCTCAATTTGGATGCATTAATTACATTCCTATATAACGTGCAATCTAATTTTGTAAGTTGAACAATGTCATTATTAAATACTCCTTGAATCTTAGAGGGTACACCCACACCACTTTTAATTTCTGGCTTTTCTTATCAACTTTACCAGTGTGGTGCACGACTAGCACCCATGATTCAAGTCTTGATCTCTTAAAAGTGCTTATCACACCAAAAATTTCATGTATTTGTTCAACCTGAATGGGCCATTATGCTAAGACGCTCTTTCCATCCAAGGCATTTAGTTGCCTAGTCTATTTTCAACTGCAACTCTCAAACTTGGAAAAAGAAACTCCACATGCACCTACACCTCTTTCCCATACATGAGCTGGAACGGAATGACCCCTGACAGTGTTTTGTATGTGGTTCAATACGACCCCAATGCAGCACATAACTTTTCTGCCCAATCTTGTATCTCAATTCCACAAGTTTAATTGTGTAATTCCTATAATTGTCTTATTAGTAGCTTTTGCATGTCCATTGGCACACGGATAGCATGTCTTCAAATCGTCTAGCATTTCTTTACGACTTCAGTTATAAAATGCGTCTCTTAGTCACTTGTTAAGTTCATTGGATACACAAACCTTGTTATAACGTGCTCATATCTAATTTATTTCATGCTTTTTCCTGAACATGTGACAAAACTTTTGATTCCACTCATTTTTTTAAGTAAAACATTACAACTGACAAATAACTATATTTTCCTTTCCGGGATGGGGGCTTGAAAGGACCCACAAAACCCAACCACGAACTTTCAAACAATTCCTAGGATAGTACTAGTTCTGAGGGCTGAAATTGTTACCTTATCTGTTTGCTTGTTCTTTGGCAGGTATTACCAAGTTTTAACCCATTCTAAACAAATTTGATGGATTGTTTACCATCACAATCAAACATACATTTTTTTCTTGGTTGTAGACTCATGGTTGGCATGCCCTCTAGCTACTCCTTTGTGTGCTTTCAAGATATGTTCCGTCTTTTCTTCCAAACATCTCCACAAAATTTGATCCTTCCCTATATAATACAGAAACCCACTCATTAATTGAAGATACTTTGCTTTAATTATATTCCTTCTTCTGTTATGTAAATGATATCTTTGGAGCAAAAATTACAGGTAGATAAGTTCTAGCCAATGTCTTCATACTAAGGAAATATCGGTAACCACAATAATCAGGAATCTGGGGTAATCACCTCCAACTCCATTAGCAGGCTCGCCTATCTAAATTCTTGATGAATTATCATCCATAGTTGGCTTCATCCATCTTGGACTTGATTCACATGGCTTTCAACGTTGAAGCATTTTTCCAACTCATGGGCGATAGCTAAAATCCCTTCTATATTGTGGAGAGTGCGGTCAGTTTAAGGAGCTGTGGATCTTGAGGAATGTGGGGCAGCGCCCCACCAATGGTAGAGCCAATCATAAGTTAGGAATGTGCGGTTAGTAGTTTTATCACTACCTGCCACATCATGACAGTTATTTATCACCTTCGGAATTGACATTTTTTCAATGGCTCCTTGAATTCTTGAAACAAGTGAATCTCCCTTCTATTAGTATTTCTTTCTTCTATTATGAGATTCTTCACTTACACATTGCGCATCGATACATACATCTCTTAGGGCAGAACAAATTAGAAAGGTGCTTCTCTACAGTTAGATTTCCCTACATCATTTGGTCAAGGTATTCGTATTCTTCCTACCCCCTCTTCCCAAAGCAAAGATGTAAACATAAAACTTGGCATCATAGACTTCACAAATGCAGCCTGCTCTTGTACAAGGAGTCCACACACATCCCTTGAGGCATACCTTAACGCTGGAGTACAAGTAATTCATCCACATCACTTGGTGCATGTGGACTTTTACATTAAAATATTGTCTTAATGTCACGTGACGCAGCATGCAACATGTACCTCTTTACACCAAGCTGTGTTATTATGTACGCTACAAGGTTTAAGTTATTACATACAATTACATTTAAATTATTCGCACTTTGTTCTTGTGTACTATTTTAGAACATTTTTCTCTCTACTCATTCACTATTCAGTTTTGCAATTACCTTTGTACTGCAATTTTGAGTGTTGTCTCCCTGTACTCGTGGGATCCAAATCAGGACTACTGTTGAGAATGCAAGCTTTTGAAGCAACCATAAGCACTTTTAAAATTTGGCTATGTACGACAGGTTTATTTATTTGATACGACAATGCCTTATGATCTACAAAGAACACAAAGGTTGGCCAACACGTGTTATGTAAACTTTTGCAGAGTAGACTATTCCTAGCGCTTCCCTTTATGTGGAGTGTAATTTCTTTCAGCCTGGGTTAACAAACGGTTTGTGAATTACAAAAGGTGATTCAACTTATGAACTCCTTGTGCCAAGGTACTCCCATTTGCATAGTTTGAAGTGTCAATATGTATACATGATCTTAATTGACAAACACTGACGCTGACTAACATGATCTTAAGTTTGCTAAGATCAGCACACTGACCAACATGATCTTCAACTTAGCGAAGGATCACATTCAAATGGTGCCCTTTTTCTTAGTAAATAATCTCTTGGGCGTCACATCACAATAATAGATTTTATAAGCCTCCCATAATACCCACCATTTCCTAAAAAGAAATGAACCTGCCCTACATATTTAGGGGTTTCTATCTGAATCCATCCCAAAAAATATAATAATTGTAGTTTTCAATTTATTTTCTTTATCAATGTAGATTTTATTGTAGCTGAGCAATCCATCGAAGGAGGAATACAATTCACTTCCAACCACCTCCTCGAGAATTGTCCATGAAAGCAATTGAAAATGGATACTTCATTGTTACTGCATGGCAATCACATGAGAAATTTACAGTAATAGGCTTTCCTGAAATGATAACCATCGTGGATTGCACTATATCACTAACGGGAAACCATACGTGTTACCAAAAAATATTGAATCTAGGGCCGTAACCTGGATTCTATGAGACCATTAGGTGTGTATAATAAACTAGATAACAAATCAAATTTAAAAATGAGAAACATAGAAAAACAATAGAAATTGAAGCAGTAGAGAATAATCATAAATATAGCCTATGGTTCTTGGACAACTTAATGTGTTCTGGTATCATGTGATTGTGACCTACTCTCCTCTTTCACGTTGCTCATAAAATGGATTTTTATGAAATGTGATTCTGAATCCATGGATGTCGTTGAGTTGACGCGGAAGGGTGAGATGAAATTGACAAAATGCTGTTCCTTTTGTGAGGTGGGATCAGATCTTAATACCTCCTTTGTTTGTGAAATAAAAACATAGATATAAGATTTGCAACTTGCTCCTATGGGAATAAGAATGCACGGTGATGATAACTGGTCATAAAAATGAGGCTTTTAAAAGGTTATATGTATTCTTTTCTGTAGTAAATTCTGCTTCAAAGTTGAAGCCTAGAAAAAAACTGTTTTTTTTTATGTTAACTTCGATTGGTTTTGAGCAAGTCCTTGTTATGACCCACTTCTAGCCCCTATTCTAGTCACCTGGTATACTGTACTGAACTAGTTAGTTCCAATGTGTCTTTTCATGTTGCTTGCAAAAGGGCTTCAATAGGTCTCAAATGGTTTGCTTTGTGGGTCTTGAACCCCTTTTCAAGTTTTCAACATTTGCACTTTTTTTTTTTGAACTCTGGGTTTCCCCTAATAAGTTATTTCCAAGGTTCCATACTTTGTGCTACTATAATTCTGTTGAAGGTAGGAACTCCTACCAAAGTCAATTTCTTACCAACTCAACTAGCTGAACACTCAACTCTCTCTTCCCAATTGATTTGCATGATTCTTGCTATAGGACTCTTTTGAAGGCCTGATTTTTAGAGATTTCTCT
Organism: Torreya grandis; assembly: GCA_037957365.1. Taxonomy (NCBI): domain Eukaryota; kingdom Viridiplantae; phylum Streptophyta; class Pinopsida; order Cupressales; family Taxaceae; genus Torreya; species Torreya grandis. Next base: position 3,688,334 of record JARHVA010001004.1, on the reverse strand, counting down.
TAACCAATCTTTATCAACAATTAATGAATCCCCCTATAATGCATTTAAAAATTATCAATTAAAATTATTAAATTGAATGCCTCTCATATTGAGATTTATGTTCAAGCCTTTTATTGTGCCGAATTTCATGAGGTGGATCTTTGTTCAAGCCTTTTATTGTGCCAACTTTTTGGGGTGCAAGTTGGCTTCTCACCCTAAAAATTAACTTGTTGCCTCATGTTTAAGTTTTCCAGAAACCATAATTTCTCCTCTTTGTAATTCTTCTTGAACAGCACTTTACAAGTGTTTATCAATGCAGAAAAGCATCACCCTTTCTGCCTAGCTAATTGTTCGAAGTAGAAATCTATGAAGACTCTGAAACTCTTAAAGACCACATACAATTTCCAAGTTTTCAACAAGTAAAAATTCAATAACTTGACACTTTCACAAGTACCCTATCATCCAATGAAAAGTTCTACTTTATAGGACATTACTGAAAAATTTCCCATTTTTTGCAGTGCCATAGTCACGTGATTGGTATTTTGATATTTGATTGTATTAAGAATACTCTGATCTTTGGCCTTTGAGTTTCAGATAAAACCAATTTTGCATGGGTCACTAAATAAATTTAAGATTTCTATGAGACTTTTTTTGTTTCATTTGGGATTCTGTCAAGTGATTTTGTTAAGGCAAGCTAAACTAGACTTCACTACAAAATGACATTTTTTGCTGTTCTTGAAGGGCCTATTCATCTAGTTTAAGGACTTTTCATATCATCACTGTAATTTAATCATCCATGACTATTTAATTTAACTTATATAAACAGCTGCCCCCTGTAGCTCAACCACCTCTTGGGCCTGCTGTTTACAGGTAGGTACCTGGTTCGAGCCCCCAGTTGAGCAGCCAGAACCCCTCTCCATAAGAGGGGCTGAACCTCTCTCCACATGAGGGGCCCACAGGGGGGTTCTCACAGTTAATGCCTTTGAACAGGTTCATAGCTCCGGTATAAAGCATTCGTCTACCCAAAAAAAAAAACTTATTAAACATGTTTCATTTTACCAATTTCTTTCCTTTTGTTAGTTTGATTTTTATTAATACTGATTGTTTATGGACAAATATTAATAACTCTAGATGTTTTAAGTTTTATTTCTAATAGAGCGTTTGAAAATGTGTTACCTTAATTTCCCTTCTATCCAATGCTGACAATTCCACACGATTTTCTTCCTGTTGTCTTTCCTGCCCTTCTGAACTGCAACATATGTTGGTTCTACTATTTCAGTCTTGAAATTACCTTTATTCAATACACACTGGTCATCAAATATAGATATCAACTTCTCCTGATCTCTAGCCTAATCCTCAGCCCCTTTGTGATATCCTATTATTGATCTAGTCTTTAGAGTATAGATCCAGTCTTTTAGTTTCTGGTATGGAAATTATATGAATATCTAAACCATCACTTTGGTTGGAAGCTCTTAAGATTGTCTCATGCTTCCAATTATTTATTCTGATGCCATATTTCAGGTTTCAGCTGCTATTGCATTTGATGCTGGTGTGTTTTCATGTTTGGAGTACTTGGAAGCTGTGCCTTGGACAGAGGAAGAAGAGGAAAAGGTGGTTTCATTTCTCATGCAATTGCAGCTGGATAGCAGTGGAACAGGGAAAGTTTTAAGAAGAGTACTGACAGAAAATACTAGTGGATCTGAAGAAGTTATTATCCATATCTTACAACTTGTAACTAAAGCTAACAATGAGAAAGCAAGACGAGAAATGAAACCTTTGGTTTCCAGAATGCTGAGAGAAAATGCAGCCCAGAGCAACAACACTTTTGATGTCAGCAATGTGAGTCTTTATGATGCCTGTCGCAACTGCTTGGATCTACTTTTCCATCACTTCACTCAAATAAAGGGTCCTAATCTCTTGGAAAGTTCAAGTGAAGACAGAGGGTCGACTGTGAGTCAAGTAACCCGTCAAGCTGATAATCTTCATTGGCTGCTTGACATTTTGACAGATAGACAGATAGCAGATGATTTTGTATGTATGTGGGCTAATCAGTCAGAGCTTGCAGCCCTGCATTCCAAGATTCCAATAATGTTCCGCTATGAAGTAAGTCGCCTTACTGCAAGATTGTGCATTGCTATAGGGAAGGGCCAAGTCTTGGCATCTAAGGACATTAGATTACTGTTGCTACAAACCTGGCTACAGCCTTTGATTGATGACTATGGTTGGATTCAGAGAGCCTGCAGATCATTGGACATGAAGGTGGTTGAGGAGGGAATATGCCAAACAATTCTCACTCTGCCTCTTAAATATCAACAAAATATATTGCTTACTTGGTTAAATCAGTTTTTAAGCAATGCTGATGAATGCCCCAATCTACAGAGAGCATTTGAAGTATGGTGGAGAAGAACCTACATCAGGCCTTATATTGAAGTTGAGTGAAAGTCAGTAAAACCTCGTGTGAATTCTAACTGCCAGATTCTTTTTATTGAACTGACTTGCTGCCATGGTAGAAAATGAAACCTTGATTACAGATTTAGAAATCTTCAATGCCCAAGCCACTGTTATTGGATATATCAGGTCAAAACTTTCTTAACATTGTTCATAGATCAGACTGTCTCAAGTCTAAGAAAAATGAGTCAGACATAACTGATGGATGGTTAACAGGGCAAGAAGTGAAAGGGAAAAAAGCCTTTTGATCTCAAGACATGGGATGCAGAGAGATTGAGATTTGGGTTTTGTAAGCAATTATATACTTAGGCATTGCCAAAGTGTGTTGATCGAGATCCATTTCTCAACAAATGCATGCAATACTTAGTTTGCCTTTGACTGTATCATGAAAGAGTGCTTTGTATGTTAAACATGAGTGTTGGTAGAAACTCATTACTCTGTTTTCATTTGTTCCATTTCAAAGTAACTGATTCAATTTGGGTTATTTGATATATGTTACAATCTTGCAAGGCCTAGAATGCAACTGTCATTGGTTAGGTGCATCTCATTCTTAGTTTGACTTTAAATCATACCTAAATAGGCACAACAATTCCGAGCATTATAGTACAAATTTTGGTCTATCTGATCAATTCAAGTGCAAGAAAAAGAGAAGAAAATTAATTACAAATAACCGGTTATCCTAGGAGATCCTACATGGCATGCAAAATACACCACATCAATTGAGTGAATCCATTCATCCAGTACATGCAAACCTACACCGTTTATGTATAGTTTGCATGCCAAATATCCCAATCCCTTTTATCCTGTTGGTGGGAAGCTTAGAATTAATAGATACATGATGCAGACTAGGCTAGGACCAAATCTGGGATGTAGTGGCCCAAACAAAACTTCTCAATTATTTTCATACCTAAATCATGTTGTTAAGAAGATTTCCAGTATTATATAGAGCCCAAGTAGAGCAAAGACAGATCTTTAAAATAAAAATAGCGTTTTAAAAAAGCTTTTTGAAAGATATAGAAATTACAAAATTTTCAAAAATTCTATAATTACAATATATCCTCCTACAAGAAGATTCTAAGGGCAAAAACACTTCAAAATAAACTAACAACAGTGCTTGGAATTCTTTCCCTGAATTCTGATAGCAAAATCTCAAATTCAAGTATTTTGTCAAACAGTTGGATTGTTTTTATAGCTCGATATCTCTACACAGACTCAGAATTGTGATAAAAAGTTCACGAGTCCTCCATCACAGATAAAACCTACCTCAACTGATTTCATAATTCTCTGAAAGTGTCCCAATCATTCCAACTTTCAAATGGTCACAAACACCTATTGTCTTGGCCTTTTTGGGTTGTTTTCCGTTTCTCGCTATGTTTATGTTGAAATATCTTTTTTCTCTGTTTTTCTGATGCCATGGCTGTCCTCTCGCATTCTCCAAGCATCAAATGCTAACTTCAATTCCAAATAGCATTTTGACTTCTCTCTAGGACGATTTGGGCTAATTTTCGAAGTGTTTGTAATTCCTTTTTCCAAAAGCCTCAAATTACCCATATATTAAAAAAAATCCACAAAATCTGTATAATATTTTTTTGTTTTTTTTCTTGGGATGAGGTGGTCCGAAAATTTCCATCCCTTCATCATATTTATGGGTTGTGGATGCATTGGTTAAGAGACTTAGTTGTGTCCAAACCTGCTCAAGTTCAAACCCTGTTGTGGCATGATAGGCCGGTGGTCGTTGTTGGTGACTTAGGTTAGCTTGTAGTAGCCAGTGGTGATTTAAATAATGCTGGTATTCGATGTAAGGGGCCCTTGTGAGATAATACTTAAACTGGGGTGCATATTGCATCGTCCTCTATTTCAACTATTCGGAGCATCTCCAACGACCATAACTGATCTAATATGCCCTTTGAGATTTAAACCTAGGTGGGGATGGACACAATCATTTTGATTTTGAATTTGACGTATAATAATCTTTTACATAATATTTTTTATTTTAATTTTAACTTTTATTTGACACTCACTTAACATTATTTTTCTTTCTGCTTGGAGAAATCAATCCAAAAATCATAATATCTTGGTCAAAAGGTAAAATTTGAAACCCTTTTTTCTCTAGAAATATTTTTTAGCTCGACATAATAGTATAACTGAATTGATTCCATTTATTACTAATTAGTAAGAAATTTATAGAGAAAATAATATACTTATTAATCAATTTATAAAAAATTCAAGATATTTTTTTTGAAATTAATCTCTCTCAATATATTTCAATTAAATATATGCACTAATCTTATTTTTTTATTAGTTTTTAGTATTGGTTCATGTTCATAAAAAATCAAATTGGTTGTAGTATAATGGTGTCGATGATGGTAAAAGGTGTTGACATACTAATCACCAAGGTATAAATCCCATTAGATATCAAGAGGTTAGGTTGGAGTCCTAAAGAAATTGGGAGGAATGGATACCCCTTAATGCTTGACACTAAGTTGAGAAGGTCGATTTATTAGTGCGAAGATCATATGCCTTGACACTACATGTCAGATATCTAACTATCACATGGGGCGTGGTGGAGTCATCATTTTGATAGGGCCACTTTTCACTTATTTTGTAATGGGTTGGGGAGTGAACCCGTCTAATGAACTATTGTACTCTTGGATCGAAAGCCAACTACATATGAATTAACAAGAGTCTAGGTTAATTTCTGGGAAATCGAGTAAGGCATCACGTTCCCTAAAGCACCTAGATCCATCAAATAATTGTGTAAGTTCTTACCAAAAATCTAGATTGTTAGAAGGAAATTAGGAGTTTCAGTTTTCTTTTTATAAATAGCAACATGTGCAACAGTTTTTCTATTAGCATCTTTCCTTTTAGGAATAGATAAATCTTTCAACAATAAATCGTTTTGTTAGATATCTAGAGAATATCAAACATTGTTATATTGGTCTTAGTTTTCTTCAAGTCTTCAATGACGTTTTATCCAAGTTTGATTTGTTCCACATGTTTTTTTGCTTGTGGGGGTGTAGCATTATTATGTGATAGTAAGACATGGGAGGCCATTTAGGTAGAAACAGGGTGTTGCTCGAGGTCTCATCATGTGGAACCTAAGTGTTGTTCAGAGGCATAGATGTAGTTAAAGCAGTTTACAGTTTACTCCTCAACAATTAATTTCCCCCCTTTGAAACTACTTAAAAACATGGACCTCATCCAAGTTGTCTTTTGGCTCATTGTCACTCTCATATGATAATTCATATGTTTCCAAGACCAAGGAAGTACTTGGATTCCCTCAATTTTGGTTTGAGTTATTATCAAGTGCATACACAATTTCGAGGTTGTCCATCTCCTTTTGGAAGATGTTTGAGGGTAATATAAAATCAACATAGTCAGTTTCAACATGGTCTGCTATGTTATGCAACCTACACCAGATGGGCAATGCCAAATTAGCCAAGTTAACAGAGGTCAAAGCATTTTGATTACTTTGATTGGTGTTGTCAAGAGGACTAAGCACAATTTTGTTGTTTGGTCTAGTGTTCCACTTATGATTGGTTTTGTGAAATTTGAAATTTATATTTTGAGGTGGAATATTTGCAACTTGATTGTTGTTTTTAGGGACATTTTTTTACAAGTTAACCTTGTCATTTGTCAACCATTGAACCATCTGTTGTAAATTGGCCACTTCTATGTTCACATTAGCATTCTGATTATTTCCCACTTGTGGTAATGTGTTGACAACATGCACTGTAACATTTAGAAATGTGGGACATCAAGATGAATTTGGTTATATGTGTTGTTAGTAGGTGTTGGACTATTTAGAAATGATGGACCATCATGTTGGTTGCTATTCTCAACAGCATGACCACCCATGTTAAGCATTGTAACAATGTTTTTGTAAGCCACATGGATAATTTTGCGATTACTTGTTTGGGGCATCATATGATTCAGAGGGGGAAATCACTGACTGTTAGGCATGTAGTTCAATTGTGTCATGTTATAAACCTTATTTGGGCTTGAATACATAACATCTAGGATTTGATTCATGAGATGGGTATTATGCATAAGTGATTAGTTGCTCATGGGAATTTAGTTATATAGAGTTGGTTGCCCTAATGAAGGTAACATACTAGCACCATACCTTTATGGCATCATTTGTTGTTCGATTGTGATAGCTTCATGATATGCCACCAAGGACAAGGTTGCAAGTGTCACATGAGTCCTATGAACGAACATGGAGGTCATTGGGTCCAAAGCTCTTCAGTATGTTTATATGGCATCCACTTTTGTTTACATGTAGAGATATTTTGATTGCTTGTATAACTTATGGAAGTAGGCATTAAACATGCTCATTGGTTCATTTCGTTCTCAGTGGGCTTTATAAAATTGATGATAGAGGACAACCAAATCAATGGGCACTCTCAAATCGCTGATAAAGACGGGTCCTAGGTCATTCCAAAAAGTGATAAACCCATTTGGCAATCCCAAATGCCAGTCATAGGCCATCTCATCCAAGGTGTAAGGAAACAACTTGTTTACAACATCCTCATGATTGATTTGAGTTATGATTATAACATTTTTGAATGCTTGAATATTCTCCTTGGCAATTCATATTTTGTTGTGCCCATACTTAGGGCAGAACTTTTCAAAGTTTTTCAATAAATTATGGGAAACTTTTGTAATGTTTATTGGGCAGTTACCTCTACCAATCCAAGCAAGATCAGCTACCTTTGGTGGGTTTTGAAGGACATCAAATGGATTAACAAAGGGAACAACTGTTATAGGCGAGCTATTGGCTGATTGAATGTCTTGTTTTCAGTTTTCCTCTGTTTGTTCTAGGTTTTATGTGTTCATTGAGTTGTAACAATTCAAATTCAGTCCCAATGGACTTGATCTGGGGATGATTCATTAATTTTCTAGTTTAATGCTTACAAGATCTTAGCATGAGCAACACCTCTGCAAATGATTAAGTTCAAATATTCCATTAAAAAATTTAGTTGGGGCCCTCCTTCTAGCACCTGTATGTTGATGGGTCGTTCAACACACCAACTTAGGCAGGGCAATCACCCATCTATCCTCTCTTGAAAGGAGGCTCAAATATCTCCCCAAGATCTATCATTGCAAGGTCGCGATGTACTGGGTGACCCAACTGGTCTATGTAGAATTGTTTTAATTCGAGGGGCCTTTGCTAGTTCTAAAAATTTAAATGTTGTTTTGGTCTCTTAACAAATTAGATGAAAACATGAGTTTGACTTGCTTGGGGAAGATGGGGTTTAATTGTGCTTTAATGACTAACAGAAACAACGCATTTTCATGTTGTGATTAAATGATGAAATCAATATTTTTGAGTTTTGATAATAGGGAGTGTGGCTGATTTAAATGAGTTTTCATTCCATAACATACATGTTCAACAATGCAATAAAGAAATGGCAATGAAGTAATTTATGCAATCGAGATAAACATGTAGTAGTAAATTACATTCATACGTGAACAAAACCTAGATTAAACGATTAATTAAAAAAAAGACAAAAGAGGGGAAAAAGATGATACACATCTTGTTGCCAAGAAGACAAATCTAAAACGTCCAGTCAAATACACCCATGAAATTGGTCCCCTGCTTGGACAACAAATGTACAACTACAAATAGAGCCAATGCAAAAATCTAAGGATTACAACTATGAATAAGAGGATTCAAAATAACTATATACATGCACAAATTGAAAATAAACAACACAATCGTCCATTGATCAAAACATCTATTTTGATTACAAATATTGATGATTACAATCAGATGAGTGAAAAATCCAACAACATGACAACAGGGTAACAAGTTGGGGGATAGAAATTACACTAACAAAGCATAAAATTGCCTAAAAAGATATTGATCCAATATCTCTCCTTAAAGAAACAGAGAATCAATTCTTGGAATGAACCAAATGTGCAGATATATAGCAATCTTCAGCTCCATGGGGAGGCATTTTACCTCCAAAATAATGTTGAAACCATTAATTGCATTCATCAAACAACTCTTCCCTCCATTTTCTACACCTCATTTCACTATTCTGCACTTTCACCTGCAAAAACAAACAAAAACATGTTAAATATTTGCATTGAAAAGCCATTTATCGAAACTCAACACGAAAACACAAATAAGTTTGTACCATGATTTTTTTCCAAAAAAAAAAAATCATCACGTACATCCCTGAACCAGCATCCTGATGTTGTATATGAATTAAAAAACAAATGAACAAGCACAAAGATATCACCAAAAAATAAAAAAGGGTCAAAAATGCTCCCTCAAACTTAATTGGGCTTTTACGGGGTAATGAAGATTCACTTTTAAAATTTCAAAAAAAAAGTTCTAATCCGGCTCTCAACTCCAGATTAGAATTATGAATCAGTTTAATTAGGTATCGACACTCACAACAGTGATTAACACTAAGGTTGTGGCGTCAAGTTGATGGAGGGGGTCTAAACCTAATCAGGTTCTGTTGGAAAATACGGAAGCACAATTGATTACCATGCACAAGCAACTTAAATATGCGGAATTAAACCAGAATCACAAGTAACTAGAACTCGGAAACAACACAAAATATGAGAGACAATACACAACTTGTATTAATACTCATCCAGAAAAGAATACAATAAAGAAGATGCCACTTCTTCTTCACACCTCTCAGAGGCTTCCCACACCTCAAGTGTACAATAATTCTTTCCTCAAAGCTCTCTCTCTTACGGTCCCAACACACAACTCAAACACAGAGTTGGTGTTCACCTCCAACCAGTCAGTATCCACTACTGCCAATACACAAGTGCTCCACGCACTCCACAAGTGCTCCACACACTCCAAGTAGATCTCCCCTGAACTTGCAACACCTTGCAACTCAACTGATCTTACTTATGGAAGGAACTATCTTGCCTTCCTCTCTTTCTCTAGACCGAGTACACACCGTACTCCAAGTAGATCTCCCCTGATCTTGCTCCCTGTTGTGTTGTTGTCCTCCCTGATCTTGCACCCCTGCAAATCAATCTAGTTCTGCACACCTGCAAACCTGGATCATGCACACACATACACATGCAGATCAATGATCTTACTTACCATGCAGATCTCCTAACGTAGCCATGCACACCTACTGACCAAGATCATACATACATGAAGAACCCTTCTGATTCTCCAAACCAACACCCACACTTGGCACTGTGGCACTAGGAGGAACACACCATGCTCTCTTCACACACAGAAGGAGCTTATTTTGCTCTCTTACTCTCTAGCACACCCTTACAATACAGCCTATGAGTCTCTTAAATAGATCTCATGCAAACAATAATTAGACACCTAATTACAATAATTAGATCCGTAGCTCAAGACTATAATTAGCCTTTTTCATGCAAACACCCGATTCGTTAACGAACTGTCCGTAAAACTTGCAGTTCAAACTGCACAGGCGACCGACGTCGGTCCCTGTCTGCCTGAAGGTGACCGACGCCAGCCGACTTCTGACCGATATCGGTTGCTCTTCTGTCTGCACCCTGTCGACATTGGTTGGCCTGACCAACGTCGGTGTCTGTGACACTCAGCAACCTCCTCTATTTGCATCAGTGAAGCTTTTAGCTCCACAACCTAACAGGTTCTAAAGCCTTGATTAGTTCTACGTGGTTGAAGCGAGGCATGATTACAAATCCCACTCGGCAAGGTGTCGATAATAATGGAGGGGCCCGAAGACTCCATTGGGGTATCGGGCTGGAGTCTTCGGGCCCGATTACCATTGTTTTTGGGGTTCGAAGCACAACACAGACGTGGTCAGGGAAAAGTCACTAATTAGGACTATGAAGAAAGCATTGAGGCATCCCCAACCTAATCGGGGAACTATCCCCAACTACCATTACGCATTCCCTCACTAAACGATAAGAGCTATGCAAGCTAGAAAGTTCACTCACCATTGTAGGGTTTGATGAAACAAAGGCATAGTTAAAATTGGGGGAAATGTCTGCATGAAACTGGTGGGCAAAAGTCCCTAACCTAATTAGGACTATTTCTATGATTTCCATTATGGCGGAGCCCATGTTCTTTAACTGACTTAGCATCAAGATACCAAGACCTAATCAGTGAAAAAAGCCCAACTAGCACTAGGTTAAAACAATCAAAGAACATCCTGACCTAATCTAACTTTGAAATATGATTAGGTCTATAGGACTTAAACAAAAGCAAATGAGAGCAAATCGAAGAAAGAAAGAAAGAAAAAAACTCACTCCGATTAGAACTGGAATATGTCAAATTGGACCCCAAAGAGCTAATTAGGGGTTAAAATATTGATTGGGTCTACACACCAAGATTTTTTTTGATGAGCTACAATAGACATAACCATAGAATTTAGCAAGTTTTATCAAGATTTTCAATGTGAAATAAACACACCAAAACCTCATTTTTACACCAAGAGTTTTCTATGAAGGTTTACATCACGAGCTTGGTTGTCACAACAAAGAGGATCTTGGAGGTTGGTTCATAATACAAACTAAGATTACCTTGGAGAGTAGCTCGAGAGAGCTAATCAATCAAGATATTCAAAGGCAAAGTGAGACATCAAGACTCCACTTTCACGTTAAGTGTTAAATATGAAGTTTTATCACACGAGCTTGGTATTTCTAATGGAAGTGGTTATGGGACCCGGATTGGATTGCAAAATGAGACGACCCACCAAATCAACTTAACAGAGTTGAGACCAACTAGCCTATGAGCACAAGCAAGAGTGAAGCAAAAACACAAAAGAGGGGTTCCATGATTTTGGAGGAATTAAGGTGTGTTGTGAAAACAACAACACCTATAAAGTATAATATTGACCAAAAAATATTAAATTTAGTTAACTCATATCTTAAAAGTGTGCCCCACCTCTTGGTGATGAATTGATAAGGATTCAAACTCAGTTAGGTACACATTTAGTGAACTAGACTCTGACACTTCTAGATATTTTTAGGAAGTTCTGAAAAAGTGTCCAAAATTGACAAAATAATTAATATAGGACATAACTGAATTAAATAACCTTCCTAAACTATTAAAACACCAAATAAACTACATCTAACAATAATAATCAAGTGCCCATGTTGGCATCATACTCAACATAATTTGGGGCTCAATTAACATTAATTTTGTCTCTGATTAAACCAATCACTTGATTGGCTTAATTATGGATGTAATCTGGGCTAATTTGAGATCTATGAACCTAATTGGAAGTATATGATGCAATTTGGTGATCAACTGGCCCTAAATTCATCATCAATTGAATGCGTCACTTGATTGGTCCAATCACAGACATAGTTTGGGTGAATTTGAGCCTCATTAACCTAATTTAGAGTGTATGATGTGATTTGGGGTTCAATGGGCCCTAATTTTGTCACTAATTGAACCAATCGCTATATTGGCTAAATTACAAATGCAATTTATGAATTTTTTAGCCTCGTGAACCTAATTGGGAGTATATAATGCAATTTGGGCTTCGATTGGCCCTAATTATATAGCTAATTGAATCAATCCCTTGATTAGTTCAATCATGAGTGCACTTTAGGCCAATTTAAGCTTTGTGAACATAATTGGGACTATGCAATGTGATTTAGGGATCAAGTGGCTCAGATTTCATCATTGATTGAAGAAATCACTTGTTTGGTGCAAATGCATGACACTTTGGGCCAATTTGAGTCTCATGAACCTAATTGAAAGTATCTGATATAATTTTGACCCCAATTTCATCACTGATTAAAATAATTGCTCAATTTGCTCAAATATGAATGCACTTTGGCCCAATTTGATCTCCATGAACTTAATTGGGAGTATATGATGTAATTTTAGACTCAATTGGACCCATTTTCATTAGTGACTAAACCAATCACTCAATTGGTTCAATCGTGGACATACGTTGGGCCAATTTGAGCCCCATGAACATAATATGGAATACATAATAAAATTTGGGTTTAATTGGTCCCAATTTCATCACTTGATTGGTTTAATCATAGAAAACATTTGGGCCAATTTGAGCCCTTTGAACCTAATTAGAAGTATATGATGTAATTTGAGGCTCATTCAATCACTAACTAAACCCATCATTTGATTGGCTCAATGGCAGTTGCAATTTGGTCCAATTTGAGCCCCATGATCTTAACTAGGAGTATATGGTGTAATTTATGGCTTGGTTAGCCCTAATGTTATCACTAATTGAACTGATAACTCGATTGCCTCAATCATGGATGCACTTTGGGCTGATTTGAGCCTCGTGAACCTAATTGAGAGTATGTGGTGTGATTTGGGCTATCTTGGCCCAAATTTCACCATTGTTTAAATAAATAAATAAATTATTTTAATGACAAAGGTACGTGGGTTGATTTAAGCCCCATGAATCTAATTAGGAGTATAAAATGTGATTTTGGGCTCAATTATAGCCAATTTTTTCATTGATTGAAAGTAATCACTTGATAGTTTCAATCACAGATGCACTTTGGGCCAATTTGAGCCCTGTGAACCTAATTGGGAGTATACAATGTAATTGAAGGCTCGTTTAGCCCCAATATCATCACTAATTAAACCAATCACTTGGTTAGTTCAATCATAGACAAACTTTGTGCCAATTTGAGTGTTGTGATCCTAATTTGGAGTATAGGATTAAATTTGACCTCAATTCTCCCAAATTTCCTCATGGATTGACCCAAATAATCATTTGGTTAAATCACAGATGCCCTTTGGAAAATTTTGAGCCCCATCAAACTATTTGAGAGTATATAATGTGATTTTAGGCTCAAATAGCCTTGATTTAGTCACTAATTAGACTGATTACTCAATTATTTCAATCACAAATGCATTTTGGGCCAATTTGAGCCTAATGAACCTAATTGTGAGTATATGATATGAAAGAGGGCTCAATTGGTTATAATTTCTTCATTTATTTAACCAATCACTCAATTGATTCAATCACAAATGCACTTTTAGCTATTTGATCCCCATGAACCTAATTAGGAGTATATGGTGCAATCTAGACCTTAATTGACCCCATTTTTTTAAAAATTAAACTAATCACTTGATTGTTTCAATCATAGATGCATTTTAGGTCAATTTGAACTCCATGAACCGATTTTGGATTATTCTATTCGATTTTGTCCATAATTGGCCCTAATTTATAATTCATGGAACCAATTATTCGATTGGTTTAATCATTAATGCATTTTTGGTAAATTTGAGCTTCATGAACCTAATTGAGAGTATATGATGTGATTTGGAGCTCAATTATCCACACTTAAGTCATTGGTTCAACCAAAGAATTGATTGATTCAATCACATATGCACTTTGTGCCAATTTGAGCCATGTGAACCTAATTAAAATTATTTGATATGAATCAAAGCTTAGTTGTCCCCAATTTAATCATTGATTAAAAAAATCACTAGATTATTTCAATCACAAATGCACTTTGGGCCAAGAGCCCTATGAACCTAATTGGGATTATACGATTTGAGTTGAGATTTTCTCCACATCTAGCTTCATTTCTTCACTCACATCTAATTGGGGCATATTTTTGTCGAAATAGGTCCACTAAAAACCTATCAGTGATAAATAATGACAAATGGTGATGAATTATATCCACTTTCCCCAAAATATTCCTCAATTATATTATTAATTAAGATTCATAAACCTCAATTTCCCACCTAATTAAACCAATCAAATAATTAGGTCAAGAAGGTATGTAATTGGGTCCACTAATGACATTATGTTTAATTTTCATAAGAAGTGGATTATATGTTGGCATTAGAAGATTTCAACCAGGTAAAATATTTGTGATCAAGGTTAAAATTTATCCTAAGTTGAATTATTAACATTTTTTATATTTAAAAAATGTAAAAATTTGAGAAAATAACATCTCCCTGGCACAAAATCTGGTGCAAAAATATATTCTTCAATTGTGTTAGGATTTGTGTTAGCTAAACCCACATATCGAAAAAAAGTGGAAGTGAGAGGAGGGTAAAAAAATGTTCTCTACCATTATAAATAGTTGACTCTATGATTGTTTTTATATATTGATAGAAAATGGGTGGAAAAGAAAGGGAAACTAGGTGAAATTGAAGGAAAAGGATTGTTAGCCTCTAGATTAGGAGAAGGGGCATGTGATCATGTTTTGTCAATTGGTTGAGGGTCTTCTTCCAAGGAGGATAATTTGGCAAGTTAACATATTAATTTCAAACATAACTCTTATTTAGATAATATTTTTATATTTTATACTATTAATACATATTTTTTAGTTTTTTTAGTTTAAGGCTATAAGATTAAAGTACTTACATTAAAACCTAGAAACCTAATCTCTGTTAGAGAGAACTTTTTTAGTCACAAATAGAATGAAGAAAACAATGGGTAAGGTTTTCAAACCACATAATATAAATAGCACGAGGGAGTTAGATATAGAGGATACCCACATTGATTATGACATACTTGTTCAAACGTCAAATGTTCTCTGATCCCCCCTCCACAACCTAGTGGCATGCCCCCCTAATATGATATTTTTCTATTGGTAAAGAGAATATGCCCATTTAGTTCAATGGGGGATGAGAAATTTAGAAATAAGAAAGTCACGGGGTTTTTTTATGGAGTGTATTATATAGGTGATCAAACATCTTACCAATACCAAAGCCCTCACTCACCTTGGTTGATTCCAATTCTCAAATGAAGAAAAAATGCATTTAAAATTTTGAAAAATAAATATGGAATCAATCTTGTTGAGAGGAGGACCCATATATACGTGGGGGATTCATTAAGAAGTGAAGGGAATGCATTTTACCAAAAAAACAAAAATTAGACCCAAATCTTTGTGAAAAACAATTCTCACCAGCCATTATACCAAAGAGTGATAGAAAAATAGACTTGAAAAAAAATGAGGGAGATAAAAAAATGGGCTATAGATAAATAAAAAAATATTAGTATCTGAAAGCCATAGAAAAAGGGTTAAATCAAAACCTGTTACTCATTACATAAAATAAAAAGTTGTTAAAGGGTTAAACAAACCATGTTACTCATCACATAAGCCAAAATTTTGTTAAGGAGTGTTGGCTAAATTGTAAATTTTATATCATTTCTATTTATTTCACATAATTTAATTTGAATTTATTATGTATTTATTGTTAAATAAATAATGTATTTTATCTTAAATATTTTCTTAATGCTTCCTAATTGAAGAGGTTGTTCAATACTTCAATAAAAACAACTCATGGCCATATGTCCTTATGATATGTGTAAGTTAATCAATGTCATATAATTTTTGTAGACGCTATTATATTTTTTATTATTTGTTATTTAATTCTAATTTTGATATTAATTGCTTCTATTTTTTTAGGAAACTAACTTCCATACCCCACCACCTATTGATCACATACATGTGGTAATGGAGGAAGGATGGGCAACACTCTTGAGGAGCATCAATGCCATGGAAGGCATCCAAGTAACTAATAATTAATTTTGTTTCCAAAAATAATAATTAAATATTAAGTTATAATTATAAGATTAATGTTTATAAAAATAAATTAATTTAAGGATGATGGCAACCAAAAAGTATAACCCTACAAGTGACAAGTAGAGTCTTATGCTTATGACCCAAACAAAGAGGAGTGAACTTTGGTGGGATAAATAAATAAGAGATGAAGGGCAACACATGGAGAAAAGTAGTGCATTCAAAATTATGAAAAACATATCATCATCTAGATAGCGAAATACTTATAATATGAATCCAAGATAAGAACATTGGGCCCATAATTTCGCATCTTAAAGAATGTTCCCTAATCTGCAAATTCATGGATTATTGGCCAAGTGTGAGAAAATTGTAAAAATGGCTAGGCCAAAACTTTAATATCATGTCTACAAACAAGGTAAATATTCTTCCTCAAGGATTCCTTCAAGTCATTTTTTAATCTGTAAAATAAAAGGACAAATGTTTTTAGAGAGTTTCATGGTTTCTGGGTCATGTCGGCTTCTATATGAGGCCCTGAGAGAAATGTTTTAGCCCTAAATTAGAGGATATGAATTTTGTTCTATCTTTGGACCCAAGTTGAGCAAGTTGGAAACTAGCTAGAAGTCTATTTATGCATGGAAAAATCCATCAAGGTAAGGATTCCAAGAGTCTATGCTTGGATCTACGTCAGAATAGATATCTCCAAACCCTTACCCTAGGTTTTCAAATTCAAATACAAGTCCATAAAATAGTAGAAAAAAACTAGGCTATGATAATGTTCCATTCATATGTAGAATGTGTCATGCTCATGGACATTTTGTGAGGAATGGACCAGAGCAAAAAAAAAAATAATAATAAATCAATGAGGATTTCAAAGAACCAAAAAAAGAAAAGAAACGAAGGGAAAAAAAGCTTGGAAGCCAAAAGAAATCACTTTTGAAAACAAATTCAATGTTTTAGAAATGCAACTTGAAGATGAGGATTAATCAAAGGAAGAAACTATGTCCTTGGTTCAAGTAAACATTCTTAGATCAACTTAAAATTCAATGTCCTTTTCTATAATCTAATCCACAGAGCCAAAATCCCTTTTTCACACCCAAAGGTTGTACAAAAGCAATTAAAATTTCTAGAGAAGAAGAGCTAGAATATGTGGATATGTTAGAATATTTCACTAAACTAAAGAGGAATTAACTCATTCTCAGTTGAAAACAAAATCCCTTGAGAAAGATATAAATGTTTATGTTGGATTTGAGATCAATCCACAGGGGAAAAGGAAGGCTAGGATACCCATTTACAAAATGCAAGTTTGTAAATTACAATGTACATGATAAGGTTTCAAAGCCCGATGTCAACCGATGGTCAAAAAGAGACATCATGATGAAGGTCGGCAAAGTTTCGAGTTCCCAAACCTGCCACACACGTGCCAGCAAAGAGACGTTCTAAAAGCAACTTCACATTACAAGTTTAATTTGCAAACTTGAAAATTGCAAGTAACTCTCCCAAGCCCGCGACATTGTAAAATGTACCTACAGAAAATTTGAAATCCTACCAAAAGGAAGGGATGCGTGTCATTATTCTAAGCAGAAGCAGCTTGAAAGGGAAGAATATGCCAAGTGTGGGGTTTGCCTATCTCCACATTGCATTAGATTGGCTAGATGTATATTGGCATCGTTGCCTTGGTGGCAGGTGCAGATAACCTTGGATTCAACTAAATATTGGCACAAAAGCTTGGTTGAAACTTTTTAAAATAGTCTCATTGCATTGTTGACCTTGATTTCCACATCCAATTTGATGGTGCAGACAAGCTTTGTTGTTGTATTTATCGATGCGGTGCACTACTAGAATTATTTGAGCTCGGTAAATGTGCATGATTGAGATTAATTGAAAATGAAGGTTACACAAGTTGTCGTTCTTGTAGTTGAGGCTAGTTAGCTCTAAATCTGGGAACATTGTTTACATGAGACGAAAGTTACCTTCATGGATTAATCTTCCTATGTCAATTGCTCTACCATTTACAGTGTTTGAGAAGGTCCTTTCAGAGAATATGAATAAGGATGTTGTTGATAAAACAACAGCTTTGAAATCTAATAGCTAAAGGAAACTTCAGTAAACTTGGTGATATTTGAAAAACTATTTTGCAGCTCAAAGCACCTCCTCGTTTGATTAATGGACTGAAAACCAAGGTGAAAGGTGAAAAAATTACATGGTCAGGGGATGAGCGTGAACAAGGGCAACAAGCATTGCATGAAGAACAAAGAAAACTTGTCCAACAATAGACACAAGTAAAGGCACAGATGCATCACTATGAAGATGAGTTGGCAAGAGAGAGAAAAGGCACGCAGGAGTGTGAGATTCAAAAGGTGCAACAGACATTTCCATCAGGAATGCAACATGCATTTGCAACTTTAAAAAATCACAAATTACAATATGCATTATGTTGGGTGAATATTTTGTCACCCAGCTAACTAGTGAGCAAAATAGGTCTCTTCAACCACAGCATAGGGAGATTGGTCGGCCAGATGTACAGGTTTAATACATCGGCAGGGGACAAATCTCTCCTCTCATCAAGGGGAGGTTCCCTATAAGTATGAGGCACTATATACTATATATATATATATATATATATATATATATATATATATGCAGAAAATAACACTCAGGGGTAGGATACACCATCCATCTCTCTTCTTTCAGAGATGATGTTCGCAAACAAAGGAGAAATTCTTGGTGAAAAAACTGAAGGCACTTCTCTTCTTTCAGAAGTGTTCTTGCAAGGAACAACACGAGTTCTTTCAGGTAGTGACATGTAACTGGTAACCAAAGGCGTAGTAACCAGCAGAATGAGATGTAGCACAAAGTCTCCACCTTGACTGCCCAAGAGTGAAATACGAAGGATAATGAGGACACAAAGTCATCCCAAGATCATTTACACAAGAACAAAATACGAAGGATAATGAGGGCACAAAGTCGTCCCAAGATCTTTTACACAGGAGCAGAAAGAAAACACACTAAAGGCAATTGTGGGGGCACAAAGTCTCTCCACAGTTGGCTTCAAGACACTTTCATGATTACTTTCACTAGTTCTACTTGCCAAATTAAATAAATAAGAACACATATAGAAGATAGACATAAGAACAATCTCCTAAAATGATACAAGCTATAATAGCACAAAGTCTGCAAACAACTTGCTTTCTCATTCAGATAAAATGATATGAACAACAATCTGAGCTCAAAGTCTCAATATTCGCCTTTCAATTTGGTCAGAGTTTTGCTTTTGTATTGGGAAGATCTCCTTTAAAATGACACAAGAGACTACAATATATAGAAGCCAAGAAAGGCTTGGTGCTTTGTTCCATGGAACAACCCATGCTGCACTCAATGCATTGAATGCATTTTCAGTTTTGTCAAAGAGGGCCATGCTGGAACAGGGCAGCCGTCTTAACTGTGGCATGTTGATTCATCTCGAATGTCTTCTCCTGGACCTAAGTCATCTGGTCTGTCACCTGATACCTATGCAGCTGTCCACTTTGCCTTTACTTTAAAGGAGACAAATAGGTTGCGCCTTCAATGTTTGCCAGTCAAAATATCTACTTGGTGGACTGTTCCACCTACTGGAAATAACTCCTACAGATATTTTGGCCTTTCCCTCTTTCTGCTGCGATTCGAGCCTTCGGGCTACCTTTTCCCTTTTCTGGTTCTCTTGGTTCTTTTTCTCGGCGGTTCTTCCTTTCACCCTATAGGTCTCTGAATGCCTTCGGGTCCGTCATCATTTGAAAGCCAACAACTACTTGGTTGCCCTGAATTTGACGGTTGCGGGCCCGTCATCCTCCTTAACAATTCCTTCGTGTCTTTCCCGCTTGCTTTGGCCACTTTTCGTTGATCTTAACAAGTGACATGTGGCGCGTTCCGTTGTGAAACATGCGAAGACACGTGGCAGCATCCGCTTAACTTATAGCAACTTTAGACACCCTTTGAGAGTCCTACGAAGATGACACTTGGCAGCTTCCACTGAGCTTTAGAAACAATATAGAAACATTAGGACTCACTTGGATTCATGCGGATGTTGACACTTGGCACAATCCGTTTAGTTTATAGGGGACACGTGGCAAGTTCTGCTTCTTTGAGAAACAAATCATAATGTATCTCAGCAGATGACACCTGGCAGTTTTCGCTTGACTTATAACAACTCACCTAGGGCCCACCGCAGTCCTTACATTACAAAAGGAAGAAGCTATGAATGTTGACACTTGTCGGCTTCCGCAGAGCTTTGCAAGGGACACGTGGCACGTTCCACTACTCTTAGAAAAATATATTGAAACCTTCCGCAGTTGCCACTTGTCGCCCTCCATGAAACTTTGAGAGAGACTTATTGAAAGAAGCTTTGAAGCTTGAAATGTAGACGCAGACACGTGTCGTGCTCCGTTGAGTTTTAACGGGACACGTGGCATGTTTCACAAAGCTTTAGATACCTCTTGAGAGTCATGCGGAAGATGACACGTGGTGGCTTTCGTTGAGCTCCTAGAAACACTATAGAAACATTCGGGACTCATTTGGATTCATGCGGATGATGACACTTGTCACGCTCTGCTTGATTTTTAGCATCTCACTCGAGGCCCACCATAGTCTTTACGAAATAAAGAAGCAGAAGGAAGAAACTGCAATTGTTGACACTTGTCGACTTTTGCTAGACTTTGAGAGAAGCTTATCGAAATAAGCTTTGAAACTAATTAGAAATCTGAAACGTGGATGAAAACACTTGTCGTGCTCCGCTGAGTTATAATGGGACACGTGGCGCATTTTGTTGCTTTGAAACTTGCTAGAAACTGTGTCCCAATAGACGACACTTGGCAGCTTCTGCTTGACTTTATAAGGGACACGTGGCGGCTTTCGCTGCTCTTGAGATTTGACCTTTCCCAGAGGGAACTTGCCATTCGGGGTCTTGAAAGACGGTT